>OY986435.1:109093679-109678679 GCA_963920525.1 Dichetophora obliterata
TTATTATTATTATTATTATTATTATTATTATTATTATTATTATTATTATTATTATTATTATTATTATTATTATTATTATTATTATTATTATTATTATTATTATTATTATTATTATTATTATTATTATTATTATTATTATTATTATTATTATTATTATTATTATTATTATTATTATTATTATTATTATTATTATTATTATTATTATTATTATTATTATTATTATTATTATTATTATTATTATTATTATTATTATTATTATTATTATTATTATTATTATTATTATTATTATTATTATTATTATTATTATTATTATTATTATTATTATTATTATTATTATTATTATTATTATTATTATTATTATTATTATTATTATTATTATTATTATTATTATTATTATTATTATTATTATTATTATTATTATTATTATTATTATTATTATTATTATTATTATTATTATTATTATTATTATTATTATTATTATTATTATTATTATTATTATTATTATTATTATTATTATTATTATTATTATTATTATTATTATTATTATTATTATTATTATTATTATTATTATTATTATTATTATTATTATTATTATTATTATTATTATTATTATTATTATTATTATTATTATTATTATTATTATTATTATTATTATTATTATTATTATTATTATTATTATTATTATTATTATTATTATTATTATTATTATTATTATTATTATTATTATTATTATTATTATTATTATTATTATTATTATTATTATTATTATTATTATTATTATTATTATTATTATTATTATTATTATTATTATTATTATTATTATTATTATTATTATTATTATTATTATTATTATTATTATTATTATTATTATTATTATTATTATTATTATTATTATTATTATTATTATTATTATTATTATTATTATTATTATTATTATTATTATTATTATTATTATTATTATTATTATTATTATTATTATTATTATTATTATTATTATTATTATTATTATTATTATTATTATTATTATTATTATTATTATTATTATTATTATTATTATTATTATTATTATTATTATTATTATTATTATTATTATTATTATTATTATTATTATTATTATTATTATTATTATTATTATTATTATTATTATTATTATTATTATTATTATTATTATTATTATTATTATTATTATTATTATTATTATTATTATTATTATTATTATTATTATTATTATTATTATTATTATTATTATTATTATTATTATTATTATTATTATTATTATTATTATTATTATTATTATTATTATTATTATTATTATTATTATTATTATTATTATTATTATTATTATTATTATTATTATTATTATTATTATTATTATTATTATTATTATTATTATTATTATTATTATTATTATTATTATTATTATTATTATTATTATTATTATTATTATTATTATTATTATTATTATTATTATTATTATTATTATTATTATTATTATTATTATTATTATTATTATTATTATTATTATTATTATTATTATTATTATTATTATTATTATTATTATTATTATTATTATTATTATTATTATTATTATTATTATTATTATTATTATTATTATTATTATTATTATTATTATTATTATTATTATTACTATCATTATTATTATTATTATTATTATTATTATTATTATTATTATTATTATTATTATTATTATTATTATTATTATTATTATTATTATTATTATTATTATTATTATTATTATTATTATTATTATTATTATTATTATTATTATTATTATTATTATTATTATTATTATTATTATTATTATTATTATTATTATTATTATTATTATTATTATTATTATTATTATTATTATTATTATTATTATTATTATTATTATTATTATTATTATTATTATTATTATTATTATTATTATTATTATTATTATTATTATTAATATTAATACGCTACTGCAAGGACCGAAAAAATTAAGTTTATCATAAAGGTTCATATATTTTAATTAGTCGATAGTCAAGAAAATTGGGCTACGAATTTTAAAAAAGTCTAATAAACCACATCCCAATATATTTTTACTTTTTGCAGAAATGCGATCATACCGATGTCAGAGAGAATATATAATGGAGAGCAGACATCGAAACATTAACAGAACGTTAACATAAATCCAACGATCCGATTATTAATACGGTTCGAACAATTGGTTGCCAGCGTGCGCTGCCAGCAACACAGACTCTGCCGGCAGAAGAAAAAAAATCACCACCAAATGCGAGACAAGCAACAACGAAAAACAAAACAAATACTCCAATTGAATTTTATGAATGAATTGGAAACAAATTAATAAACACTATTTGTACTGCTACTTATTGGTATGTTTGTGTGTTTATGCAGAATTTGTTTTGTTCTTTGCTTGACGTTGTTGTTATGCTCTATTTTATGCTTTTGATCGTGTTTCCGATATTTTCCTTGTTTGGCTGAGCTGAAACAAAAGAAATTGGCCAGTTTGTGCTGTTTCTTAACTAAGCCAAATATGAAAAAAGTGAATGTCGTATGGCTTAACAAATTATTTCAATGCGCGAAATAGCGAATATATATTTTATTTATCTATACTTATGTTATATATTTTATCTTTCAATGTATATATTTTAATATTTTATCTATATATGTATATTTTATCCATGTTTTGTAAAATTCTAATTTATCTACAATCTTCTGGCCATGCATTTGTATGAAAAATTAAATTTTTTCGAAAATTAAAATTATGACTTTTTACAATAAAAACCAGCATGTATTCATATGAGTTCGATAGGAGTGCGCTAAATTACCGCGGGTTGATCTTTTTGTTGTAAATTGAAAAACATATCAAAATTTTTGGACTTTTTATATATTTCTCTATTTTTTGCACATAAAGCCTTATTTTGTACATAAAACTGGTATGCACTTCGTTTGTTATTGAATTGTCCCAAAAGATGAGCTATACAACATAAAAATCGGATAAAAGTTATCAGAGTTTTGATATTTTAATTTTTGAAATAATTTAATTTTTTTCTTATTTAGTAAAAAAATCTTAAAAAATTCAAATTTGAAAGAATTGCAATAAACTGCTATGGAAATGTTTTCTGAAACAGCATTCAATAAAAAAACAAACAAATTATGTGATTACGTTGAATAACTTGGTCGTTATTAAATTTTTTACTAGAAGTGTAACATTTTGTAAATTTCGAGTTAGAGTATTTTTACCAAAAAAATTTCAAAAATGCAAAATTTAAAAAATTCGCGGTTGGCTTAAGCATAGTCTTATGCTATTTCAGGCAAAAAATTATAAAAACCAAAATTCAAATAAAAAAGTTATAGCTGTTCAAACTTGATTTTTTTTTCAAAAATGCTCGAAGTGCCTTTTTTGGCATTTCGAACACAAAAAAATTCATAAAAAATTGATATAAATATGTTTCTTATTGAAAATGGCTATAGTTAAATCTAAAATAGTTGGAAGAAATTTTAGAGTTCCAGGGCTGCCAACATATCAGAGTCTGGTTTTAAGGTAAGAAATATTAGAACTACCCCAAAAACCTACCAATTTTATTTTATGTTTGTGTGTCTATTCAGAATTTGTTTTGTTTTTTGCTTGACGTTGTTGTTATGCTCTATTTTATGCTTTTGATCGTGTTAAAAATTTTTCTTGTTTGGTTACGCAGAAAAAATAAAAATATAAAAATAAAAAATATAAAAAAATTAAATACAAAACAGTTTAATTTATAACTATATGTAACACTTTTTTTTTGGACATCGTCTTCATGATTTTTTGTGTTTAAGACATATTAATTTTGGAAAAGACTTTTCAAAATAAAATTTATTGTTTTAATTATTTTTTATGTAATCATTAAGCTGATCCACGTGTTTAATTTTTTATTGGAGAGTTTTGTTCGGATATTATTACAAATATAGCCCGCTTATGAAAAGCACCGTTCTGATTCTATGCTAGATGTAAAAATAGTTGTACGATAATCGTAAGCAATTGTTAGTTTCGATCACGATTGCCTTCACCACAAAAAAAAATTTATTTCCTAAGTCAGAACATCTGACCATTTTTAAATACATAGCTTACTTCCCGATGTTGCAATTCTTCTAAAACTTTGCAAAGTGATTCACACTCATTACACACAATAAAAGGTTTTTCTAATTCTATATTCATATCAACTTAAAATGAAAAGTTTGCATTTACATGAATATTTGTAATAGAAATTTATTATTAAAAAATCCAGGGATCCCGGAAAGACAATCCCGGGATTTAAAGAGGCTTCAATCGTCCGGGATCCCGGAATTGACTTTCCTAATACATACACACTTTATATCTATATTTTTCTAATTCAACGTTCAATTTTAAGCAAAAAAGTCCACTACATATTTGTTGTGAAATATTAAATATATTTAAGTACGTATATATTTAATAAGTACGTATATATTCAAATTGATAATATCTTAAACTGAAAATGTTGTTTAGTAAAACTTAATTCATTAATCTTATAAATTAAATATTTCATATTGGTTGTTTTGTGCTTATTCATCATTCTTTTGGGTCATTCTTTAACAAACCGAACACCATTCTGACCGCCACATTTTTGATTTGAATGAAATTTTTTTTACGGGCTCTATAAAAGAGACACGTGTTCGAGGATTTTTTTTTTAAATAGAGGGCGTTAAAAGTTTGAGATTTTCGTGACTTTTGCCTTGGAGACTAGTTTTCAAAAATTCATAACTTCGGTTCTGTTTAAGCAAGAGACAACTTTTTTGCATTTTAAGAAAAAAATAGTTTCAAAAATATGTATAAAAAATTTCATATTGTTACACACAATTTCAATGTTTAAATAAATTTTAACCAATCTTACATACCAATTAGCGTGTTTTAAACATAAATATCGTATTTTTCGTCAAATTTTACATAGAAAACGATTTTTATCGATGGAAAAATGATTATTACTATTACAAAAAAATAAACTCGCGCGGTACCTGACGTCTGTGCGCCAGTTGCAAAGTAAACCTCATATTCTCGTCTCATATCATTGTTGCCTGTATTATAATATAACTAGCTGAAACCCGGCGCGTTGCTGCCACTCTCCCTATTCAAACGCCCATAAAATGTTATCAGTTAAACAGCATGTCTAAATTGAGGTCAAATACTGAATTCTGAGACTGTGCGACCTATATCCACAAAGCTATTCGATATAACAAATTTGGGTTGTATAGGAAGTGCCACTCTCTCTTCATCACCGCTAATAGAATGTAATCAATTAAACTGGATGTCTACATGGCGGTCGAATACCGAATTCCAAAACTGTGCGACATATAACTCCAAAACTATTCGATAGCACAAATTTTGATTGTATGGGAGGTGCCACTCTCCTTTTCCCTACGCCCATAAAATTTTAGCAATGAAACTGCATGAGTACATTGAGGTCGAATACTAAATTTTGAGGCTGAGTTACCTATAACTCCAAATCTATTCGATATCGCAAATTTGGGTTAAATTGGAGGTGTCACGCCCCCCCGACAAACTCTAAAAAATTTTATCAGTAAATCTGCAAGCGTAAATTTTGGTCGAATACTGAGTTCCGACGCTGTGCGACCTTGAACTCCAAAGCTATTCGATATCACAAATTTTCGTTGTATGGGAGGTGTCACTCCCCCTTGATCAACGCTCATAAAATGTAATCAATGAAACTGCATGTGTACATTGAGATCCAATACTGAATTCCAAAGCTGTGAGACCTATAACCCCAATGCTATTTGATATCTCTTATTTGGGTTAAATAGGAGGTTTCACGCCCCCTTGTCGTACGCCCATAAAATGTAATTAATGAAACTGCATGTATAAATTGGGGCCGAATACTGAATTCTGACGCTGATATTCAATATCGCAAATTTACGTTAAATGGGAGGTGCCACGCCCCTCTTAACAATGAACATACATTGAATCAATGAAACTGCATGTGTATATTGAGGTCGAATACTGAATTTCGGCGTTGTACGACTTATAACTCTAAAACTATTAGATAGCACAAAGTTGGGTTGTATGGGAAGTGCCACTCCCCTTTGCCCTACGACGACAAAATGTAAGTATTGAAAATGCATGTATAAATTTAGGTCGAATACCGAATTCTTACGCTGTCAACCTATAACTTCAAAGCAATACGATATCGCAAATTTGGTCGAATACCGAATTTCTAAGCTGTGCGACCCATAACTCTAAAGCTATTCGATAACAACAATTTTTTATTTATATATGGGAGGTAAAAGGGGGTGTGGCATTGCCCTTAAATCATCTCGTACTCAAAGCAAAGCGTACTTACAAAATTTGAGCTCAATCGGACCAATGGTTTCGAAGTATTTTGATATTTTCTTAAAAGTAGGCGTAGATGAAGTGTGACCACGCCCATTTTTTTCAAAGTTAATTATAGTTATCATACGAACTTATTTACCAAATTTTAATTTAATACGACCAAAACCGTCTTAAATACAGCATTTTTATTGATTTGTGGGCGACAAAAGGGGGTGTGGCACAAAACGTGCAAAGATACACACATGCAATTTCTTATGTGCACCCTCCACACAGACCCCAATCACCCGTAAAAATTTCATTGAAATCGGGCAAGCCGTCTAGGAGGAGTATGCGAACAGGAAGTTTTGCCACTTAATTTTATATATATAGATATCAAAACAGTGGGCGCAAAAGTGGGCGTGGTCAATTTTTCTTTCAGTAAACATTTAAATTGGATTACGACGAACATTTGAAAAAAAAATTATCCAAATCGGTCCAGCCGTTTTCCGATTTTATATAAATCGAAAAAAGTGGGCGCAAAAGTAGGCGTGGTCAATTTTTATTTCCGACAAAACTTAAATTGGATTACTACGAACATTTGAAAAAAAAATTATCCAAATCGGTCCAGCCTTTTTATGATTTTAGATAAATCAAAAAAAGTAGGCGCAAAAGTGGGCGTGGTCAATTTTTCTTTCCTTAAAAACCTAAATTGGACTTAAACGAACATTTAAAAAAAAAATTATCCAAATCGGTTCGGCCGATCTCGAGTTATGGGATTACATCGCATTCGGACACTTTCTTTTATATATATAGATATAAATTATGTTGTATCTAGGGCTTCCAATTTCGGTACTCAAAAGCAATTTCGGAATTACTAATTAAGAATCCGGGGATCCTGGAAAAAGTACCGGGATTTGAAAAACAGTTAAAAAGTATTTTATTTAACAAAAAAAGAAATCGTGTGCAAGGTATGAAAGTTAGGATATTTTTTTAATAAAAAATTGTTTCATGGAATTACAAAATAAACAGTTTACTTAATTTTTTTATACAAAGTAAATTTATTTTATTTCTTTATATATATAAAAGACGAAAATATATTATTTTTGATATATATCTATTGTATAATTCATAAAATTCATATTTTCTGGCATAATAATACTAACATAAGAACTGTACATTTTTTGAGATAACTTAAGTCTTTGAAAGGCGAACTCTTTGGTAGCAAAATTTCTAGCCGAAGAGAAACATCTCTCGAACTCAACACTAGTTGGTGGAATTTTTATCAATCATATCAAATGCTTTTTGAAGCATATTACTGCGAGTGCCACCATTTAAATATATTTTTATTTCTTTTTTGAACACTTTAGGTAAATTTAAATTTTTTAAAAGTTTTTAGTCGAATGTTAAATTAAAGTGGTGCATTTTTGCAATTTGAAGGCAATCCCGGGATCCCGAAAATTCCGGAATTTTAGGCCTTATAATCCTGGGATTATCGGGACTGAAAAAAGTCCGAGAACCCGGATTGGAGACCTTATTAGTGTGTAAAGATTATGTGTAATGAAGGTATAATTTAATTATTATTTAATTAGATAATATTGGTTATTAATAAATCGATCTATTCTTTACTTCAGCTGTTCCAAAACAATTAAAATGCCCAAATATATATATATACATAAGCACAAAACTACCAATATAAAATATTTAATTTATAAGATTAATTTAATTAAATTTTACTAAAAATATTTCCAGTTTAAGATGTTATCAATTTAATGTTGTATTTATAAAATGTATGTAATAAAAAAAATAAACCAAAGATATGAAATTGTTTATTGAAAACAAAATGCATACAAAAATTTTTTAAGATAGTTTTAATATTTTATTTATTTATTTATTTATTTATTTATTTATAGTACGATAAGAACTTAGTTCTTTTAATGTACAAGTTGGAATAATATTTTTAGGAATAGACAAATTAAAGATTTTCTTAAACCTAATTTAAACAAGTATACTTATTATAAAGTTAATCTTAATATTAAGTAGAAATAGAGAAATCAAGAAAGAGTATAAAATTGAAGTAATTAAGAGAGAAGAAAAAGAAGTAACAATAAGAAAGTATAGATTTGAAGAAAACTGGCGAATTTATTAATCATTAATTAAAAGCGAAATGTTGAAATACGGCAAGTCTAAATCTTGTTATTTCCCTTAAAGCTCTTACATGGCTCGGTAAGGAATTCCAAAGACGAGTGGCATTAATAAAAAATAATGTTGTGGAGTTGAGGTAGTTAAAACTCGGTGGGGGTCAGCATGTAACTTCTTGTTGAGTGACCAAATCTAATTTTTTCAAAAAAATAAGAAGGCGTAATAGGTACATAAATAAATATAATATAAATATATTTAATATATAACAACACATATGTGGTAGCTTTTTTTGCATTTTTTGCTTAAAATTAAAAATTGCATTAGAAAAATATAAATATATAGTAGGTTATATACCTACTATATTAATTTTAGTAAATTTTTGTAATTAATTATGATCTATTCTTTGCTTTTACATTATCATAATTCACAGATATATAAAGAGAATTTAGAAGTAAATATAGAGTATATAGAATCTATATAACTATAAAATAAAATATTTTTCATATTGAATTAATTTGTTTAGCCAAAACGGCACTCACTTATCGCAAATTTATTTTATTTCAGCTCTGCGTATCCAAACAAGAATGATTTGAAACACGATCAAAAGATAAAAATAGAGCATAACAACGACGTCAAGCAAAGAACAAAACAAATTCTGCATAGACACACAAACATAAAATAAAATTGGTTGGTTTTTGGGGTATTGTTAATATTTTTTACCCTTGAACCAGGGTCTGATATGTTGGCAGCCCTGGAACTCTAAAATTTCTTCTAACTAAAATCAGAAAATTATTTTTATATTGTTGAAGTGATTTTCAATAAGAAACATATTTATATAAATTTTTTATGAATTTTTTTGTGTTCGAAATGCCCAGAACTTTGAGCATTTAAAAAAAACAGCAAGTTTCAACAGCTATAACTTTTTTATTCGAATTTTGGTTTTTGTAATTTTTGCTTGAAAAAGCTTAAGACTATGCTTTAGCCAACCGTGAATTTTTAAATTTTGCATTTTTGAAATTTTTTTTGGTAAAAATACTTCAACTCGAAATTTACAAAATGTTACACTTTCTAGTAAAAAATATAATAACGACCAAGTTATTCAATGTAATCACATAATTTGTTTGTTTTTTTATTGAATGCTGTTTCAGAAAACATTTCAATAGCAGTTTATTGCAATTCTTTCAAATTTGAATTTTTTACATTTATTTTTACTAAATAAGAAAAAATTAAATTATTTCAAAAATTAAAATATCAAAACTCTGATAACTTTTATCCGATTTTTATGTTGTATAGCTCATCTTTTGGGACAATTCAATAACAAACGAAGTGCATACCAGTTTTATGCACAAAATAAGGCTTTATGTGCAAAAAATAGAGAAATATATAAAAAGTCCAAAAATTTTCATATGTTTTTCAATTTACAACAAAAAGATCAACTCGCGGTAATTTAGCGCACTCCTATCGAACTCATATGAATACATGCTGGTTTTTATTGTAAACGTCACGTTTTTAAAAAGTCATCATATAATTTTGAAAATTTTTAATTTTTCATACAAATGCATGGATAAATTAGAATTTTACAAAACATGGATAAAATATATATAGGTAAAATATTAAAATATATATGTACATAGAAAGATAAAATATGTAACATAAGTATAGATAAATAAAATAAATATTCGCTATTTCGCTCATTGAAATAATTTGTTGAGCCATAACGATATTCACTTGTTTCATATTTGGCTAAGTTAAGAAACAGAAGAAATTTTCCAATTTCTTTTATTTCAGGTCAGCCAAACAAGAAAAATATCTGAAACACGATCAAAAGCATAAAATAAAGCATAACAACAACGCCAAGCAAAGAACAAAACAAATTCTGCATAAACACACAAACATACCAATAAGTAGCAGCACAAATAGTGTTTTTTCGTTGTTGCTTGTCTCGCATTTGGTGGTGATTTTTTTTCTTCTGCCGGCAGAGTCTGTGTTGCTGGCAGCGCACGCTGGCAACCAATTGTTCGAACCGTATTAATAATCGGATCGTTGGATTTATGTTAACGTTCTGTTAATGTTTCGATGTCTGCTCTCCTTTATATATTCTCTCTGCCGATGTACACCATAGAAATATCATGCTGCGCTGTTAAACGCTACTGCAAGTTTTTGCAGTGACTGTGCAATTTCAGCAAAAGATATAAGTGGCGATAGAAGTTGCGCAACAAGTCTACGGCGCGTTTCAATTGGGGTATAGGCAAAGGAGAATAGTAAATTTCTAAGAGTTCCATATTTTTTTCCAACAGTATTATTTATATGGTCAGTACAAGTTAGATAAGAGTTCATTATAAAGCTCAGATTTTGAGTCTTTTCAACAATTTCTAATTGATCAAAATCAATAAATAATGGCGGGATGTCTACAAAGCTAGACCAATTTCTACCAACTGCCATAACTTTGGATTTTAAAGGGCTTATTACCAGCGAGTTAGCCCAATTATTAATAGATAATAAGTCTGAAGCTTAAATCTTCTAAAGAGCCAACAGGACTAGACAGGTACATCAAAAATGTCATTTAAAAATATTGAAAATAAAACAGGACCTAAGATGGATCCCTGTGGAACACCAGTTTTAATGTTTTTGAAAGATGAAAAACTTTTTCCTACTTTAATCCTTTGTGTTCTTCCGTTTAAATAATGTCTTATTAGACTAGTTGCATTATGACTAAACTTAAAATATATAGCTAGCTTTTGACTAAGCAAAGTATGATTAACAGTATCAGAGAGAATTTATAAAGGAGAGAAGGCATCGAAACATTAACAGAACGTTTACAGAAATCCAACGATCCGAATATAAATACGGTTCGAACAATTGGTTGCCAGCGTGTGCACGTGCAACACAGACTCTGCCAGCAAAGGCAGACGAAAAGAAAAAAAACCACCACCAAATGCGAGACAAGTCACAACAAAAAAAAAAACAAATACTCCAATTGAATTTCATGAATGAATTGGAAAAAAATTAATAAACAATTTGTACTGCTACTTATTGGTTTGTTTGTGTGTTATGCAGAATTTGTTTTGTTTTTTTGCTTGACGTTGTTGTTATGCTCTATTTTATGCCTTTGATCGTGTTTCCGATATTTTTCTTGTTTGGTTGAGCTGAAATAAAAGAAATTGGCCAATTTGTGCTGTTTCTTAACTAAGCCAAATATGAAACAAGTGAATGTCGTTATGGCTTAACAAATTAGTTCAATGAGCAAAATAGCAAATATATATTTTATATATCTATACTTATGTTACATATTTTATCTTTCTATGTATTAAGAATTCTATCTAAATTCTATCTAAGCTGATCCACGTGTTTTATTATTTATTGGAGAGTTTTGTTCGGATGTTATTACCCGCTGATGAAAAGCATCGTTCTATACAGCTAGCATAGAACCAGAACGGTGCTTTTCATCAGCGGGTAATAACATCCGAACAAAACTCTCCAATAAAAAATAAAACACGTGGATCAGCTTAATGATTACTTTGAAAATAATTAAAACAATAAATTTTATTTTGAAAAGTCTTTTCCAAAATTAATATGTCTTAAACACAAAAAATTATGAAGACGGTGTCCAAAAAAAAGTGTTACATATAGTAATACCTTAAACTGTTCTGTATTTTATTTTTTTATATTTTTTGTTCTTTAACCATTTCAATGGCTAGGCCAAAATAATTTTTAAGAAACAGCACAAACTGCAAATTTTTCATTTCAGCTCTGCGAAACAAAACAAGAAAAATTTGAAACACGATCAAAAGCATAAAATAGAGCATAACAACAACGTCAAGCAAAAAAAGACACAGTTTCTATAGTATCGTAAATATAGACGTAGAATTCCTTTTTATACAGTAATAGAGAAAAATTCTGTTTTTTTAATTATTTTTTCAAAACTATTTTAAATCATTTCATCTTCTAAATAAAAATTATTCAAAAACAAATTTGTTGTCGTTGTCCTTCTTCAAACTTACCTGATATAAAAAGCTCACAATCAAATTCATGTAAAAATTTGTTTTGTTTTATAAAAAGTTTTCGTTTGATATTTTTGGTGATGAATTTGTTGTTCTTGTTCATTTGTTTTGTTGGTTAAAACTAAATGTAATTCAAAGTTATGTTTAATTAATGGAAATAATAATGGGTAAATTTGAATTTGTTTTTCGTGTAGTAAAGAGCATATACATATATGTATATTTTAAAAGTAATTTAAAATTAAAATTTAAGTTAACAATATAATTTTTTAAATATGAAAAAAATCGAATTTATTATGGTATTTAAAAAATAAATCGAGTTCTTAAAGCACATCGCATGCTTTGTGCGTAGTAGTATGCGTACATACTGCCTCTGTAGCTACACGCATCTGTTTTCTTTGTTGTATTTATCTTGCTGAAAATAAACATTCGTTTTACTCGTACTCCAACTCATGGCAGAATAACCAGGTAGGGCCGACTCGGAGAGGAATAGAGTAGAAAGTAGAGAAAAGCGAGCTAGTTGTCAAAATCAGCTTTTCATGTCGAGTAAAAATTAAAAATATCTAAAAAATTTTCTGCTAACTGAACCAACTTGCTAATTACCAAGCAAATTTAAAACAACGACGCACACAGAAGAGCAAGATCACAGCGGTTGAGCAGCGTTAGAGGGGATGAACCGAATCGTCCACAGAAAATAAAGAGAACTTTGCTTACTACGTCCCGCTTTTCACTCGTCACTCACGAAAATTCTCGCAGAATCAAAACAACAAAATCAGCACCTAGTAGCAACGTCGCCAGTTATGTTGGAAAAATCCCATTCGTGGTAATTTTTGATTGCCTCTAAGAATTTTTGTTTTTGGGAATCCTTATTAAATTTTTTAATTCAGCGTGGTATTTTTTAATTGGCGTGGGAATTCAGCTGGGTATTTTTTTTATTTCCGTGGGAGTTTGGTAATATTCTTCTTAAAAAATTTCTAAATTTTTTTAAAATTACAGTTAAAAGTTCTCTATATGACCTTGTTATTAATTATGTTGATTTTCAATGATTTAAATACAAATTCTAAATGTTTGATAGTTTAAATCAGACTTGATTTTAAATACAAATTCTAGTTGTTTGATAGCTTAAAATCGTTTATTGAGCTTAAGGTCAAGTTAGAATAATTAATTGCTCTAACGAATTTTTCGAAAGAAACAACATTTTAAAAATGTTTGTGCATATGGGACTTATTATGGTATTTTTTAATGCGAATGATATTTTTGTGGCAATTTTAAATGCATATGGAATTTTTATATATATTTTAATTATAATTTATTATATTATTATATTATAATTTTTATATTCTCTATTGTATTACAACCCAACAAGCCATGAATGTGACTGTTCCAGCTAAACGGTACTTAAAACGGCAGCGTCTGATTTGGTGGTATGAAAACGACATGTTTTGTACCTTTAAACCTTTCTCTATATAATTGTAAAGTCTTTTTTTATATTTATCTTGATTCGAATTTAAATTTATGTCATATACGCTTGAAGCGTCGTTTGTTCTTGTCTTTTTTCCCTCTTTTTCACCTGTTCCCAAAAAAATCTGAAATATGCATTGAATCAGTTGAGTTTCCGTTTATTGTTTAGTTTATTGCTGCACCTTAATAAAAACTATTTTAAGAAAAGGTTACAATTGTTTAACAACAAATAAAATAAATATACAGCTTAAAGTTTTCTATATGACCTTGTTATTTATTATGTTGATTTTCCTTGATTTGAATACAAATTCTAAATGTTTGATAGTTTAAATTATTCTTGATTTTAAATACAAATTCTAGTTGTTTGATAGTTTAATAATCGTTCATTGAGCTTTAGGTCAGGTTAGAACAATTAATTGCTCTAACTAGTTAATCAATCAGCTAACTAATTAATCAGCTAGTGATGTTTTTCTTTCTTTTCATATTGAAAATGTTGTTGCTGTTGTTTCTTTGAAAAAATTCGTTAGAGCAATTAATTGTTCTAACCTGACCTTAAGCTCAATAAACGGGTTTAAACTATCAGACAACTAGAATTTGTATTTAAAATCAAGAATGATTTAAACTATCAAGCATTTAGAATTTATATTTAAATCATAGAAAATCAACATTAATATACAACTTAATAAATGGTACGCTAATATGAAACACACAAAGCATAGTTTTCTGACAACCAAACGGTCCGCTTCAGTGCTTTTAAAAGTGCACACCGTTTTCAACCTAGCCGATTGCATCCGAGGCTATCTGGGGAAAAAAAATGAAAGCAACTGATGAGTATTTATATATGTATGTTTTACATACATATTAATAAACAACAACAACAACAAAATCAGCACAACAACGAACGACGTGATTACAAACCAAACAAGCAGACACAACAACAACAGCAACATTAAAAACAGCATAAGCAGCTTGTGCATTTCTCATACGAATATATGAATTTATCATCTTCTTAGGTTTTGCTATTTTATTAGATATTCGCTTTATTCCCACTAAAACTGATATTTTGGCATTCTTTGTTTCTATGTACGATGAATATTAAAGGCTGTAGGTATACCCCAAAGTGTCAAATATCACATTGAAAAAATTTGTGAAAATGACCCCCACACAAACCGCGCTGTAAGACGTAATTCTACGTCAAAACAAAATAAATTCTCCATAGACACACAAACATAAGATAAAATTGGTAGGTTTTTGGGGTAGTTCTAATATTTTTTACCTTAAAACCAGCGTCTGATATGTTAGTAGTCCTGGAACTCCAAAATTTATTCTAACTAAAATCAGAGAATTTATTTTTATATTAAATAAAAAACATAATTATATCAATTTTTTATGAACTTTTTTGTGTTCGAAATGCCAAAAACTTTGAGCATTTTTGAAAAAAACAGCAAGTTTCAACAGCTATAACTTTTTTATTCGAATTTTGGTTTTTGTAATTTTTTGCTTGAAAAAGCTTAAGACTATGCTTTAGCCAACCGTGAATTTTTAAATTTTGCAGTTTTGAAATTTGTTTGGTAAAAATACTCCAACTCGAAATTTACAAAATGTTACACTTCTAGTAAAAAATTTAATAACGACCAAGTTATTCAACGTAACCACACAATTTGTTTGTTTTTTTATTAAATGCTGTTCCAGAAAACATTTCAATAGCAGTTTATTGCAATTTTTTCAAATTTGAATTTTTTAGATTTATTTTTACTAAATAAGAAAAAAATAAAATTATTTCAAAAATTCAAATATCAAAACTCTGATAATTTTTATCCGATTTTTATGTTATACAGCTCATCTTTAGGGACAATTCAATAACAAACGAAGTGCATACCAGTTTTATGCACAAAATAAGGCTTTATGTGCAAAAAATAGAGAAATATATAAAAAGTTCAAAAATTTTCATGTGTTTTTCAATTTACAACAAAAAGATCAACTCGCGGTAATTTAGCGCACTCTTATCGACATCATATTAATACATGTTGGTTTTTATTGCAAACGTCACGTTTTTAAGAAGTCATAATTTTAATTTATGAAAAATTTTAATTTTTCATACAAATGCATGGCCAGAAGACTGTAGATAAATTAGAATTTTACAAAACATGGATAAAATGTATATAGATAAAATATATAACATAAGTATAGATAAATAAAATATATATTCGCTATTTCGCGTATTGAAATAATTTGTTAAGCCATAACGACATTCACTTGTTTCATATTTGGCTTAGTTAAGAAACAGCACAAATTGGCCAATTTCTTTTATTTCAGCTCAGTCAAACAAGAAAAATATCGGAAACACGATCAAAAGCATAAAATAGAGCATAACAACAACGTCAAACAAAGAACAAAACAAATTCTGCATAAACACACAAACATACCTATAAGTAGCAGTACAAATTGTTTGTTAATTTTTTTCCAATTCATTCATAAAATTCAATTGGAGTATTTGTTTTGTTTTTCGTTGTTGCTTGTCTCGCATTTGGTGGTGGTTTTTTTTCTTTTCGTCTGCCTCTGCTGGCAGAGTCTGTGTTGCTGGCAGCACACGCTGGCAACCAATTGTTCGAACCGTATTAATATTCGGATCGTTGGATTTATGTTAACATTCTGTTAATGTCTCGAAGTAATCTCTCAGTTATATATTCTCTCTGACAGTATCAAAGGCTTTCGAAAAATCAATAAGACACAGCAGTGTTAAAAAATGTTGGTCATTCGCCATCCTGATATCGTCAGTAATTTTTAATATCGCTGTGTAATATGTCCAGATCGAAAACCTGCCTGAAAACGCGATAGCAGTTTGTTTTCATTTAAAAATTGAGAAATTTAGTCCGCCATGAACTTTTCGAGCATCTTTCCTAATGCAGGCAGTATGCTCATTGGTATGTAGTCTTTATAGTCAGATACGTTAACAGTTTTGTGTATCGGAGTCACTGTGGCAGCTTTCCACATGTTAGGGTACTGCGAACTAGATAAACTATAATTTATAATGTGGGTCAAAGGCTCAATTATAAAAGGAAGAACAGTTTTAATAAATTTAATTGGCTTCCCATCAACTCCAACAGCGTTAGATTTTATTTGCATTATGTATTTCATATCAAAGTTTACGTCGACAGGAGTGAATACAAACGAAGGAAAAATAAAATTATTTTGTATCAAATATCAGTTTTCGTAGCTGGTACTTATATTTGGGGTACTTAAGAAAAAAGCATTGAGAAGATCAGGATCTAAATTACATTCATCTGATTGTTTTTCAAATACTCTCAGACTTTTAATATTCTTCCACAGCTGTTTCGAGTCCAAATTAGGATTTAGTTTTGAGTTATAGAAATAAGTCTTTCTCTGTTTTATTATTGCTGATGCATTGTTACGAGATATTATATAATTTTCCCAGTTTTGGCTAGAACGATTAATTTTCCATTTAGAATGCAGTCTATTTCTTAACCTTATAGCACCTAAAACATGATTAGTGAACCAAGGACAGTTGTTACTAGAATTATTCACAGTACGTAAAGGAACATTTGGATCAGAAACATTATTCAGCTTATCTATGAAAACACTTAGTTTCTCATCCTAAGTGAGTCATACATGAAACAATCATTTAAACTTACATAAGACAAATTATCACAAAGATTACTTTTTTTACACTAATTTTAACACTACATATATATCAGAAGCTAAACAGACATCAAGTAGGCTGGGTTCACTATCGTTTGCATATTGAGTTGGAATGTAATGGTTAGCAAACCTCAAGCCACAAGTTCAGTAATAATTGTGCAACAAATTAATAAAAATTTTCTGTAAAAGCATCTTTTTTAACAAATGATGAAATGATGAAATCACCACAAGCAAATAAAAAATCATAATTAGTAACCTTATTAAGCAGGTCATTAAAAAAAGGTTTAACATTATTACAACGATTAGGGTTATAAGCACAAGATATTAATATTTTATAATAGTTATCAGTGATTACAACATTTAAAAATTCACAGATATCATTACTTTTATTTACAAACTGAACATTCAAACAAGACCGACAATAAATTGCAACGCCACCTCCCCTTCTACCATACCTATCACTACGAAAAAGTTTAAATCCTTGAAAGCTATAATAATAATCAGGTATATCATTTTTAAATTATGTCTCTGACACACATTTTACATTTACATACGAGTTTTCAAAAATGTATCTCGCATTGTCCAGTTTGAGTCCATTCTCTGTTCAAAGTATGCGAATCTCTTATGGCTAATCAATACCTAAGTCAAAATAATCTCTTGTCTCCATTCCAATCAGGTTTCCTGCAGGTCACAGTTGCTCTACTGCAATGCTTAAAGTATTGGATGATATATGGTCCCCTTATGATGATGGTCAACTAGCTCTGTTGTAGTTGTTTGATTTCTCTAAAGCATTTGGCACTGTAAGACATGAACTCTTATGTCAAAAATTTAAATACCTCTTTGGGTTCTGCGACAACGCTACTCGTCTCCTAAGTAGTTATTTGATAGATAGAAAACAAAAGGTAAGGGTTGGCACTAATTTTTCTAATTACAGAGCTGTTTGCTGCGGTGTGCCCCAGGGATCGGTTTTTGGTCCTCTGCTTTTTTCTTTATTTGTAAATTACATTTTTCGCTACTGTACCTATTCATCAATGCACGCTTATGCTGATAACGTTCAGATTTATTATTCTGGCAAAACAAACCCTATGGAAGATTTAGTTTGTAAACTTAATGAAGATCTTCACAGTATAAGCCTATGGGCTATGAATAATAATCTCCATCTTAATGTCTTAAAGCCGTATGTATTGCCTATCTCTAAAGTCAAAATTAACCCTAGCTCAGTTGTAGAAGTATTAATTGATGAAAAGATAATACAAATATATAATAGTGTTGTTAGTCTTGGTTTTAATGTTAATGCTTCCAGTGATGTTCCTCGACGCGTCGTCTTTAATTGTCGACATTTTGGTGTCGACAATGCAGAATGTGTCGACAATGTAGACAATGTCGAGAATTGTGTAAACAATGTCAACAAAATGCAACACTGCGAAATTGCAAGTTCCATTTAGATTATGCTGATTCTTAAAACCTTTTGAAAAGTCGTTTAATTAACAAATTTTACAATTAAACAAACAAAAGCATGCCCAGAAGGCGTAACAATAAGGAATACTTTGAACTTGGACTCAATTTAATTAAATATTACAATAAACATGCAACCTTTTACATTAATTATCTACACGTAGTTAAAAGCAATTGTCTACACGACATTCTCGACACCGTCGACAATAGTATTGTCGACATCATGTTCTCTACGCCGCACATCACTGAATGCTTCCCTCACATGCACAGATCACATCAACGGTGTAGTTCGAAAAATATATTATGTTTTGCGAAATTTAAGAATGTCGGTTGACAATGGGAGTGTTGTCTTTAAGAATGTCGGTTGACAATGGGAGTGATATAAGACGTAAACTTATAATTCAGCTAATTGTTCCCATCTTATCGTATTCTGAACTTGTGTATAGTAAGTTAGATTCACGGTCCCAGCTTAAATTATAAATCGCCTTTAATCATGCTACACGTTATGTATATAGATTACGTAGGTTCGATCATTTAGCTGAATTAAAAAGTTGTATACTTGGGTATACAATTAAAATTAGAGTAATTGACTTACTCTAATATCAAAAACTGCATATTTTTATATAAACTTATACACTCCAAAACTCCTCATTACTTATTTGAAAAACTAGAATTTAGTAGATCACAAAGAAGCCAAGTGCTCATTTTGCAAACTTTTAACTCTACAAGACTATTTTTTATTAACGCCGTTCGAATTTGGAATTCATTTCCTAGTCAATTAAAATCAATTCAGTCGAAAACGCTTTTCAAACATTCAATACTTAAGCATTTTTCATCGCCTTATTCCTAATAAAAGGTCAGTTTTCTTCCATCTTTTTCTTTCTTCTCCCTCATTCTCTTCATGGATCGATCCGTCTTTGAAGCCAGATTTTCTGCTTTTTAATATAAATTTTAAAAATTTTTTAAATATTTTTTGACAAACATTTCATACGATTTATTTTGCTCCTGAATTTATGAAAACAGGTCAGCAAAAAACCTGTATTGTTACTCCGTTGTCTTCAACGACGATTTCAAAGACAATGTCTTCGAAGTCTACTTTCGCCTCTGGGTTTGTATGGAAAGGATTTTTTTATAACAAATACTTATGTATTAAACAGAGCAAATAGTTTTTTAAACAGATTATATACTATAAAAAATGCACTGACAACAATTTATTTACTGATTTTACAGCAATTAGAAAGTTCATAAAGGAATAAGAACAAAAAACTATATGATTTAATTTATTTACTAGTATAAAAGCCTGTCCTACGACATGTCTTTCGCACCCTTCTTTTTGGAGCCTTTTGCCAAAAGCACTTTTTTCTCTTTTTAAAGCTTGATTTTTCATACACTTGATTTTTGCAAAACCACTTTAAATAACACTACGTAATGAAGCAGTGTTGGAAAATTAATTCAAGTGTAAAAGTGCAACAAGTCGAGATTGGTAACAATTATATTCATACATAAATTTACAAATTGGCCTTGCAACCTCAATACATATCAACTTTGGTGTCGTTTTGCGGCTGATACAATTATATTTTTTGGTACAGTCGACTCATATCGACTCAAAAGAATTTCATTAAATTCGTCAGAACTTTTTTATAAAAGGATGAAAAAAGAGGTAGTTAGATCATAAACGTACTATTGTAAAAACCCAATATCGCCACTGATAAGTATCAAATATATTTTCTGTGCATACTTTCAGGCTGAACAGTTTTAAGAACATTGTGTCTTGTAAAATTACTTTACTGTCAAAAAATAATTACAATTTGAGCAATACTGTGTGCGGAGCAGCAGCTTGCCTTTTATGTATTAAGATGTGCAACATATCTTCAGTTAATACTTAAGATTGAATAAACCAACCAACGCAACGGAGAATATTGGATCAGTTGGCAGTGTATAGGACTACCAATCGAAGGGTTACGAGTTCGATTCTCACTCCATACTAGGAAGTGTTTTTATATTATCTTAGTGTAACAGACGCAAGCAGTAAGCAACAACAATTCTAAGAAAAAAAGGTGTATGGAAAAAGTGTCATTTTAGAGATTTCCCTCAAGCAAATCACAAAACGAGGCGTAAAAAGCTTCCCTTCAAAAGGTGTTTTGTTAATTTGTATAATATACATTATTATTTTAGGTCAGTTGTTCAGTTCAGGGAAAACTGTGTCCTTTTTTAAAGAAACCTAATAGACAATTTTTTAAAGTAATTTTCAAAATACATACTTTCAAATGCTTTAACCCTTATGTGAATGACAAAAAAAACACCTTCTCCGTAGCGACAGGGGTACCCGGGTACCCACATACAAATTGTATGAAAATTGCATATTTTTCCCATCGTACAGTACGTAAACTTGACATAAAACGATTTTTTATTCTAGGGAGACGCCCACACACAGACACACTCTCTACACACCACACTCAGATTGCTGTTGCTATGTGATCGGTACAGTCATCAAAAATTCACATTGAAAAAGAGAGAGCAAATATAACAAGCAAGAGAGAAATAAAACAACGAAAATTGTGTTAATTGGATTTAAAACAGCAAACACGCAAGACTTGTGCCGCATTGTGCGATAATAACCTAATCAACTATAAAATGACAGACAGAATTCGTCCTAAGAGATTAAATGTATTAGCAATTCAAAATATTTTATATGAATGTGAAAGCGATGAGGAGGATTTTATCGTTTCTGATGATGAATATATTCCGCCACTTGGCGATATAAGATCGGAAGCATCAGATGCTGAGCTAGAGGCTGATGAGAGCTGATGAGGACCCATACGATTCGGATGACAGTGTAGAATTGGATTCACATACTGAACTTTGTGGTAAAGATGGAACTCGTTGGCGTCTTGACCCATATCCAGAATTTCAGTCAATAAATCGGAATATTTTACGGCAACGTTGTGGCGCAGCACCTAGCTTGAACATTTCTACACCAAAAGATATATTCAAGAATATTTTGTCCAGCGAAATGTGTGATATAATTTTACGCGAAACCAATCGAAAGGGAATACGATTGACTGAAGAGTACAATACAAATTTGCAGGAACGGTACCCAAACCCTAATAATAGGCCACAAAACAAAATATTCATACCATTTACTGAAGAAGAACTAGACGCATTTTTTGGTATTTTGATTTTTTGTGGCGTTCACAAATCAAATAAGGAGCATTTGACCGAGTTGTGGAAACCAAATCATTTACCCCTTATTCGGGCTGCAATGTCACATAATAGGTTTAAAATGCTTTTACGTTTCATAAGATTTGATAATGAAATTACTCGCGAGGCACGTGTCGCAAATGACAAAGCTGCTGCAATCCGAGATATTTGGACAATGTTAAATTCCAATTTACATAAATATTATAAGCCTGGCGAATGTATTACTATTGATGAGCAATTATATGGGTATCGAGGACGCACGCGCTTCACACAGTATATACCATCGAAGCCAGAAAAATATGGGATAAAAATATTTTGGGCATGTGATTCAAAGAATTCATATCCACTTCAAGGTCAGCTGTACTTAGGTAAGCCAACAGAAGGCGAGCGTCAAACAAACGTGGGCGAAAGAACAGTTTTAGACCTCGTTAGTGCATATAAAAATTCTGGAAGAAATGTGACAACAGATAATTTCTTCACTTCCTTACAACTGGCACGGACATTAAATACATGGAATTTGACACTAGTTGGAACCGTACGAAAGAACAAGCGGTTCCTGCCATCAAATATGCAGCCGCATAGAGACAGGTAAATATATTTATATGTTTGTATAACATATTTTTATTTTTTGAAAAATATAATTTTAGGCAAATATTGGGGGTTGGAATTAGTTTTAAAGGTTTTCTAAGAGATGGCATAACTATCAATAGATCGCATCGGGCACACCTGTGACTATATTCATTTAAAAGCACATTGTCTAAGCTTCATTTTTCAGTATGTGTCATTCCACTGAAGTGTAAACAACATATATTTTTTTTCTCTGTGAACATGTCGACTTTCGTTCCAACAAAACGCAATTTGCGGGAAGGTTTACTTTTGTGCTTCCATTTGAAGAAAAAAGCGGTTGAAGCACAACGCACGCTTACTGAGGCTTACGGGGACTATGCTCCATCGATTTCTACTTGTGAGTACTGGTTCCGTCGGTTTAAAAGTGGTGATTTTGATACGGAAGACAAAGAGCGTCCGGGCCAGCCGAAAAAGTTTGAAGATGAGGAATTGGAGGCTTTGCTCGATGAAGACCCGTGTCAAACCCTTCAAGAATTGTCAGAATCATTGGGAGTCGACTTATCAACGGTCGGCAAACGCTTGAAGGCCATGGGAATGATTCAAAAGCAAGGAAATTGGGTGCCGTACCAGTTGAAGCCGAGAGACGTTGAACGGCGATTTTGTATGTGCGAACAACTGCTTCAACGGCATAAAAGGAAGAGTTTTTTGCATCGTATTGTCACTGGCGATGAAAAATGGATCCATTACGATACTCCTAAGCGAAAAAAATCGTGGGGACCACCCGGCCATGCATCAATATCGAGGGCCAAGCCGAATATTCATGGCGCCAAGCTTATGCTGTGTATTTGGTGGGATCAGAAGGGTGTCGTGTACTATGAGCTGCTAAAACCTAACGAAACCATCACTGGGGAACGCTACCAACAACAATTGATGCAATTGAGCCGAGCATTAAAGGTTAAACGGCCGGAATATGCCAAAAGACACGACAAAGTGGTTTTTCAACATGGCAACGCACGGCCACATGTTGCAAGAACCGTCAAGGAAACGTTGGAGGCGCTGAATTGGGATGTGCTACCCCACCCGACTTATAGCCCAGACATAGCCCCTTCCGACTACCACCTATTCAGATCGATGACGCATGGCTTGGCTGAGCAGCGCTTCACTTCTTACGAGGATACCAAAAAATGGGTCGATTCGTGGATTGCCTCAAAAGACGAATCGTTCTTCCGGCGCGGAATCCATATGCTGCCAGAAAGATGGGAAAATGTTGTAGCTAACGATGGACAATACTTTGAATAATATACATTGTACCGTTGTTTCTAAATAAATGCTCAAAAACCGAAAAAAACCTTTAAAATTAATTCCAACCCCCAATAAATTCTACTAATTTCGTCTTCGGTAAAGATACGACTTTGTGTTCCTACGTGCCAAAGAAGAAAAAAGCTGTGATTATGTTATCTACGATGCATTCAAAGCCTCAAACAGAACCAAATGTGACAGCTAAACCTGAAATTATAATGTACTACAATAAAACTAAAGGAGGCGTTGATAATATGGATAAGCTATTGGGAGAATATACTACTAAACGCAGAACAAACCGATGGCCGTTAACGTTATTTTTCAATGCTATTGATGTAGCAGCATTGGCAGCATACATTATTTATATGGAACACAATCCACAATTTACCTCAAGTGACCGTCGAAGAAAATTTTTGAAAGATTTAAGCTTTGAGATGTGTAAAGAAAATATAGAAAAACGTGGTCAAAATCCAAAGGTATGTGCAAAATTGTCTACTCGATCGGCGATACAAGATGTTCTTGGACGAGAAATTGGGGGTAATGTTACAGGAGAAATATCCCACGCACAAAATCGTGACGCCAGTGGTCGTATCGCAGTTGCAGGAAGTTGCTATATTTGCAGACAACAAGACCAAAAGCGAAGAAAGACACGAAAAGCTTGTGTAAATTGCTCGAACGCTGTTTGTAGCGATCATTCAACCAATCGTCCCATATGCGACAAATGCCTGCCAGATTCCCAATGAGTTCCTATTTTAAGTTTCCTTTTGCTATATCTGACTCTTTCTCTATTTATGTACTCTCAAATGAATTCAATCTTGCATTATTTTATTACTTATTGTAAAACATGAAATATGTATGTACTCTCAAATGAATTCAATCTTGCATTATTTTATTTTTATTGTAAAACATGAAATACCATAAATAACAAATAAATGTGTACATTTTTCGAAGAATTATGCTCCAGAAAATGTTGTTCCCAAAAAAAATATAGTTCTTTCTTGCAATTTCATATATATTACTTTGGGGTACCCGGGTACCCCTGTCATTCTTTTAAAGGTGCAAAAAAAATATCGATACGCCACGCCCTTCTGCAGGGATAAAATGGACCCACTCCAATAAAAATATAAAAAAAATTAAAAGTTAAGAGTTCTCAAAAAGTTTGAGCTTTGTAAACCATCTGCAACCATAAATTATTTTAACTTGAAAATTAAATGGGTACCCGGGTACCCTGCCATTCACATAAGGGTTAACTAAAAAATATGTATACATGTAGCAAGATTTAGCACAAGTTTTTCTTCCTGGTGCTTCAAATACTGTTTCTGTACTTCAAGCTTATACACATTAGGGGAAGCAATATCTACCAGTAGCAGTAGTGTTGACAGTTTTTATGGAAAACATAAGCTGTCTAAAAATTTACTCAAAAAGATAGCGCTTTTAATCAGCATCACGCAGCAGGCATCAATCCACTTTTGGCGACGAGCTTAATTTTGAGGCACTGAATAGAATTCACGAACTGAAAAGATTTTCACACGATTTTTTTATAACTTTAATATTTTAAATTTTTATTTGTTTATTTAAATGCACAAAAATTCTTACTTATGTTTTTTATTTTTATGATTTTAGTTTTTGACGCTTGCTTTCTTTTTCCCTTTTTTTCACTAACAGCTGTTTTTGACAGGCTATGTTCTCCTTTTGAAGAGAAAGTAAGCAGTTGTCAACACTACATGGATAATTCTGCCATGGACTTAAATAAAAATTAAGGATTTTATTAATCTAACTCTTTCTGGCCACATCTACAATTTAACGCAAAGATCACAAGGAAAGATTTACAGAAATAGTTCTCAAAAAACTTAACGAAGTATATAAAAAAAATGTATAATAGGAGCATTCAAGATAACACTGTAGGTAAATATTCAACTTTTGAAAAGACAAAAAAAAAACGCCGAGACACGTAAACTTAATTTTTGGTAGGTTAATTTAGTGGCTTACTCAGTTTTTCCAAATCAGATCAAATATCAAGATATTCAGATTTTTGACCTTTATTTGACATTCATTAAAAAAATAGTATGGTATTTAACAATTACTTTTCATTGTCTTTTCCTCTAACGTGAAAACCGAATGAGCCTTGTTGAATCTATGATTTTTCAAAAGTTAAGAAATTTTATATTTTCTTCCATTTTGACCAAATTTGAGTGTTGAACGTAAAAACTTAAAAAAAAATCTTAAATTTTTTTACTCAAATTAATATTTTTATTTCATAAGTAGAATAAATTCTGAAAGTTAAAAAAAAAATCTAAGGTGATCAAAATAGTTGGTCTCCAAAAATAGCTAAAACTGGGTCTTAAAGTGACTAAATTTCAACCGCAAATATCTCGAGATTTTGATCTTATTAGGAAAACTGAGTATACCACTAAATTCAACGACCAAAAAATAAGTTTATGTGTCTCGGCATTTTCGTGTGTCTTTTTGACGTCCCTACAATGTAATCGTTACCAAAACAAAAATCTTATATTGCTTGAATGGACTTGTTCAAACAATGAACAATCCTTGCATTGTCGTCAGTTTGTTTTTTAAAATACTTGTTTTTTAAGGACTGATTGTATATATGAACCATTAAAAGTTATCAAGATCCTATTGAGAATTTATTCAGTCATATTCGACACAAAAATGAAACCCTTGCGTATATAGTTAACCCAAATTATTGTATGAATTATATCTGTGCAAATTATGTATTCCTCTGATTATGCCAACTGTGAAGAGGATTCGGACTATTTAGTTGCCATTGACTGGAAAGTGGTTTTTGGCAGCAATCAAGATGATCAACCACAGTAAAAATTACATTGAGTTACATAATTCTTTAAATATGTTCGACGTACCATTATTATCCAATAATGCAGCAACATACTTTGCAGGATATGTAGTCCAAAAAGTTTGGAAAAAAAGTCGAAAAAACTGTAAAAAGTGCACTAAAGCCATCGAGCATATTGGAGTTCTAGAATGTTCAAGCTCAAAATAGCTATTGCATTTCAAAAACTTTTATGAATTTTCAGATCTTGGTTCCCAACATTGGCCAACCAATTTTTTTTATGATATAAAAACATTAATAAAAATATTTAATGATATATTTTAAGTAAACCATATGTAAGTATATAAAAGAAAAAATGATTGCAAAAGTCGAAAATGACTAAAATATATGGGAACATGACGATTAAAAGTGTATTGAACACAAAATTTATTTTGCCTTGCTCGTTTTGTTGCGAAAAAATTGTCGGTGGTCAATTGACAAAATCCGTAATGGAAGCGATGTGCAAAATGACAGGCTTGATATTTTAAGCAATTAATGCAAAAAAAAAGAAGAATGAAATTACAATAAAAAAACAGAACAAAATAAAAAAAAAACCAAAACAAAACTAAAAGCCTTTAAGAAAAAATAAATTTCAATTGGTGGGATTTGAACTCAAGATTTCAGAAAACAAGAACAAAATCTAAAGCCTTAGCATACTGAGCCATTCACATAGTTGAGATACTGTTGAAATAATATACATAACAAAATTGTTGCTATCAAAACTGTTTCTCAACTGGAGCCAATATGTGTGTACTAATGTATATGTTATTAATGCATACGTTCCTCCAAAGAGCAGTGTAGAGGTCTATGCAAGCCTTGCGGATTGCATAGAATTTATATTAAATTTACTTGACGTTAATGACGACATTTTATTGTTGGGCGATTTTAATTTGCCTGACTTAAAATGGCATTCTTCTGACGATGAAACACATTTTTGTGCATCTAATTCGAAGACACGCCAAGAACATATATTTGTTGACAATATATGTTCTGACTTACAACAAGTTAGTTGTATTTATAATAGTCTGGAAAGGCTGCTTGGCCTAGTCTTAACTACAGACAGTAACAATGTCATTGTTCAGAAGGCACTTCATGCTTTGATCCAAGAAAATTTTGGGGATTTATTAATGTTAAGAAGAAGACTGATGGATTTCCTTCTTCTTTCAAATTTCAGGATGGATTTACTGACGATTCCACCATTATTTGTGGCCTATTTGCCAATCTTTTAAAAGAATAATTTTGTTCAGATTCTTTTAATCCTGATTTAGCGTATTTTGATTATATGAACAACGCAACCAGAGTTTCTTTGGGGCATATATCTTTTACCTCAGAGGATATTTTTAAGTATATTGAATCAATCGATGAGGATTTTAGCGCTGGACCAGATGGAATTCCTGCCGCAGTGTTAAAACAATGCGGCTCCGTTTTGTGTCAGCCTCTCTCGTTACTTTTTAATAAATCAATTAATGAAAGTAATTTTCCTCTTTTTTGGAAAAAATCTTATATCAGTCCTATTTACAAAAAAGGTTGCAGGAACGACGTCACTAATTATAGGCCTATCGCTAAATTGTCTTCGATTCCTAAACTTTTTGAGCGAATAGTGTACGATCGAGTGAAAATTCACTGTGGGTAAGTCATGACAACTCGTCAGCATGGTTTTGTTACTGGCAGATCCACTGTGTCTAATCTCCTTGATTTCACTACATTCTGCTTAAAATCTATTGATTCTGGTAGCCAGGTCGATTGTATTTACACTGATTTTAGCAAAGCTTTTGATAAATTACCACATAATCTAATTTTATTTAAACTTAAATTAATGGGATTTCCACAATATTTTGTAAACTGGATCAAATCGTATTGATCGTATTGATGGAGCGATCTTATCAAATACGGTTCCTAGGCGTGTTGTCTTCTGAATTTGTTGCAGAATCGGGTGTTCCTCAAGGAAGCCACCTGGGCCCACTTCTGTTTATTTTGGCAATTAATGATGTTACCCACGTCATTAAACACTCCCATTTGCTTATGTATGCAGATGATATGAAAATATACAGAACAATTGATTCCTTTGAGGTTTGGTGTTCTAAAAATAACATGTTTTTAAATCCAGATAAATGCCAAACTATGACCTTTTCGCGTAAAAGGAACAATTTTATTTTTGATTACAAAATTAAAGATACTGCTTTAAGTCGTGTAACTACCGTCAAAGACCTTGGTATATGCATGGATTCTAAATTGTCGTTTAACATGCATATTGATAGAATTTGTAAAAAAGCGTCTTCTATGCTTGGTTTTATAAAACGGTGGGCCAAAGAGTTTGATAGCTTAATAACAACTACAACTCTGTATTATTCAATCGTGCGTCCTCTTTTGGAGTACGCAAGTCAAGTATGGTCCGCACATTACAATGGGCATGTTGATCGTATAGAAAGAATTCAAAAACGTTTTGTTCGGTTTGCTCTAAGAGGCTTGAGTGGAACTGACACATTTAACCTTCCTCCATATGAGGATCGTTTGAAATTATTAAAAATGCAATCTTTAAGTGAGAGAAGAAAATCTGCTGATATCGTCTACTTTCACAAACTCATTACTGGTGTACTCGACTCTCCAGAGCTTCTTTCTCTTATAAATTTTAACACTAACCGTAGAAGCAGTAGAAACTCTAACAACTTGATTTATTTACCATTTAGTAGAACAAATTATATGTTAACTGCTCCATTAAATCGCATGAGTACCTTTGTTAACAACTGTAACGTGTTTGATGTTAACTTGTCGAAAGGTCAACTCAAAAGTAGATTGAAAACTAATGTATGATTAGATCTATGTAAACGCATGGTTAGTTGTTATGTCTTGTGTTGTCCCTGAGCCCAACCCATATTATGGTGGGTAAATTTTTCTCCCTTTTGGTTTTTTATTGGACCACTTTTATCGATATCTTTGAGTTATTTCAATGATATTGGATTAGTTCTTAAAATGATCTATTGCGGAGAAAGTGTGAAAAAGCTGTAGTAGCTGAACTCTATTGTTATTGCATGTTTATATATACTTGAAACCCAGTGGGCAATTGCAGGAGTCTGAAGACCTTCTAGCAGACCTGCGTTAGGTTTTAAAAGGCCTTCCACACTCCTTGCAAGCACCGTTTTATTGCTTGCTCAAAAGAGACCTGCTAGAGGGGCTCTTTCGAGAAGTCACGTTAGAAGGAAAAGCAATATAAATAATAACTGGAAATATAAAACGACTAACAATTTCAGATTTGAACCATGGTCCTCTCATCTGGCTGTCCGACATCTTAACCACTCGTCTGTCGTGGTTGTTAAGAAATAATAACTTATTTTGCATCAATACAAATGAAAGTAAGTTTTCGGAAACCCGGGTTCGAGACCCAACTTGGCAAAAAATTTTTTCGGTTATTTTTTTAAATCTACATTTTTTTATAAATTGTTCCTTGTAAATATTTAAAATTATTTTTTTTACTTTTATAAATTTTCTTCATACAAAAAAATAAGAAAAGACTTGGAGTTTTTCCATATAAATATTTTCATATAATACAATATGCAATATGTTATTTTTCGGGAACCCGGGTTCGAGACCAAACTCGGACAAAAAAAATTTTTTTTAAACTTACAATTTTTTACAAAATGTTCTGTGCATTTAAAATTTTTTGTTGATTTTTTTTTTGTAAATTTTTTCATATAAAATAATATGAAAAGAATCAGAACCTTCAAAAGGTAGGCCTTACAGAAGTACTCATCAATGCAGTGATCATGGAAGGTGTATTGACGCCAATAATAGTAGTGCTAGCATGCCTTCTTTTGCGGAGCATTCGCTAAAATGCCCACTGGGAAGTGTCTCGTGTGCTTGTGTTAGTGACATTGGTTGCAAGAGCTTTAGCTTCAGAGGAAAGAGCTTTTTTTGTTCTAGGATGTACATTAGGGCGGATCGATTTATTTTTCGACAATTTCCCTATGATTTCCGTATTCTATGGGTTATTCCATGAAAATTTGCCGAAGGAACCATACCTCTATCGTTAAAATCGAGTCCCCTACTTTTTGTTGGTAGATTGTACATCTATATGATAAGTTATCTGTGCCATCACCAAACTATAGGCTCTCTTGAAAGAAAGCACAGGGTGCTGAACGAGTTTCTATTGACATTAACTACTCACTACGACTGGGACAAGTGGATTCCATATTTCACTTTCGCGTATAACACAATCCTACACAAGCGCGTTGGAAGCTAATTTCATCTGGGGGGCAGTACAAATGGGGGTGCAAAAAAATCACCAAAATTTCTTAAAAGAAACACGAATATGAAAAAACAAATTTTTTATTTTAGTTTAAAAAAAAAATATAAAACTAAATAAAAAATATTAAAATTTCCTTACATTAAAAATTTTTCCATTCACGGTTGCCACTTCCTTATTTTTTGTTGTACCAAATTCTCCGAAAAAATGTACCACATAGGAAAAAATGTACCAATTTTTTTACATAATAATTTGTTTACATTTATTATAATAATTCACTGGAGTATATTTGTTTACATACCAAACATAACAAAAATATTAAGTTACGCTATACGCTTTTAACAAAAGAATAAATACATCAAAATAGTTCTTTTGCTGCCCAAATATAATTAGATTCATTGCGTTCGACACACAATTTTTTAGAGAGCTTTATGTTGTTAAGTGTTTTATATTCTAATTTATTTCTGAGCTTAGTTTTAATCAGGCTAAAAAAAAAAAATACTGTTTCAGCAGCTGCTGAGCTGAGTGGAAGGCACATTAGACTATTTATAAAATTGATAAAATCATTAAAACCAATTTCCACCAATCCATTCTTCACGACCCAGACTTTTTCTCAAAACACCCACATTTTTTCCCAACGTCATTACAATTTTAAAGAATAATATTTGAAACCTGAACAAGATTCCTCAAGTCACAATAACGTAAGGGTAGCATTCTATGAGATGATATTTTAATATGAATTATTAAATTATGGCAATAAAGAAATTTTGTTTTCTGACATAACTTGTGAAGATGTTATTATATTCAAAACATTTAGATCTTCTTTACCTAAATCGAACATATCTTTAATTTTTTCTAGAATATCTTTGGTAATAAGAGAAAAATTTTCTGATTGGAGATATTTTTCTGCTTTAGTGGAAAATCTCATAAAAAATTCTCAAGTCTCAAAAAATGTCTCAAAAAATGTGATTTTTAATATATATGACAAGAAAAGCATGTAAGCTTTCAACTTTTAGAACTTTATGCAATGAACATAAACATAAGTCTGAACATTTTTCCAGTGCTACCAAATTTCGCTTTTTGTAACAAGTTGTTAAATTGTAATTCTTTTACAAAATGTACCAACTCGGAAAATAATGTACCAAGTTAAAATAAATGTACCAATTTTGGTAAAATTGTACCAAAGTGGCAACCGTGTTTCCAATTTCGATATTAGAGATAATTTTTTTAAGGATCTTTCATATGGTAATATGAAAATATAAGAAATAATTGTTGCTTTTATAAAGCAAGACTAGGTATATCTTTACATGGTTTAAATGCAATAAGGTACAAAAAGTTATATCAATTTAAATTATTCCAAAATGTTTCTTTCTGTCCTTGCGAGAAACAAAGGCTTTCACCACCTCCATCGAATTCAATTTTTCGGTTTTATCTTTGTGAATGTGAGTCGTTTCTGTGTCATAGTTGCTCGAAGATGCGTTTTAAGTCGTCTTAGTGCACTAAAAGAACGCTCAGATGAAGCTGCTGATGCAGGCACAGTCAAAACCAAAGCAACAAGTTTTTCAACTTCATTTAATAGTTTTTTCTGTGTATCCGAATTTTTTTTTAAATTGGAATTGCAGTCGAAACTCTACATTTTGTTCTATCTTTTTGCAAACACAGAGAAAGGTAATGGCTATCCGAAAGCATGCTTATGAAGAAGAGAGAAAGAAGAGCAAAATATATAACACACAAGTATTATCGTTGTAAAAGAAACTGATATTTTGAATAACTTTTGAAGTTTTCTTTTTAAATTGTTTATCTAGCTAAATAAGAGGGGGGAAATACCCCCTCTCCTTCCGCTTGCTACACCAATGATCCCACACATAGACACAGGGTACACACCATATGAGTTAGTTTGTGGAAAATTAGCCAAACGACATTTATAAGTCACAAACAAAATGCGTGCCAGGTTAAATTTTGCTCTAAATAAGGCCAACGCAATGCTTACACGAGCCAAAAAGAAACCAATAAAAATATAGGTTATCACAGTTCAGCTAAAACTACTGATATAGCCATGCCATCTCCCAATAATAAAACTATTCTACCTTCTACTGTAACTGTTTTCCCTAATGTGAACATACAGCTTGAAGATCAATCAATTGGAGCTGTCAATACTGATCAAATTACTGATAATATCGCACCAACTAAGGGCGCTGCGTCAGCTGATCAGATTACTCCTTCTGTTGAAGCAATACCAATCATTGAAGAAAATGCTGATTCTCCTCGCGTTTCTGGCACAAAAAAGACATACGCTGAAACATGTATTGCCTACCATGTGGTCCTTGCACCTTCTCAAATTATTTCGGTTTCTACAGGAGCGATACCGAAACAAATATCGAACAGCAATATCAAAGCACCTGTTCATAAAGAACTTGTGGTTATTGAGCCCCTGCAAAATCGATATTTGTTTCTCGTTTTGCAGCTGATACATCCGGGGAAGACGTGTTATTCTATATAAACTCTAAGCTGAATGTTGTAAATAAAAATATCTCTGTTTACAAATTCAATTTTTCATACGAGCGTATTACGTCCTTTTTTAAAATATCTTTGCCTGGTGATCTTTTTCACAAGGTATTGGACAAAAGTTTTGGCCTGACAATACGATGGTGCATAAATTTATTTCTAGACCTCGGCCTACAACTTCCTTGGCTACTTTTCCGCTTCTTAACAAGAATCAAAAAAACTCCTACGTTTCATTACTTCTTTTGTTAACAAGCGGCAATACATTGAGTGACAAATATGCTAGCACTGCATTATCAGCGTGCGCTGCACTCAAGGCATGCGGAAGTTGTGGACACTCCTCATCGAAATTGAGTGCGTTTTCGTTACTCACTCAATTCTTATGACTGTTCCTAAATTTCATTCATCAACCCAAAAATATGAAATTAAAGAAGCCATTAAAGAAGTGCGAGAATGACACGCAATGTTTAGAATAAGTATTTGTTAATATAGAATAACTATAGTTAAAGATATTAGTATAACACTTTGTAAAAAGGTTTAAAAGAGCCGATACATTACACTCTGCATTTAGAACCTTCACCATTTAACAAAGAAATTAATTTCGAATTTTATATCATTAAAAATAGATTCTTTGAGGTTTTTGGAGCCAAAATCAATCATAAAAGAATTAATTTTTTGAAAAGTCAGGGTTTGTAATGCCTCCTCAAGACAGGCGCTAGATAATGTATTGTATTTTTAAGATTTCTTTTAAATTTTAAAATAATGAACAACAATATTTAAAGTTTTAAGGGATATTGTTACACTCATTCCACATAAAAAATTTTTTAATATGAAAAATTTCTGGTTATGTTTAAAAGGAGACCTTCTCCAAGGAAAGTTCACGGACGGCGGCTTAAATTTTAACTATTTTATTTATTTTGAAAATAAAAACCAATAATATTTTAAATCACTATGAACGCCGTTATTAGAAAAAAAAAATATTGAAAATTGACAGAATGATGCGCTTTTGAAATTAAAGTTCTAAAAAAAGGTTTTTTCACTGGTCATTAATAACTTCTTACACTTGTAAAATATTCGAATAAATACAAATATTAATACAAACACATTGCCGAAAAAAGTAGTTTTGAGAGAAATGAGTGTAAAGAGAGTGAGTGTATACAAAACACTGTGGCTTCTGCTAAATCGGCTATAAAACCGCAAATGACGTCAGCATACTTACAAAAATGTAACAGTATATTCTTGAAAGACTATACAATGGCAGAATAAGAATGCAGGCGCGATACGGACAAACTTTAAAAAGTATCCCTTATATTCTGTGATTGTTTTGATTCCTTTTCGACAATACCCTCAATTCTGTCAAAACCCTGTCAAACGAAAAAAGTTGAGCTTACACCCATAATTGCCAGTAGTAGTACTATTGTAGCTATACTTTAGTACTTAAGTGTTCATACTACTAAACTACTATTTTGTATCATATATACGGTGACCATCCGTCTGTTAGAGAGGACAGTCCTCTTTTTTAGCCTCGTGTCCTAGTTAAAAATGTTGTCCTTATGTTGTCCTCATTTCTTAAAATTACCCTCTTTTGTACTCTTTTTTTCATTTTTAGAATCACAAATTTTTTTTTTTTTATTTTGGCAGCACACGTAAATAATTGAAAAGGAGCTGCACTACACAGCATATAGAAAAAGGTATTGTGAAAGGTTCTTGAAAGCTGTTTTTTTGTCTTTTTTTTTTGTCTTCAGGTTTATAAAAATATTAAAGATTTTACATAAAAAAAATTTTAAAATCGATGTTATCGGCCTTTTTATATTTATTTTATAATTGTATTTCGTATGCTTTGGATGTAAAAATTAAACACGAGCTTTTATTTTTTTTAAAATATTTTTTTTCAATATTTCGACTAAAATTGTGTGTCATCAGGACTAGTAACACTAAACAAAAAGATACTTGTTATAAAGAATTATTTTCGTCAAATTACTTAACGCCAGCTGCATAACAATGTATTTAGATTAGATAAATTAGATAAATTAAATTTAAATTAGAGTAAATTGTGTTGCTCACATTTTAAGCAATTGTATTCAAACTGCGGAAAAGTCTGTTCCAATAGACATAGAAGTCATTATTGTTAAAAATTTTTAATTAAATTTTTAAATTAAGAGTTTATTCTAAATCTATTATTTTAAGTCTTTTTCATTTTTTTCTAAACACATTTTAAACGCTGTCAGTCCATTCGGAAGTTTCTTCTTCGATGTCCAAATATTATTTCTTAAAGAAATTACTCTTTCTGTTGGCGCAAATTGCTTGCTTAGTCTAAAAAAAATGTTTTAAATAAAAATATCTAAGATAATTTTTTCTTATATTAATTGAATAAAAGATTTTAATATTTTTAAATAAATTATTAGTTTTTTAAATTTATGTGTTTTGCTACTATGTTTTGCTTATTGTTTTTTCTTCTTTTTTGGTTTGAAAATAATGGTCAGCGTAATCATATAGTTGCAAGAAATCAATAGGCACGACTCCGATTACCGTGGAGCCAATATCTGAAAATGCAGGTTTGAAGTACTCATTGAGAAAATAAGATTAATGAAAAGAATTATCAAAATATCGATTAGCTATTGAGTTATTGATTTTAAAATTCTTTTCTTGCTAAAATATATGTTCCAAAAAACATCTATATCTTTGCCAATAACCAATGGATCCTAAATATTGATATATATATACTTTAGCAATATATTGAATTTCATTAGAGATTTCATGTTATTTTTACTTCTTATTACTGATAAACTCGTTATTTTCTCCTGTAGTAGCGTTACTAACCCTTACAATGGCTAGACCAAACTAAGAACAAAATAATTTTTGAAAATAATACCTTTATAATATAGGTACTAAAAAGATGAAAAACATACCTTTGATTCTTTCCTGCTCTACTTACGTTTTGCAAGCTTGTACAAAGAAAAAATTGTTTTGCTTCTGTTCGGCACAAAATCTTTTTTTTTTTTAATCCCTTTAATGTTTTTCAACCAATTAGATCTTTGTTTTTTAAACCCTCTGAATATTCTTATCATTAAAGCCATAAAAAGATAAAAAAAAAATAAATTTGATTTTTATCCGGTTGATTTTTCCTTATAAAATAGGCCAAACAAATTTTTTTGCTTTTATTCGGCACAAAATCAAAAATCCAACTGACCTTAATGTCCAATATCTCTCTAAATATTTTTTTATCATAATGGTGCAACTTTTTTTTGCATAGAACCAAACGATTTGTTTTAGAAAACGTAGCAAAATAACTATAAAAATTATTTTCTGACGTGTCCAATATATTGGGCAAATCCACTGAAAGGGTTAATATGCAAAGGGAAGATCTTATTCAAAAAGCCTATAATTAAACCATTTAGTTGACATGTATATATTTACAAATGTTTTAAAAGCTCTTACCAACTGACAACATTCTTTCACATAATATCTCAATTTTGTAATAGCACTAGTCCCGATCAATAATGTAATTTGGTGGGATTTCGCCCTTTTTGTGGAATTTTGAAACCATAAAAGGGCGAGAGGGCGTTTGAGCTTTTTGGCTGGATTTTTTACTGTGTCAAAATTTTGAAAGATTGAAATCCTTTTAAAGAATTTATTGGCATCACTTCACCTGTTATCTTGTACTATTACCGATTGAATTTTTTGTTTCGTTAACTTTTCGTTGTAATAAATCAAAAAAATTCTCAATAAATTTGAATTAAATTGATTTCATTCCAAATTTTTACCCCATTTTGGATTCAAACTTTTTTTAGTTTCGGTCATAACTCAGCTTGAACAAATAAAACATTACTTTACGTCTGCTAAGGTGCCTTACAAAAAAAAAAATTCCATTTGTACCCCCTAAAAATTAAACATGGCCTATTTTATGATATTTCCAAAATATTTTGGATTTTACGATAACCGTCTGTGACCAATAAATTTTTGAAAAACCTAAAAACAACATGTTTTTCGTTGGCTGGTGAAACAGTTGTAAAAAAATAAGATGTCAGAAAATAAAGGCCGGAAAATGCTCTTCATATACTCACATATTTTTGATATTTTTTTATTTTATTTCCATACATTAACTTTGAAAATTTAAATAACATAATATTTTATTTTTTACTAATTTTTTACAATATTTTTCAATAGGTGTTTATTTAACAATTAATATTTTAGCTTTCATATGTAACAATTTAAGCAATTCTAACCAGGAAAAAATTCAAGCTCTCAAAAGTTTATAACGATATTTGAAAGTGAGGACCTCATTAGAAGATTAATTAATTGAAAACACATAAAAATTAAATGAATTTCAATGAAAATAACTTAAAAAAATTTACGAAAAACAGCAGTATCTTAAATCCGATGGCAAAAATTTAAAGTGTTTGATGCAGATTGGAAAAGCTTTTTCCGGCCTTTACTTTCTGACAGTCTATTTTTTTTAAAAAAAGCAGCCAATATATTTACGAACATAATTTTTGTAGGTTTTTGTAAAAAATTTTAACTAACTGACGGCTTTCGTTACATTCAAATAGTTTCAAAATAGATCAAGGCTCATTTTTAGAGGGGTATAAATGGAACTTTTTACTTACCCATACAAGTCGAGGCACCTCAATACTTCATTCTTCATTCATTCTTTTACAAACCGTACAGATTTGAAAAAAAACTATATTTATCTTAAAATTCACTTTTTTATCTTCAAAATGAAACAAAAAGTTGTCTCTGGTTTAAACAGAACCGAAGTTATGAATTTTTGAAAATTAATCTCCAAGGCAAAAATCACGAAAATCGCAAAATTTTAACGCAATCTATTTTCAAAAAAAAAAAAAAAAAAAATCCTCGAACACGTGTCTCCTTTTTTTCGATATAGAACCCCAAAAAAATTTTATGCAAATCAAAAATGTGGTGGTCAGAATGGTGTTCGGTTTGTAAAAGGATGAAAAAGAAATTATTTGTTTTTAATTAATATGTAATCTATTAAATTATTACATGAATTTAATTGGGAGCTTTAGATCTAGTAATTTTTTATGAAGGCAACAACAACAACTCTGTAGTGATTGCTTTACTTTATACAGAGTTGTTGTTGTTGTTCTTAAAACTTACTATATCTAAAAGCTAGCAATTAAATTCATGTAATTATTTGGTTTGCTTATTTTGACATTAAAATTGGAGGGATTTTTTGCGGAATTTCTGAATATTTTGAAAGGGATAAAGTGAGCAAAAGAGGAATTTTTACAAAAGGATTTGGAATTTTTAGCAAAATGAAAATCACATCACTAGTCCCGATAGCACACTTTTTCATATCTCTCCAGATAGTGTGTTCAACATTTTGTTCGTAAAGTGTTTTTGAGCATTCGTGCTTGTGTCATTTTCATAAACATTTTAAAGCTAATCGTAAAGGTGAGTACATATCAAATAATCAGCAATGATTAGGCTTTCGACGTTCAAAAGGATTTATGCAAAAACATTCGATGTGTAACCGACGCGGAGGCAATTTTAAAATAGTAGCGAATGGGAAGAAATGAAGCACATCAAGTGGGGAGATGTGAAGCACCGCAAATATGATAGATGTCAACCTGAAATGTATTTTACATGCGTATTTCGGGATATTTTTAAGAAACTCGAATGTTTTGTGCAATTCCAAGAATTTTTTTTACAAAAATACAATAAAAATAGAATTAATATGTTTAATTTAAATATTCCGTAAAATGGGAAATCATGATACGTCTTGTTTTATTTTAGTACGAGTTTAGCCTTAAATATTTCTCTAATTATGAAATTATTTCAACCGAGAATAAATAAATCATATATATTATATACCAAATGAAAGATAAATTTTCAGACTTCACTAATTTACTCTCCATAGTTTGTAGTAATAACGGTAATTTTAGAAAAGAATGGTTTTATGTTGGAAAATATTTTACTTTTACATACAAACAGCTATAAAATGTGACATACTCTAAGGATTTGGTTCATTTAAAATTTTTCGGAAAACTTTTTCAGCAAATCCATTTTAAATGTACCGGCCTTGGGGAATGACCATCTCCAATTTGGAAGAAATTTTGCATGGAGGAAAGAGGTATGGCGTAATTTTTGGCGGAGTTACAGGGTGCACAAAATTGAAAAAATCGCCAAAAACGTCGAAAGTTGATTTTTACTTAAATTCATATCTCAAACATTTCTTAACAGATTGTTCACTTTGAACTATCGTAATTAATTTAACTTTCATTCAAAAATAATTTTTGAAAATTTTGGTTGTTGGTGGGTGGTTTCATCACTTGCGGTTACGTAACTAATTTCGATGTAGAGGTTCGAGAATCACCAATAAAAAATTTAAACAATTTTTTTCTTAAAGCTGGCAGAATTACCTTTCTAACAAACGACCATATTGGGTTAGTTAGATATTGTAGTGAATATATATAAAATATAACTAAGATATCTAAGTACAGTTAAAATTTAAACTTATTTTAAAGTGAACTTACGTTCACCAACACTAAAAATTAACGTTATTAAAAGTTACTCATTTAAGCTAAAACAACAATTGTAGTTAAAAAATTAATATTATAAAAATATTGCTATACTACTTACGCTGGTTAATTAACGACACTAAATTTAACGTTCATCAACACTGGAAAATTAACGTTACAACAAATCACTCAATTCTAATTTAAAGCAACTAATACAAATTAAAAAGTAATGTTAGTTAAGTACTAAAAAGATTGCTGCACTACTTACACTAATAAATTTATTATATGCCTATATTTAGACTTATTATAATCCTAATATGTTAATAGATTTAAGGACGATATAAAAGAGGGAATTGCTTCCCAAAATAAACAGTCTTAAAACGAGATTCTAACTTAACATAATAAGCTGCCTTTCTATTTAAAAGTTCCTGGCACTCTTAAGTGCCAGCTTTCAAATTTAAATTAAACTCATTCTTGCCCGTGGCATTTTTAAGCGCCGGCAACCAAAATTAGGCAGGGCCTATTTTAACGTTGCAAGGACCAACCCTACATGGCGATCCTGCCAGGCTCGGAATTTATGCTGGAAGAACAACACAACACACTTGAGGAACACGCACAAAATTTCATTAATAGCTACAGGACGTGGTATTATGCAGTAGAGAAAATCAAACACTTCAAACACTTCAAATCCAATTGATAACTGATTGCTTTATTACTTTTTAATATGGTTTTTAAATAAAATGAAAGATGAGTGAAGTCACATTCCAATCCATTTGTCATCAACTTAAAGAACAAAGTCATGCTCATATTTTATGCTGACACTTGATAAAGTTTAAGTAGGTTAAATAAATTATAACATGATACTATATCACAATATCACATTGTGGTCATTGTTCTTAGAGTAGTTCAATAAACTATAACATGATTATGTGTCTTCACTACACCTCCCCTTTTAAATAGAAAAGTCTTATAGAGGTCGTTGATCAGACGATATCAACAAGAGTTTTCTGTGTGAATACAAAATATAATTAATTTTAATCTTAGTTACAATGTTATCGATATGTTTATTATTTTATATAATTTTCATTTAAAACTATAAATTGGTTTAGTAATTGATTTTTTTTTTTTTTTTGTGTGATTACTATAATTCAACTTATATCAACCTGAATGTATTAAGCTAAGTGCACTAAATAAAAGAAGTAATTTATGAAATAAGTGTATATAGCTTACAATACTATATACATACATGTATAAAGAAAGGAATATATAAATTATTAAAAGATTTTTACATTTTGTTTGGTAATTTTCTGGTTCTTCTCTTTTATTCTTACAATAATATTATTTTTGTCATCTACATCAATGACTTTATACGGTCCTTGGTAAATTGAATCTAGTTTGTGTGCTGTGTTATTTTTTATGAATACTTCTTGACCTATGGTTATGATAATGTTGTTTAGGTTTCTGTCGTGTGATTGTTTTTGGTTTAGTTTAGCTTTACTTATTAAATGTTCTGCTCTTTTAAGTGCGGTTTGCAGTCGGAATTTTACCTCTTTTGAATAATTATCAAAATTATATACAGGATCTACTTTATCATATGGTATACTTTATCATAAGCGCCCATTTTATTTTTAAATAAATCAAATCAACCACAATTTTTTGTCTGTTCGTTATGAATATCATTTAATTGGGTTCAAGTAGATTTGCCTACATTATTTCTTGAATATGATATCTCGTAAATGGTCGCCATTGGCCTCTACGACATATTGTGCCCGTTTTGCAGCATTTTCCATGGTTTTCTTCAACATTTCGATGGGAATGGCGGTTATTTCTTGACGGATGTTGGTTTTCAGCTCTTCTAGGGTCTTTGGCTTGTTGACGTAAACTTTTGATTTGAAATAACCCCACAAAAAGAAGTCTGGAGGCGTTAAATCTGGTGATCTTGGCGGGCAATCGAAATCACCATTTTTTGACATCAAACGGCCAGGGAACAATTGCTTCAAAAAATCGATTGTAGTGCGGCTTGTGTGTGGTGGCGCGCCGTCTTGTTGAAACCAGTAGTGCCTGATACGCTTTCGACGAACGATTGGCATGAACAAATTGTTTATCATATCGCGATAACGCTCCTGATTGACAGTAACTCTGTGGCCATTATCATCTTCGAAAAAGAACGGCCCAATGAGCATTTTAGCACAAACGCCGCACCAAACAGTGACTTTTGCATCGTGAAGAGGTACCTCTTGAATCTCTTGTGGATTTTCAGTGGAATAAATACGGCAATTTTGTTTGTTTACCGTTCCGTTCAACTGAAAATGAGCTCCATCGCTCATTTTTTTAAAAGCACGTTGAGTTTTCACTATTGACTTGTTTTGTTGAATGTAAATTTCAACAATTTTAGAGCGTTCGCGTGGCGTGTACTGTTCCATTGTAAACATTTCCTTGGAATGATGCTTCAAACGCGGTATGTCATTAGTCGATTTGGCATCACTGCGGAAAGTTACAGTGTTGCCAGATGGGCGCTTCGAATATGGACAACCCTGTAAGTGGGTTTTGGTTTGGAGCATTCGGGAAAATCAATTCAAATGGACAATATCCATGCACCGTTGAGGGTGTTGTGTTAAAAGTGTATGCGAAATATTTTACCCATTCATCCCAATCGTTTCTAGCTGCGTGAATATATGAACGTATGTATTCATTAAGTGTACGGTGTGATCTTTCTACTGTTCCTAGAGTTTGGTGATGGTATGGGGCTGACATTGGCCGCATTCTAGCCGAAAAAGTGCTCAAGAACTGTTCCACAACTTTCGGGCTGAATGGTATGCTCTCACAGAACATGTTCCTTGAGATGTCACAATTTATATAGCGAAAATATTTTATGCTACTTCGCTACTTGAGCACTTTTTCGGCTAGAATGCGGCCATTGTTTTTTCAATGTTCAGTAGTGTAAGAAGTTCCGAAAGTAGCTGATTGTTATATTCAGTGCCCATGTCACTTAGTATTCTATTCATAGGTCCAGAAATCAATATAAATCTGTCCATTAGTGCCTTTGCCACAGTTTTAGCAGATTTATCAGTTACCGGCACCGCCACTAGGTATTTGGTTAAGTCGCATATTATTGTAACAATATACTGATTTCCTACTTCTGTTATTGGTAGGGGTCCTATGGTGTCTATTATTACCGTTTGAAATGGTTTTTGGGGTGTTGGCGTAATAATCATACTTGGCTTTAAATGTCTTGTAGTTTTGTTAGTCTGACATTGAAGACATTTCTTCACATATTTACTAACATCTTTAGTAATATTTTTCCAATAATAAAATTGTCGAAGTTTGTTAACTAGTCTGGTTGTTCCAGGATGACCACCAAGCATGAGGTCATCATGAAATTTTTTTAGTAACAACTTCTGTTCTTCCTTATCTGTTACTATGCATATTTTTGGTGTAAGCGCTATTTGTATTTTCTTTATATGCTTATAAGCTATTTGTTTGAATTCTTCTATAGTCATGAGGCTAAATATATCATCATTTAAAATCAACTGTATTTTGTTCAAGTTTCTACTTATTGCTTCTTTTTCAAGAATTGGAAAAAATTGACCTAAATCGATATTTTCATTAGCAATAGTATTTCCTATGTTAATTTTGGGTGCTAGCACTTGTTTGCCTCTTTTAAAAAATATAATAGGTTTTCCTTTGTTAGTGTTCGTTCTAAGTTTAACCCATTTCTTTACACAAGCGAAGCCAATAGTTTCGAAAACTTTAGGCTTTTCGGGAATCGCTGTCTGAATTTTATTCTCAGTCTTGTTTCCTGATTGAGCTCGTGTTGTTACCATCAGAACATTATTGGTAGTTGGGATTGTTTTAATTTCGGCAAAATCAATTCGAGATAACGCGTCCGCTCCCGAATTGTCTTTGCCCTTGATGTGTTCAATAACAAATTCATATTCCTCTAGTTCCAATCGGATTCTTGTCTATCTACTAGATGGATTTTTCAAAGAATATAAATATGTCGACGGTTTATGATCACTACGTACAATAAATGTTTTACCATAAACGTATGGTCGATAAATGAATTCTTGTTCTATTGTGGCTTTTTTTGATTCTCCCTTAGTAAATACACGTGACGCATATGCAATTGGAAACTGCATACCATCTTCTTCTTGGGATAATAATGCACCGCAAGCGTTTTTGCTAGCATCGGTGGTTATATAAAAGATTTTGTCGAAAACGGGATATTGCAGTATTCGTGGGGATAGTAAAGCTGTCTTGAGCTTCTGAAAAGCTTGTTCACAATTTTCTGTCCATACAAAAGGTTCCTTTTTCCTAGTTAGTTTAGTCAAATGTATAGAATAAGATGCAAAATTAGGTATGAAGCGTCTGTAATAGTTACAGAAAGCCACAAATCGGCGAACTTCATCACCATTCGTTGGTCTGGGGTAGCTCTTAATTAAATCATATTTGCTACTGTCTGGTGAAATGCCATTGTCAGTACATCTATGACCCAAATAGGTAACCTCGTGTCTGAAGAAAGTACATTTATCCGGATGCAATTTTAAGTTGCATTCCCTGCACCTTTGGAAAACTGTTTCTAAGTTCTTAAGCATATGTTTCACCGAGCACCCTGTCACAATAACATCATCCATATAAACAAAGGTTTTAGAAGGCGTCAAGCCTGTAAAGGCTAAATTCATCATTCTCTGAAATGAATTGGGAGCTACCTTCAGGCCATATGGTAACCGAGTGAAGCGAAAAGAACCATTTTCTGTTGAGAAAGAAGTAATATCTCTGGATTTTTCATCCAATCCTATCTGATGAAACCCTGAGGTTAAATCTAAACAACAGAAAAATTTGGCTATACCCAACTGATCTAAGATATCTTCAACTCTGGGTAGGGGAAATTTATCAGCTATTAGCTTTTTATTAATTTGCCGGTAATCGATTACCAAACGCCATCGCCTATTGGGATTATTTGGTAATGATTTCTTGGGTACTAGTATAATGGGGCTATTGTAATTTGAAGCAGATGGCTCAACGATTCCATCCCGCTTGAGTTTTTCAACCTGTCTTATTATTTCATCTTTTTGGGAGTGTGGTGTACGATAGTTTTTAATGTACACTGGATTTTGATCTGACACTCTTAATTTTTGAGTATAGAAATTCTTAGTACTTATCTTGTCGCTTTCCAAGATGTCAATATGTTTTGAACATAATTCAAGTAATTCCAATTTTGCTATCCCGGGGAAGTTTTTCTCTAATTTGCTCAAAATAGACTGTCTTCTCGATTTGTCGACATTGTCTGTGTCAAGAATTTCATAATCGTCAAGTTTCTCATATTCAATCGATATGTTATTTAAAAATTTATTTTCGGAATTTGTGTTCATAATTCTTACATACGGAAATTTCCTAAATACTATGCATCCAGCAACAAAGACTCCATCTTGTATCGATTGACTTGGAATCACTAAATCAGAATCGTCGTTATCAATTCTTATGACTCTGAAAACTTCGGCTCGAGCCGATAGTGTTACGTCACCATCATTTAGACTTTCAAGTAATTGAATATTTATTGGGTAATTTAAATTATATGGTCTTAATGAAAGCAGATTTGAGTTCATATCAGACCCGTACTGAATAGTGGCATTATAAGTTTTTAAGAAATCTAAACCCAATATACTCTGAAATGGCATCGGGAATGTATCTGATACCACATGAAATTCATGGGGAATTAAAAAGTTTCCTACCACCAGGTCAATTTGTACTGTGCCCAAAGATTGAATATTTCCTTTTCCTATGCCAGATATTTGAATAATATTTTTCGGGTTGAATTTCAATGAACTGAGTGCATTTACCTTGATTAACAAGATATCTGCTCCGGTGTCTACAAGCAACGTACTTAAATTATTATTGGTTGATATGTGAATATTTATAAAACTACTCAAATTGCGATTCATGGTGAATATTGATCCCGTTTTTAATTCTGATTTTGATGATCCCCCCCATATTTTGAGGGGAAATCTCGTTTTCCGAGATTTCATGCGTTACCCTTACTCGGCCTCTATTCTGTGAATTTCTATAACCGTTGTTTTGACTACCATGTCGCCCATTGTTGCCATTAGCGTTATTATCACCGTTCCTTCTGTTATTGGGATTGTTATTCTGACGCCAGCCTTGGCCGCGCCCACTATAATTATTAGGTCCGCCATTTGGCCTATTATTTCTACGTCGCTTAAAGTAAAAAACCGAAGAATTCGAGGTTGAAGCCTCTGTACTTGATTCTACAAATTTGGAAATTACTTCATTCAAAGACGAAAAATTTCCAGTTTTAATAATGAGTTTAACCTCATCATTTGAAGCGTTTCGTGAGATTGACAATTGAGTGAAGTCACATTCCAATCCATTTGTCATCAACTTAAAGAACAAAGTCATGCTCATATTTTATGCTGACACTTGATAAAGTTTAAGTAGGTTAAATAAATTATAACATGATACTATATCACAATATCACATTGCGGTCATTGTTCTTAGAGTAGTTCAATAAACTATAACATGATTATGTGTCTTCACTACAGTGGCTAAACTATATGGAGGAGGAAAGAGTAAATGCAACAAATGATGGAGGAGTACATCCCAAGTGGACCAACCACCACAAACAAGGCACCCGTTTACATACCGTGCAAAATCACAAGCACGCACAAAATTACGCTAGAGGAGTACCGCAGTCGGCAGACAGCAAAACAGCAACCGCAAGCTGTAACAATAGAAAACTACAACAGGCGGCAGGAACGGAGAAAGGAAGCACTGCTTACCGCGATTCCCGAAACACAAAAACCGAAACACCGACGTGCCGGACAAATTGTGCGCGAACGCAAGCGACAAGCAAGTATTAAAAGGAGCAACCAGAGAATACTCTTCCAACTACGTTGCAACAGCAGCAACATCAACAGCAACAGTCAAAACGCCACCATCGCTCTGGACATCTGGGCTCTCATCACGTAACTTTTAAAACGACTATCGTTTGAACGATGTTGTTCGACGATATCGTTCTTAGTTTGCTTCATATAAGTCCATCGCTATCGTCTCGTCTATCGTTGTGTTTTCTACAGTTTGAAAGGCTCTGCAAAACATATATTCAGTGCCAAAAGTGATATTTACTTTTGTGTAGAATTTGTTTTTGGATTTGTTTGCTTCAAAAGTGAAAATTTAAGGTAAAATGTAAGAATATATAATAAGTTATTTTGATAATAATGTTTTGAAAATATATTATTCGGCAGCGACACCTAAGAAAATGGAAATATTGCTACACTTTATTGATGAGCATCCGCAGCTGGGCCACAATTACGTCGCAAATATAGTACAGGAACGACATTCCATCTACTTGTTAAGAACCACTTTAACAAAAAAGCGTCCAAAACATTTTAAAATTATTTTTATTATTTCCAACCAGAAAAATAGCCAAACGATACCAAATTAGCTATCGCGCCAAGCAATCGTTTCGACGATACCATTTGACAGTTGTTTGCCATACATGATGCAAGCAAAACGATATCGTTTAGACGATGCATAAAATTAAAGGTTACGTAATGTTAAAGTATCGTTGAAACGATATCGTCAAACGATTCTCGTCATACGTCTGGCTTGACGAAGCTTGAGAAAGGAGCTTGGCACGATCAAGCGGCTGATACATGCCGACCTACCACCACCGTTCGAGGAATCAGAGCACTTGTGGGCAAGAGTAGATGCCATCGAGTCCGCGATATCGAGCCGCACAAATAAAAAACTTCTTTAATTTCATTATTCACTTTTTTTTACTTTATTTATTTGCTTTTATAAACATTGAATATTTTTTTTAATTAAAATGAACTAATTCAAGCATATTTTTTTAAAAACAATTTTTTTAATTTTATCACACATTTTAGTTCTGCTCCGGTTAGTTTAAAGTTCTTTGTTTTCTTTTGGTAATTTTCTGCAAACTGACATTTTTCTTTGTGCTTTGTACGCAATTGTAATAGATTACAGACAAATACCAAAAGTAGGGAAGTGTTCAGAACATAGTAAACAGGGTTACCAACTCACTACGTTTAATACTACTTTTTTCTATAGACAGTACTTTTTTCACTGGAAATTTAACATGCATTAGAAATGGAAATTTTAAATGGAAACCATTAATGAATACTTAAAAGAATTAGAAAAATTTAAATTAAATCTAAAAAATAGTAAAAATAGATAATATAGCGAGCAATATATAAAAAATAAATTACACAGACTTGAATTCATTAAAAACGCTATAGAAACATTTAAAAATTCAACAGAATTTAATGATATTAAATTACAAATTGTATTAATTCTTGATGAAATTTTTAAAATAGTTGGTAATTTGAATATAAAATCAAATGCGAAAATATTTTCTGAAGAATTAGAAATTGATTTATATTCAACAAACGTTTGGGAGGAAGAAAACTCTCCAAAAATGGCTAGTTTTGACATTAACACTGTAGGCAAAAATCTACAAATATTTAAAGGTAATTTTAATAATTTAGAAGATTTTGTGTTTCAAACACAACCTTTACACGACTTAACAAAAAATTAATATCGTGAAATATTCATAAAATATGTATATAATTTTAAGCTTTAGCACAAGTTCGTAGTATTTTAGGACGTGCAAATAAACCAAATACTTTTGCAGATCTAAAACATTTCTAGAAATCGCGTATCCGAACCCAAAAACCATTCAGCAAGTTTTAACGGAATTAGGTACAACTACACAAAACAATTTAAACATAGCAGAGTACAGGGAAAAAATATGTGAACTTTGCGACCAGCAAACACAGGAAGCAAAAGAAGTTGTATATAAAATAAGCGAAAGCAGGGCTTTAAATGTTTTTATAAAAGGCGTAAGTATTGAGTACTAATATATTTTACTATCTAATGCGCCAAAAACATGTCAAGAAGCAATAGACACATGCATGACAGCTGAAAAAAGCTTAAATTTAAATAAAACAAACATATTTCATATACACAATAGAACAAACAGAAATATCAACACAGATTTTAGACAAAACAATTCTTTTAAACAAAACTACAGGTCTAACAACATTAATCAAGGACAGCGAGACAATAATTTTTCTAGACAGAACAACAGATACGAAAACAGAAATTACAAAAATTACAATTACAATAATGATTTTAACTATAACCGAAACAATATCATAAAAAGAGAAAGAAATTTCAATATAAACAATAACGATGCTTATAGATCTAACAATTTTAATAATTTCAGTCAAAACAACACAAATAGATACCAAAATTGCAATTCCACCAACTAAATCAATCTTTGTTTCTCGCTTAGCTGCGGATACAACAGAGGTTGATATAGATTTTTTCATTAAATCAAAGTTGAATTGTTCATTGCATTTTTCAGTTCATAAATTCAAATATTCAAATGTAAGATCGATTACTTCTTTTAGATTAACAGTTCCTGAAAATTTATTTAATTCCATAGTTGATGTAAACTTTTGGCCGCCTAACACAATTGTACGCGAATTTGAATTTAAAAGCAATCCAAGACCGGTAAATGTTGGACATTTGCCGCGTCCACGAAATAGCCCTGAATCTCATCCAACAAATGATTAATAAACCGCAAGTCTAAATTCGAGCTTGTGTATCAAAATGTCAGGGGTCTTAATTCCAAACTTTCCGATATTTTCATAAACAGTTTTGATTTTGAATATAACATTATAATTTTTACAGAGACTTGGCTTCGCTCTAATATCTTAAATTCTGAAATAATGTGCAATAAATATCAAATTTTTCGTAGAGATCGTCATGATAAGATCGGTGGTGGTGTTTTGATAGCTGTTCAAAACTCGCTTGTACCTGAAGAATTGACAATTCTTGACACCAGTGACATTGAGTTCATTTGTGTTGCAGTTAAATTAAATAATAGTATTATTTATGTTACCTGCTCTTACATTCCTCCTAAATGTGACTTAACAATGTATTTAAAACACTTACACGCCATCGAAAAAGTTCAAAATTTGTTAAAAAATAAAGACGTTCTTATTGTGCTGGGTGATTTTAACCTACCTTTTGTGACTTGGAGATCGTCTGACGATTCTTCATTTCTTACTCCTGTTTCCAATAGTGATTGGATAAATGACTTCTTAGATAAGCTGTCTGATCTGTGTCTTCAACAAGTCAATGATATTTTAAATATAAACCACAGAACCCTAGATCTTGTATTTGTAGATAGATGCACTACTGTTAATCTCCATTGTTCGAATCCCGTATCTCTTCCAGAAGATGTACATCATCCAACTCTTGAAATAACAGTTTTACTCCCCCACGAAAAAATAGATAAAGTAACTTATGATGCGCGAAATAAAAAAGTTTATAATTTTAAGAAAACGGACTATGTAAAACTTAATTCCTTACTTTCGCAGACTGATTGGTCTCCAATTTTAACTAGCGGAACATCATATTCATATTATGACGTCGAATCTTCTGTACAGTTTTTCAATGATACTCTGCAACGGTGTTTCTTATTGTCCGTCCCAAAAAAAAGGTGTTTCTCCAATCCTTTAAATCCACCCTGGCTAACAAATGATCTAAAGGCACTTAAAAATTTAAAAAATCGTTTATTTAAAAAATATAAAATATCTGGTTCTAGTTTAGACTTTGCTTCCTATTCTTGTTGTCGTTATAGATATCAACTATTAAATAAACAATGCTATTCTGCTTATATAATTAACATAAAATCTCAATTTAAAGATGATTCAAAACTTTTCTATAGCTTTGTTAACTCAAAACGTAAAGCCTCCAGTTTTCCACCCCTTATGAAATTCAATCAGGAAGAATCATCTTGTGACAATATGATTTCTAACATGTTTGCAAACTTCTTTAAATCAACTCACTCCGATATACCATTTAATACTAGCACGGTGTATCCTTTTCTCCCGCCAGTTAACTCTTTTGAAACTCCTGTAATAGACCCAAATATTGTCATGTGTTATCTTCGACAAGTAAAATCTTCTTTTACGACCGGCCCTGATAAAATTCCAAGCTGTATTTTAAAGCAATGTGCTACAAACCTGTGTACTCCTCTAGCAAACATTTTTAATATTTCCTTGCATAGTGGTTATTTTCCTATTATATGGAAGGATTCTTATATTATACCCCTTCATAAATCTGGCTCCAAGATAGATGTTTCTAACTATCGAGGAATAGCAAAATTAAGTGCAATCCCTAAGTTATTTGAGAAAATCATAACTGATCAATTAACCCACTCCGTGTCTTCCACCATTTCTGTCTTTCAACATGGTTTTCTGAAGGGTAAGTCCACTACAACAAACCTCTTAGAGTTTACTACGCGTGTTATAAATGGTTTTACTTTGGGACTGCAGACTGATGTTATTTATACGGACTTTAGCAAAGCTTTCGACAGTGTTAATCATAATCTTCTTTTGAAAAAACTCCACCTTATTGGGTTTCCTGTCACATTATTAAATTGGATAAATTCGTATTTATCTAGACGTACTCAAAAGGTTTTATATAAGAATTCTCTTTCAAAAAGTATTTCGGTCACTTCTGGCGTTCCTCAGGGCAGTCATCTTGGACCGGTTTTATTTTTACTATTCATTAATGATCTTCCTTCGGTAATAAAACACTGTAACGTCTTAATGTACGCTGACGACGTGAAACTTTTTCTTTGTTACAAATCACCCGAAGAACGACATCTTTTACAATCTGATCTAAATAGACTTGTAGACTGGTGTAGCTTAAATATATTAAATCTCAACTTAAAAAAATGTAAGCAAATGACATTCTCGCGAAGATCTGCTAGTAACATAACTTACACTATAAATAACACTAACTTAGAAATAGTTTCCAGTTTTCTCGATCTTGGTGTTATTATGGATTCAAAACTTCGCTTCAATCTCCACGTTAATATGGTGATAAATAAGGCAAGAGGAGTCCTTGGTTTCATTAAAAGATGGGCTAAAGAATTCAGTGATCCCTTTACTACTAAATTATTATATACCTCTCTCGTAAGGCCAACTCTTGAATATGCATCAGTTATATGGAACCCATAATATAATGTCTACATCGACGCCATAGAATCCGTTCAAAAACAGTTTTTACTTTTTGCTTTACGTCATAGTCGTTGGCACCCCAATATTATGCTTCCATTGTATGAAATACGCCTTAAAATTATTTTACTACCTTCCCTAAGAAGCAGAAGAATGATGCTTAATGTCATGTTTCTGTATAAATTACTTCGTGGCGAGATTAATTCGGAATATCTCATCTCATCTCTAAATTTTAACATCCCAAGGAGAGGAACTAGACATTTTCTGTTTTTCAAGTTGAGTCAGTGCAGTTCTAATTACGCTCTTCATGAACCTTAACGATGTATGTGCAGTGATTTCAATGATTACTTCAACATGATTAATTTTTCTGATTCGGTAGACGTCTTAAAACGGAAAATTATATTACATTTAAATAATTAAATCAATTTAACATCATCCTATTATACCTAACGCAGTTTTATAACAATGTAATATTGGTAATTGAGATTGTTCTGTTTCTCCTTTTTGTCTCGATATTATGTTTATAAAGTAAGCACCATCAAATATGAATCGTTTTTAAAACTTACTTTTTAATTATTCAATATTTTAATTTTTAATCGAATTGGGATTTACGCGCTCACTTGGTTTCCTGATTTTAAATTAGACTGAACTCACACTATCACCTGGATTGGTGTGAAAGAGTATATCTATTTTCCATACAAGTTTATGCCTGCGTTGGCCCAAATGCATATCCAACTAATTGGGATTTTGATTTGGCGGATATGAGACTTATCTCATTTCCACGTAGGTCCTTGGGTTGGACAATGGCCGCAAACCAGTTAAAATGAGTTTAGTGTTTTTGATTGTTTTTCGGGTACCTTAAATTGATAATTACTATTATTTAATTCGATGTTGCTTATTTATATAGAATCAAGTATACTTAAATACGCGTTTATATATATTCAATTTTTAAATTCCGCTGAAAAGCCAATTAATGTGCTTAGTGGAAAATCCTAATTGCCAATAGGGGGTATGTTTTAGTACGTAGGAGCATTCTGTCTGTCCCGGCTGATTCGGGCAGATTTTAGAATGTGAATCGTGCATGCGTATAGGTCGGGTATACGTATCTTGGGAAGATTTCATACCTCCGGGCGAATCCAAAAAAAAAACAATAACGAATACAGAGGGAGAAAATAATAGACAGGGAAACTACAATGGCCGGATGGCAGAAACTGCTATCCGAAGAGGCAAAAACTAATATACAAAATTTCAGAAAATTTAAAAAACTGCATTAAATTAAAATGTACAGAAAGTAATAACATTTTAAGCTTTTTGATTGATACAGACGCAGATGTCTCAATTTGCAAGACAAATAACACAAAAGAAATTAATACAGAAAACATTTCAAAACTAACCGGTATAACTACGGAATCCATAGAATGCTTAGGTACGACTAATCTTAACTTAGGTATAGAGGAAGAAGAAATAAATCATACCTTTCATATTGTAGATAATAACTTTCCTATTAACACAGATGGAATAATTGGACGAGACATACTGGAAAAATTTATGACAAAAATCAACATTGAAACATACACAATAACATTCATTATAAACAGCAAATAGTTTATTGTTCCAATTATCTCGAAAAATGTACAAAACCACAACATAATTTTACCTGCAAGGACTGAAACTATTATACCTATAGACTTTAAAAGAACAGAAGACAGCATAGTTCTGAATGAAGAAATAAAGGAAGGATTTTTTTTAGGAAATTGTTTAATACCAGAGAAAGGTATAGCACATATTAAAGTCTTAAGCACAACAGATGAGATAGTAACTTTAGAAGATTTCAGCTGTCAAATCAAACCATTAAAAGATTATGATATATTAAATACAAATAGAAAACAAATTAAAAAGGATCCTAGTAGATTGAATAAATAGTTCAAAATTCTAGATGTCGGACACAATGACCCACAAGCTAAGCAATCAGTAGTTGACATAATTACGAACTTTCAAGACATTTTTCAGCTCAAAGGAGAAAAACTTAGTGCAAATAACTTTTATACACAACATATTCAAACAGCAGACTCAACACGGGCTTACATAAAAAACTACAGACTGCCGCAGACACAAATGACAGAAATAAATGAACAAGTAGACCAATTCTTAAAAGATAACATTATTGAACATTCTGTCAGTCCGTACAACTCGCCACTGCTTGTTGTTCCAAAAAATCAACAAATGATGAAAAGAAATGGCGAATGGTGGTAAACTATAGAAAACTAAATGAAAAAATAGTTAACGATAAATTTCCACTGACAAAAATCGAAGATGTGCTTGATAAACTGGGAAGAGCCAAATACTTTTCGACGCTTGAAATGACTAGCTCTTTTCACTAAATCAACTTACATGAGGACTCTCGCCCACTAACAGCCTTCTCGACAGGAACTGGACATTTTCAATTCAAAAGACTACCTTTTAGATTAAAAATATCCTCTAACAGCTTTCAACGAATGCTAACAATAGCGCTGAGTGGACTGGATGCAGAAGCATTTCTATACGTGGACGACGTTATAGTATTTGGGTGTAGTTTGAAAAACCACAAGGAAAATTTATCCAAAGTATTTCAAAGACTGCAAAAATATAATTTGAAACTAAACGCGGACAAATGTTGCTTTCTGAAACCAGAGGTAATATACCTTGGCCATTTAATAACTGCCAATGGGATTGAAACGGACCCAGCAAAGAATGATGTCATCAAAAAATACCCAGTACCTACTAACGCAGATGGAGTTAGGAGACTTGTAGCCTTCTGCAATTATTATCGCAGATTTATACCAAACTTTGCTGACATAGCAAAAAGTTTAAATAATCTTTTAAAGAAAAATACAAAATTTGTTTGGGATGAAAACTGCGAAACATCCTTTCAAGAATTAAAAACTAAATTATTAAATCCACCGATACTTAAATTTCCAGATTTCAACAAACCTTTTATATTAACCACTGACGCATCAAACAATGCTCTTGGTGCAGTCCTTTCGCAAGGAGAAATAGGTTCAGATTTACCAATCGCATACGCAAGTAAATCGTTAAAAAAACATGACCTAAACAAACCAATTATAGAAAAAGAACTACTGGCTATACATTGGGCTATCAATTTTTTTAGACCTTACCTAAACGGACGAAAATTTTTGGCACTAACTGACCACCGACCTTTAATATCACTGTTTTCCCACAAAAACCCATCGTCGAAGATGACACGCATCAGACTTGACCTTTGCGACAACGACTTTGAAATCATCTACAAGAAAGGCAAGATGAATTCAAATGCAGACGCGTTATTAAGGATTATTGTTAATAGCCAAACTTTACAAGCTATGATTCCAACAGGGAATGAAAATGAAATTCTAGCAATTACAAGAAATATGCAAAAGAACTTAAATGAACAAAACAATAACAACAACAAAACAAAAGAAGATACTTCCAACGATAAGCCTGATCAACCTTTCGTTTGGGAATGTACATCTCTATCCGACGTAACCAATACAAAAAAACTTAAATTTATTACACACAAAAACTATAAAGGTACCAAAATAGAAGTTTATGGTAAAGAAGTAATTACAAGATGCAGTGATAACACATTGTTCACACAGCTGACCCTGGAAAAACTGTCATCAAGAATGTATAACTTAAATATAAAAGCGCTAGCATTAAATAAAAATTATAATGTATTTAAAACCATGGCCATGGATAAATTCAAAAATATATATAACAAATTAAAAAGAAATTAAGAAAATTTAAAAATTTTACTATACAATGAACCAAAAAAAAAAATTCTAGACAGAAACACAAAATAAACTTATCTATGAATACCACAACTCGACACACGGAGGACACTTAGGGATAAGAAAAACAGTTTTGAAACTCAAACAAAGATACAACTGGAAAAACATGAATAAAATGACTAAACAACACTAAATAAAAAAATAAAAAAATACTAAATTGCGAACAATGTAAAATTAACAAACTTAACATACGAAAGAAAAAAGACACAGTTTCGATAGTATCGTAAGTATAGACGTAGAATTCCTTTTTATACAATAATAGAGAAAGTTCTGGTTTTTTTTCATGCATATTCTTCAAAACTTTTTTAAAGTATTTCATCTTCTAAATAAAAATTATTCAAAAACAAATTTGTTGTTGTTGTTCTTCTTTAAACTTACCTGATCTAAAAAGCTCACAATTAAGTTCATGTAAAAATTTGTTTTGTTTTATAAAAAGTTTTCATTTGATATTTATGGTGATGCATTTGTTGTTATTTTTCATTTGTTTTGTTGGTTAAAACTAAATGTAATTCAAAGTTACGTTTATTTAATGGAAATAAATATGGGTAAATTTGAATTATTTATTTTTCCTGTAGTAAAATGCATATACATATATGTATATTTTAAAAGTAATTTAAAATTAAAATTTTAGCTAACAAAATAAATTTTTAATATGGAAAGAATATAATGCATGATAAAAATAGTTGGAATTTATTATGGCATTTAAAAACTAAATGTAGTTTTTAAAGCACAACGCATGCTTGGTAACGCATGCGCAAATTTGCGTAGTAGTATTCATACATGCTGAAAATAAACATTCGTTTTATTCGTACTCCAACTCATGGCATAATAACCAGGTAGGACCGACTCGGAGAGGAATGAAGTAGAAAGCAGAGAAAAGCGAGCTAGTTGTCAAATACAGCTGTTCATGTCGAGTAAAAATTAAGAACATCTAAAAAAAATTCAGCTAACTGATCCAACAACAATTACCAAGCAAATTAAAACAACGACGCACATAAAGAGCATTATCACATCGGTTGATCAGCGTTAGAGAGGATGAACCGAATCGCCCACAGAAAATATACAGAACTTTGCTTACTATGTCCCGCTTTTCACTCGTTATACACGAAAATTCTCGAGCTTGCGGTGGTAGTAAGATCTCTTTGTCCCGTTTTTCACTCGGCAATAATTGCCTTTGCCGCAAGCAGTTTGTGGATTATTCGCCAACTATTTACGAAAGTCCCCTTTAAACCCGAGTAGTCCACAAATTACTTTCGGCAAAAGCAATTATTGCTCATAGAATTGCCGAGTAAAAAACGGCCCTTTGCAGCGCATGCAGAACTAAAACAACAATATCAGCAGCTAGAAGCAACGTTGCCATTTATGTTGAAAAAATCCCATTCGTGGTAATTTTTAATTGCCCTTAGGAATTTTTGTTTTTGGGAAATCCTATTAAATATTTTAATTCAGCGTGGTATTTTTTAATTAGTGTGGGAATTCAGTGGCGTATTTTTTGAATTTCCGTAGGAGTTTGGTATTATTCTTCTTTAAATTTTTTTTCTTTTTTAGTTAGTAAAATTTCGTCGTGATATTTCTAAATATTTTTTAAATTGTTTGTGCATATGGGACTTATTGTGGTATTTTTAATGCGAATGAGATTTTTGTGGCAATTTTAAATGCATATGGAGTTTGTGGTGGTATTTTTAAAACGTGTGGTATTTTTGTGGTAATTTTAAATGATCGTGGGATTTTTTTGATATTTTTTTTTATTGTAGTAGAAACTTTTTTGTTTATGTTTACCATGGTAATTTTTGTTGTATTTAATTTATGTTACTATGAAAAAAGTAACTTTTTGTCAGAATTGTTTTAAATTTTAACTGGAAACCTTGGCTAGTGGTAGTTAATTTTTTTGTAGCCACATACTGGCTCTCTAGCTACATGCATCTGTATTCTCTATTGTATTACAACCCAAAAAGCCATGAATGTGACTGTTCCAGCTAAACGGTACTTAAAATGGCTGCGTCTGATTTGGTGGTATGAAAACGACATGGTTTTGTACCTTTAAACCGTTCTCTATATAATTGTAAAGTCCTTTTTTAAAGTTTTTTCCTAAATCCTTTTTTATATTTATCAAGATTCGAATTTAAATTTATGCCATATTCGCTTGATGCGTCGTTTGTTCTTCTCTTTTTTCCCTCTCTTTTTCACCCGTTCGCCAAAAAACTTTAAAATATCCATTGAATCCTGCATTGAAATCAAGTTTAAAATCGTTTATTGAGCTTTAGGTCAGGTTAGAACAATTAATTGCTCTAACTAGTTCAGATAATCAGCTAACTAATTAATCAGCTAGTGATGTTTTTTCTTTTCATATTGAAAATGTTGTTGTTGTTATTTCTTTGAAAAAAATTCGTTAGAACAATTAATTGTTCTAACCTGGCCTAAAGCTCAATAAACGATTTTAAACTATCAAACAACTAGAATTTGTATTTAAAATCAAGAATGATTTAAACTATCAAACAATTAGAATTTGTATTTAAATCATAGAAAATCAACATTAATATACAACTTAATAAATGGTACACTTATATGAAACTCACAATGCATAGTTCGCTGACAACGAAACGGTCCGCTTCAGTGCTTTAAAAAGTGCATACCGTTTTCAACCGATCCGATATCTGGGAAACGAAAAAAATGAAAGCAACTGATGTACAGTCATGTGAAAATAAAAAGGGACACCTATATTTGAATTATATACAAGGTGCCCCAGATATAGCATTAATTCCCTCGGCTGGTGATTCTTCTTGATAAGGCGAGTATAACACTTTATGAAGTTTCCTCTCACATTGTAAAAATTTCAAGATACAGGGTGTTTTATGGTTTTGGTATGTGTTTAGTATTATTGATATAGCATCTATACTACTCACTATAAAATGAAAAATAATATTTTCTATTTAGAAAAATATCATCTTTTTCATGAGTGTATCAACCACTTTCGTGTCATGTGCTGTAGCGGAGCTAAAATTTTGAGATTATCCAACGAAATAGCAACAAATTTTGTATCTTTTCTATTAGCGGAGCTGAGATTCTAGCTGACCATAATAAGCTGCCTTTCTATTTAAAAGTTCCTGGCACTCTTAAGTGCCGGCTTTCAAATTTAAAGTAAACTCATTCTTACCCGTGGCGTTTTTAAGTGCCGGCAACCAAAATTAGGCAGGGCCTATTTTAACGTTGCAAGGACCAACACTACAATATGGTAATTTTATTATTTTAGCAATTTTGTACACAACTTTTTTAGGGAAAGATAATAATAAGTTTATTTTCCAAGTGATCAATTTTAAAAATCTTCTTCGGTTTTTTTATTTATTTTTTATTAGGCTTTTTGCGACACGATACTGGCGTAACGTTACTAAAATTTCCATTTTAGTTCAATTGGATAATCGAGCATTAAAGTAGTTAAGTAATTATGTAATTTAGTACTTAAAAAACGAATTATATATATGTTTCTTTCCTTATCTAGCCCATTTTTTCATTATCTTTAGAAAAGTCTTGCATTTTTACTAAAATTAAAAAATTTACTAAACATTTACCAAACATTTACGAAAAAGAAAAACTACATTTATGAAACAGTGCAGACGATTTGATCTTCATGGTAAGTGAATTTATGTATAAATTGCTTAGTATGAATATGGAATATTTAAGTATGCTTTTAGTAAAATATCACAATAATATAAGGTTTTCTGAAAGAAAAAAGAAAAGTGTTAGTAAATATATAAATGTTTACGGTGATCGACAGATAATTCTAAAGACAAGATAAATCAAAAATAAAAGTTTATAACTCTCTTGGAGTTTAGTTGCGCGGTGAGCTGAAAGTTGACATTTGAACATAAAAAATATGGTAATGAAATTTATGAATTCTATAACCGCTCAATAAAGTTTATTAGTTATTTGATTAGTTTCATGATCTATTAAATTATTACATGAATTAAATGCGATCTTTAGATCAAGTAAGTTTTTAAGAAATCAACAACAACAACAACAATTCTGTAAAGAGTCAATCACTTAGCTGAATAGACAGTCTGTTTCAGTAGTCTTTGAGTGATCAAGCTGTGATCAACTCACTGTTTAAAATTGTATATGACCTCACAAATTTTCTACGGTGCATTTCGACAAACTGTCGAATACCAATGAATATTGAAATAAATAATGAAACAACTAGAACAGATGGCTGTGATCTATAAATAGACTACTGCTTTGAATTGTCATATGATTAGCAGCCATATAATTCAAATGAATGAGTTCCTAAATCTGTGAGGTCATATACAAATTTAAACAGTGAGTTGATCACAGCTTAATCACTCAAAGACTACTGAAGAGGAAAATGTAGCGATTTCCGAAACAGACTGTCTAGTCAGCTAAGTGATTGACTCTATACAGAGTTGTTGTTGTTGTTGTTGCCTTCTTTTTTTTTTTTTTTGGATTCGGCCGGAGGTATGAAATCTTCCCAAGATACGTATACCCGACCTATACGCATGCACGATTCACATTCTAAAATCTGCCTGAATCAGCCGGGACAGACAGAATGCACCTACGTACTAAAACATACCCCCTATTGGCAATTAGGATTTTCCACTAAGCACATTAATTGGCTTTTCAGCGGAATTTAAAAATTGAATATATATAAACGCGTATTTAAGTATACTTGATTCTATATAAATAAGCAACATCGAATTAAATAATAGTAATTATCAATTTAAGGTACCCGAAAAACAATCAAAAACACTAAACTCATTTTAACTGGTTTGCTGCCATTGTCCAACCCAAGGACCTACGTGGAAATGAGATAAGTCTCATATCCGCCAAATCAAAATCCCAATTAGTTGGATATGCATTTGGGCCAACGCAGGCATAAACTTGTATGGAAAAGAGATATACTCTTTCACACCAATCCAGGTGATAGTGTGAGTTCAGTCTAATTTCAAATCAGGAAACCAAGTGAGCGCGTAAATCCCAATTCGATTAAAAATTAAAATATTGAATAATTAAAAAGTAAGTTTTAAAAACGATTCATATTTGATGGTGCTTACTTTATAAAGATAATATCGAGACAAAAAAGAGAAACAGAACAATCTCAATTACCAATATTACATTGTTATAAAACTGCGTTAGGTATAATAGGATGATGTTAAATTGATTTAATTATTTAAATGTAATATAATTTTCCGTTTTAAGACGTCTACCGAATCAGAAAAATTAATCATGTTGAAGTAATCATTGAAATCACTGCACATACATCGTTAAGGTTCATGAAGAGCGTAATTAGAACTGCACTGACTCAACTTGAAAAACAGAAAATGTCTAGTTCCTCTCCTTGGGATGTTAAAATTTAGAGATGAGATGAGATATTCCGAATTAATCTCGCCACGAAGTAATTTATACAGAAACATGACATTAAGCATCATTCTTCTGCTTCTTAGGGAAGGTAGTAAAATAATTTTAAGGCGTATTTCATACAATGGAAGCATAATATTGGGGTGCCAACGACTATGACGTAAAGCAAAAAGTAAAAACTGTTTTTGAACGGATTCTATGGCGTCGATGTAGACATTATATTATGGGTTCCATATAACTGATGCATATTCAAGAGTTGGCCTTACGAGAGAGGTATATAATAATTTAGTAGTAAAGGGATCACTGAATTCTTTAGCCCATCTTTTAATGAAACCAAGGACTCCTCTTGCCTTATTTATCACCATATTAACGTGGAGATTGAAGCGAAGTTTTGAATCCATAATAACACCAAGATCGAGAAAACTGGAAACTATTTCTAAGTTAGTGTTATTTATAGTGTAAGTTATGTTACTAGCAGATCTTCGCGAGAATGTCATTTGCTTACATTTTTTTAAGTTGAGATTTAATATATTTAAGCTACACCAGTCTACAAGTCTATTTAGATCAGATTGTAAAAGATGTCGTTCTTCGGGTGATTTGTAACAAAGAAAAAGTTTCACGTCGTCAGCGTACATTAAGACGTTACAGTGTTTTATTACCGAAGGAAGATCATTAATGAATAGTAAAAATAAAACCGGTCCAAGATGACTGCCCTGAGGAACGCCAGAAGTGACCGAAATACTTTTTGAAAGAGAATTCTTATATAAAACCTTTTGAGTACGTCTAGATAAATACGAATTTATCCAATTTAATAATGTGACAGGAAACCCAATAAGGTGGAGTTTTTTCAAAAGAAGATTATGATTAACACTGTCGAAAGCTTTGCTAAAGTCCGTATAAATAACATCAGTCTGCAGTCCCAAAGTAAAACCATTTATAACACGCGTAGTAAACTCTAAGAGGTTTGTTGTAGTGGACTTACCCTTCAGAAAACCATGTTGAAAGACAGAAATGGTGGAAGACACGGAGTGGGTTAATTGATCAGTTATGATTTTCTCAAATAACTTAGGGATTGCACTTAATTTTGCTATTCCTCGATAGTTAGAAACATCTATCTTGGAGCCAGATTTATGAGGGGGTATAATATAAGAATCCTTCCATATAATAGGAAAATAACCACTATGCAAGGAAGTAGTAAAAATTTTTGCTAGAGGAAAACACAGGTTTGTAGCACATTGCTTTAAAATATAGCTTGGAATTTCATCAGGGCTTATCGTAAAAGAGGATTTTACTTGTCGAAGATAACACATAACAAGATTTGGATCTATTACAGGAGTTTCAAAAGAGTTAACTGGCGGGAGAAAAAGATACACCGTGCTAGTATTAAATGGTATATCGGAGTGAGTTGATTTAAAGAAGTTTGCAAACGTGTTAGAAATTACATTGTCACAAGATGATTCTTCCTGATTGAATTTCATAAGGGGTGGAAAACTGGAGGCTTTACGTTTTGAGTTAACAAAACTATAGAAAAGTTTTGGATCATCTTTAAATTGAGATTTTATGTTAATTATATAAGCAGAATAGCATTGTTTATTTAGTAGTTGATATCTATAACGACAAGAAGAATAGGAAGCAAAGTCTAAACTAGAACCAGATATTTTATATTTTTTAAATAAACGATTTTTTAAATTTTTAAGTGCCTTTAGATCATTTGTTAGCCAGGGTGGATTTAAAGGATTGGAAAAACACATTTTTTTTGGGACGGACAATAAGAAACACCGTTGCAGAGTATCACTGAAAAACTGTACAGAAGATTCGACGTCATAATATGAATATGATGTTCCGCTAGTTAAAATTGGAAACCAATCAGTCTGCGAAAGTAAGGAATTAAGTTTTACATAGTCCGTTTTCTTAAAATTATAAACTTTTTTATTTCGCGCATCATAAGTTACTTTATCTTCTTTTTCGTGGGGGAGTTAAACTGTTATTTCAAGAGTTGGATGATGTACATCTTCTGGAAGACTCTTAAAAACTGACTTGATCTGTCTTAAAATTTGACACAGTTTTCGCGAAAGCAAGAAAAAACACTGAATAAATACTCTTTTAACCGGGTCAACGACACTCCCAAGGCACATATATCCTTCACATATAAAACTTCACATATAAAAATTGCGTTTAACACAATTATTTCACGTATCTTAAGCAGTACAGTAGATATGAAGTATGAAATCTTTAAAAATTTAATTTAAGTTGTGTGATAATTAAGTCGTATGATGTTAAGTTCTTTAAGTAATGATATATGTTTGTATGTACATTTTTGGGAGTGCCTAATTTCCAAAATCCCTCCCTGTGAGTGCGCCTGCTCGCTTTTTCTTAAATTACTTCTTTTCTAATTGAACACTTATTTGCGGACAATTTGTTTTGCGTATGTCAATTATCAGTGTGTTATAATTCGATTTTCTTAACCCTTAGTCGTTTCGACTAACACTGCTCAATTTTTTGCTTTTTTTCTCTCATCTGATCGTGTTCTCTATCCATATCGTAGTAACCACATTAGTTGTTAAGCTGCTCTCGTTGCGTTCCGATGTATTTGCTTTTTTATTGGATGGAGTGAATCTTTTTATAAATGTAGTGTTAGTCGAATCGACTAACATTGGCTTTAACGTAACTTTTTATACCCCACGCTTATTGCGTAAGGGGTATATTAACTTTGTCACTCTGTTCGTAACGCTTATAAGGAGATATTTTTTGATCAGCATCACCTCCTGAGTCGATTAAGCCATGTCCGTCTGTCCGTCTATCCATCTGTCTGTCTGTCGCCACAATACAGCCACAGCTTTTAAGCTATCATAATGAAATAAAAGATATATCGTCGCCGCTATGCCAGAAGGTGCTATATCCACTTTTGCTCATTTTGAGAAAATTGCAAAATACTATTGAAACGGCTAGCTAAAATTCAAATTATTTTGAAATGCAGGGATACTTTCAAATTATATGTAGTTAATACTTGCCTAAAATTATACATACTTTGTCAGATGAAAACTTTACACCATCGTTGGATTACTGTAAAAATTGGATATAGCACTTTTTGGCATATTATTGGTTTATTAATGTTACACAAAAGAATGGATATAAAACCCTGGTAATTCTCTAAAAACACACTTTTCAAATAACATTTATTTCAAAACAAGAAATGTTAACGAAAAACAAATCTAGTAATATACTAATGAACAAAAGGTTGAAAAATTAATTATCCTCTGATTCGGAATTCGATTCAACGGTTTCATTTCCAATTGGCAATGAGCTGAAAGAAAGCATTTTTTAACTTTGGTTTTTGCACTAAATACTAAAAGACATGTTTCTCACTCAATCCAAGCATGGAATTCCTGTGGAATAAGCTTTTGAGCACATAAACTTTGCAAGTCCCGTTTTTTGGCTACTGTCATAGGCAGGAGATGTTCGTAAAGTAATGGCCAACTAATAATGGCCTTCATCTGACTTTACGCACTTCAACATTAACAAACTAAAAATAAAAACTATACTTGTAAATAAACTCACTGATTTATAAGCAAATTAATTGTTTTCGTACTTTATATTCTTGTTCATCATGGTTGTATTTAACACCAATTTGCCCAGATATCGATTTGCAAAACATCAATGATTTTATATTCAACTAATTCAATTTTTCTCCATCATTGAACACAATAACTTTTTTCATTGATCTGGCACTGACCAATTTTAAATCAATGAAATCACTATGTGACATTCGTACTGCATGGTATGGATGCTTACGCTGAGCTTGACGAATAACGTTTGACCAATCATTCACTAAAAATAGAGAACTGTTTTTGGCCGAATGTTCAATAGCAGAATTCATACTGTCGACGTCCATTTGAGTGTGGCCCACTTCTAGAAAATTTTGTTTGATGATTTCAATGGGAGATTCTTGTACTAACTGAAGCAACATTGCAGCAACATAAAGATTGAGGTTCTGCCCACTACAATTATCAGACCACAAAACAATTTTTCGGTGCCCTTTTTGCATTTCTCCTTCAATGAATGTTTTCACACAAGATCCGATTTCACTACTTCCTCTTTTGCCATCAACTTCAGACCAAATGTAGCAAGTTCCATCATGAGTTGCTTCATTATAAACAGTGAAGTTGTATACACATAGTTTTCTTTTGTAATAGAATGGGCTTGCTTCAGCCTGTGGTATCTGCAAAACTGATTGCAAATCCATGGTAGAAACTATCACTCTTTATCCATTGCACAACTTTCGATGTCTGATCTCATTGCAGCACGGCTTAATTCTTTTCGTTTAATGTGTGACCGAAAACTTGTTTGTACTTTTCATAACTGACTTTTGCAGAATCTGTTCCTGCTGCTTTTTCTTTAAAAAGATCAAACGTTTTCGAAATACTTAAACCACTGCTTAAATACAATCTTTTTGATGATTTTCGGCAATAGTGTGACTCTATTGGTGGGAAAGATTCAATATGATAGCACCTTTTGGCATACCAAGGAAGACAAAATGGATATAGAACTTTGCTTGTTATGCAACCAAAAATTAAAACAAGGATGTAGGACTTTTTGGCAGAACACAGAATGGTTTGTAAAACATTAATATACTAATAACTCTAATATTGTGAATTTTCTATGTAGCACCTTTTGGCATACCACCGACGATATATTTAATGTAACCGCTTTCGTGAGACCTATAAAGTTTTGTGCAGGCACTCAGACATTTTCTTTCAAATATGTGTATTTTTTTCATGTAGGAAGGTAGAATATTAAACCAAATAGGGCAGCCATATGTAATGATTGGACGAATTAAGGATTGGTATAAGATTACTTTTACTCTAGGCTTTAAATATCTAGAGTAAAACAAGGATTTATAAGAAAAAAAATGCATTTTTGGCTTTAATGAATTGTTCTTTGAAGTATAAAAATTTATCTAAATATATCCCTAGATATTTGACAATGTTTTTTTGGTATTTGTGTATTACTGTAATTGGAAAACAAGCTAAAGGATTTTCAATGTTTTTTTATATTATAATTGCATTTCCCTACAGGGGGGCGAAATATAATTGTTTCACATTTACATATATTTATTTTCATTTTCCAGTCAATGGCATATTTTTCAACTATATTAAATTTAGTTTTTAATCCACTATTGATATTTTCATTTTTATTATCGGCATGATATATAATAATATCATCAGCAAAACCAATGATATTTTCAACACTATTAAGTAGATCTAGAATAAATAAGTTGAACAGTCCATTGATAATGGTAAACTTTTTTAAAACCAAATAACGTGGGAATTAATATATAAGCAATTTATAAACTAAGCCTGCAATCCAAATTCCGTCGAAAGCTTTTTGGAAATCAATTAGACAAGCTCTAGTGCATAATTTTTTATTCAAATTCCAGTTTATATCCGAAGTTAAGATATTAACAGCATTAATGGTAGAATGCATATACTTAAATCCGAACTGTTTATCACATATTAACTCTTTTTCTTCGCAAAATTTGTTAATATTTATGTTAACACAAATTTAAAAAATTTTGCTTATGTTAGGGAGTAAACTTATTGCTCGTAGGTTATTAGGACGTGTCCTTATTTTTTTTTTTTGCTTAGTACTACAACCTTTGCTATTTTCCAATCTTTGGGAAAGTACGAGTTGTTAAGCATGTTATTGAAGAGTGAACAATATTCGAGGATTATCAGTTCTGGGATATTTTTTAGGACCAAACTTGGTATATTGTCTAATCCTGAAGAGAGTTTTTTCTTATTTTGGAGAAAATGAATAAAATCTTTTCTTTTATTACAAGGTAGTTGGATGCTTGAGAATCAGTTAAGTCGTTTGCTTTCATGTTGGCACTAAAAGTAGTGATCGTTAAATTACTATTTTCAAAGCTTGATTTTGAATTTAAAAACCTATTAAACTGATCATTCACCTTAGAATGGACATTGCTGTCTATATCACTATTTTTATAAGAGCGAACAGATTCTAAAAATGTACCTATGATATTTAAAATTTGTTCTTAATTTCTTATTATAAAACTATTGGATTCATTCTCTTTCAATATCTTGAACATAAATATCCGCATTTCTTAGTAAATGTTCAGCCGTTTGTGATATTTTTATTTTCTGTATATTTAATGTCTTCTTACCTCTAAATGCTTTTTTAACTTCGGAAAACATAAGTGACGAATCCATAGGATCTAACTTTGAAAGTATATCTTCGTAATGTTTATTTATTGTTTATTTCATTAATTAGTTTTTTAGTCAATTTTAATTGGGCTTTTATTGTTACTAGTTGTGAAAGAGGAAGGACTTGAGTAAGTCTATTGTGTCTTTTAATAATTGTTAGTAATTTGCTTTTTTCAACCTGTAATTTTTTTATAACTGGATTAATGAATCGATCAATGGTGTTGTAATTTTTCTTAAATTTGGGTACTGTAGTTTCTATTGACTTTAATATTATATTGTTAAGATTTTTTTAAAAATTCTTCTATTTCAGAATTGCTTAAGTTCCTGTTATTCGGTATTTTTGGGTAATTTTGTAAATATCTTATTGATTCCTTTTTAAATGTCTTCCAGTTGGTAGCTTTATAATTAAATTGTGCACTTGGAACTTCTATAAAAAGCATAAATGGATGTAAGTTATGATTACTTGAGACAAACATCTGTATTGCATTATGGTCACCATCATAGTCTAGTGTTTTGAGACAGTTTATTGTTGTGTTTTCTTTTTCTATAAATAGTCTAGAACTTACAATACATAAATCTAGATAAGATCCGGCACTCGGATAAGAAGGTATAACTGAACTATACAAACTGCATCTGTAGTTAAATTCGTTACATGACAACCAATTTTTTAAAGCGTTTCCCTTTGGATTGTTGGTGGTGTTGCCCCAATTAAAATGCTTGCTATTAAGATCACCTGCGAGCAAATAATAGTGATTTGGCTTTTTTAAGTTCAGAGATTCAAAGAGCTGTTGCAATTCTGATCTAAATTCAGACGTATTATTTCCAGCGGGGAAATAAGCTGAAATAAGATACATGATTTTATTGGCAATCATTGGAATTCTTATAACACAAGTTTCTAAGCAGTTGAATGAGTTGATTACACTATTTGTATAATGTTTTGTTTAAAATAGAATTGCTGTTCCACCCCACCCACCCCCCCCCTAGTAGCACCTGGCCTGTCTTTACGAATTACGTGATAATCTTGAAACTCTATTTTGTGCTTTTCGTTAAGCTTAGTTTCGTTTAACAACACTACGTCTGGTTCATATATAGAAATAAATTTTAACAATTCATATCTCCTAGATAATCTTATAATAGAATTAACATTTATTTCAATGATATTTAACTTTTTGATATATAGTAAATGTTGTAGGCCCAAGTACTCATTAATTATTTAACATTGAGAAAATTGCATCTATTCCAGATGTTTGTATTTGTAATTGTTTTTGGAAATTAAAAATTTGGTTCGTTAAGTTTTGCATAACATTTTTTATTTCCTCCAAAGAATATGTTGGAAAATTATTGTTATCATTAAAAGGGCTAGTATTATACTCTGTGTATAAAGGGATATTACTACTTGCAACATTCGCAAAACTTATCTTAAGATTTACAAATTTAGAGTATTTGTTTGCTCTTTCAAAACTTAAACTCTGTTTTTTTTATTTTAATTTTCTCTTTAAGTTGTTTGTATACTTCGCAACCTTTGTACGAAGCTGGATGCCGTATTTATTACAAAGCACACAATACCATTTATCTATCTCCTCTTTCGGAACCTCAGCTGTTGAGCACTTTACTAGCAATGATAAGATTAACGAAATGTCAAAGTAAGCAACAAGGTGCAAAAAAATTGAAAATGACATCAATTACATTTACATGCAACTTGATTTTTCTAACTTCGAGAAATTTAAATAGTCCGAAATGAAAACGCACGTGCCTAAACTCTGATCTGATCTCGAAAGTACCAAAAATAGCAAAATGTGGCTATAATTCCATCCCTGGTTCAATTTCTTATTCATTGTCTTTTACGCTCTTCTTATGCTTGACAGCTACGGTACCCACCACTCTGGGATGACTCTACCATGTTGAATATACCTTGGACAAAACAATTTTTCAAAAACAATGCTTTCTTATTTTTTTAATATTAAATTTAACGAGTAAATATTAACAAGTAGAAATACAATACAAAGTAAGTGTAATTGTGAATATGAAGTAAATGTTAGGTTATATGAATGCTAAGTAAATCGTTTATGTATTAATGTGAGCACTACATCATTTCTCCCCCCCCCCCCCTAGATTTTGATTATATTTGCCAAAAGATTAAAGTGTACTTTCTTAGGTGATGGTATCTCTGCAGTGTCTTTACTTATGAATGCTGGTTTGAGTCTGTCAATGTGAACTGTACTTGTGTTATTATTTTTAAGTATTGTAAAGAATTTTGGTGATCTGTGTAAAACTTTGTAAGGTCCGTCGTATGTTTCTTTAACCCTGGATAACCAATGTTAGTCGTTTCGACTAACACTGCTCAATTTTTTGCTTACAGACTTTTTTCTCTCATCTAATCGTGTTCTCTATCCATATCGTAGTAACTACATTAGTTGTTAAGCTGCTCTCGTTGCGTTCCGATGTAGTTGCCTTTTTAATTGGATGGGGTGAATCTTTTTATATATGTAGTTTCAGTCGAATCGACTAACATTGGCTTTAACGCAACTTTTTATACCCCACGCTTATTGCGTAAGGGGTATATTAACTTTGTCACTCTGTTCGTAACGCTTATAAGGAGATATTTTTTGATCAGCATCACCTCCTGAGTCGATTAAGCCATGTCCGTCTGTCCGTCTATCCATCTGTCTGTCTGTCGCCACAATACAGCCACAGCTTTTGAGCTATCATAATGAAATAAAAGAGGTATGCTTATATTGAAAAAAACGAAGATAAAATTCGGGAATGAGCAAAATCGGATGAACACCACGCCTTCCTCCCATAAGAAGTGACTTTATCAAAACGGTATCTCTTAAAATGCCACAAAGTACATATATGAACTTGGAATTTTGCACTTTAGCTTTTGAGTGAAATATTCACCACATATTTGAAATTTGTCAAAATTGGATGAAAACCACGCCCACCTCACACACAAAGTGGTGTCATTATATTACAAAACCTTAATAAATTAAAAAAAAAATATGGTTTAAACTTGATATTTTACACATAAGCTTTGATAATTAGGATGAACTCTGAGTTTAAAATTTTGTATATTTGGATGAAAATCACGCCCCCTAAAAGAGGCGTCATTATACAACATTGACAACTTCGTATATAACAAAATACAGTCGAAGTTAATTCCTTTGTTGTAGGAATATAGTGTTTTGGTTATAAGTTTTTTATAGTGATGCAGCGAATTGTGTCTCTTATGCTAAACAATTGATTTAAACTTTTTTATTTCAATAATAATAAATAATGCTTTATTCGTATAATGATAGAAGAGCCTTTTAAGTTTTTTATGTTTATTTACCATTTTTTTGTTCAATAATCTAGTGTGGTATATCTCAAACTGATAAAATAAATAGCTTATAAAAAAATGTAAAAAATAAAAAAAAATCAAAGACCAATATTAATTTTTTTTATTTCTAGTAGAATATACATAGGTTTTCCATTTTCAACAGCTTTTAATGTATTTTATGTACTAACAGCTCCTTTAAAACGAGTTTTGGAGCGTGTTAGTCGAATCGACTAGCATTGGTTATAACGTATTAGAAATATGATTGGTTATCCAGAGTTAATAATCTCTATGCGAATTGTAATCGAAAACCTTATGTAATTTTTAAAACATAGTCGTTCGAGTTTAAAAAAAAACACTCACAATTTTTATATGGAACTAATAATATTTTTCATTGAGTATATGCAACATAACAAAAAAACTTGCTTCGCCAAGCTCAGGAAGCGTCTAATAAAGTATTTAAAAAAGCACGGCTTAACAATAGTAGATGTTGCAGCAGAGAAGTGAACAACGAGGACATTTTTTATCACCTACTTATTTCGTCAGATCCTGTTGTTAGCCTATTGCGTATGAAATGCGACAAAAAATATAAAGAACTGGCAATAGAAGCTCAAGAAATGCTTCAAGTTTATAATGAAGAAGATAATTAAATAAAATAATAAAAAAAATTTTTAACAAAAATTATGTTCATTTTACACATAAAAGGCCGTTTATAATGATATAAGTTAATGTCTTATTGATTAAGAACACTTAAAAAATATTTTTTTGGTCTTTGCGACCTTTATTGTTCAAAACGAAATTAGAAACTAACTTAACATTTTTTATAACTTAATTATTGTTGTTGTTGTTGCTGGAGTAGCCGCTATCTGCTGACACTGCGCTATTGTGTGGGTACGTTGCAACTGCAATTTGTCACGTACCGTTCTCGTGTTACGTCTAGAGCGGATGCGCGTGTTAGCTGAATGTAGGTTTATGCGAAAAAAATATGTTTGGCGTTAACTCCTCCCTCCTTAAAAACGCTTGTCCTCGAGCGTCTGAAATATTTGGAAAGTTCTTACTTCAGGTATAGGGACTTTAGGGGCAGCTTCTTAACTTTGGTTATCCTCTGAAACAACTTTTGCCGGTTGTTTTGGGATTTTTCCTTTTTTAAAACAATGTTTCTTGATGCTGACCAACAGGGCAACCATATTGACGAAGGTCACTCCTGCAAAGGTTCTTTTTAACATCTTCTCAGTTTGTAGTGATTTGATTTCGACTGTGTTATTGATATGTAATTCGCTAATGGCTTCTAGTGACAGTAGCCTAGTTCGGCTTTCTTCCGCTGTTGTTGGCTGAGCTATTGCTAGCATTGTCTTTAATGGGGGTGTTTCGAAGTTTTTATATGTTTTCCCGTTTATTATTTTTGATGCATTTTTGAAGTTCAATATAAAGGTGCCATTCAAAATTCGAACGTTGTTATCTATCACAACGTTTCGTTGGAAATTGTTCAAGAAAAGTACTCCAGGTGCTATGAGTTCGTCTCTCGGGATGTGGTGGCAGTTTATCATATGGCATGACGAGTTGATTACATTTGGTATAAAAAAATCATCGCTTAAGTCTAACAATTCGCTTTGATTACAGATACTTATCATTTTCTATTGCTTATAGTTAGCTTTTATTCCTAAAATTTTTCCTTTATTTACTAGAACATTGTTATATTTTAAATGAGTTATTACGTTTTTTCTTAAAACAGCTTAAATGATATAATTGTTATAAATTTCGTTGGTAGTTAATGGTAGTTAATACGCTTACATCTGCAAATTCTAATGCCTCTTCAGCAGTACTAAAAGGCATATATTCTTTATTCATTTCTTTAACTGCTGTCAATTTCTTTTTTATTTAAAATAAATGGATTTACAATTCCTATTCTAGCCCATTGTATTGCGTATTTTACACTTATTATTTCCTCTTTAACTAATCTTAATATACTTTGTAGTTTTAAGGCTACTTCGTTTGCTAAAATATTATCCTTTTTTGTTGAGTTCAATAGATCTTTAGTTATTTTAGTTTATTTATTTGCTGATTTATAGCATCTATATATATAAAATGGAATGTGTGTTTGTTTATTTGTTTGTTTGTACCTTATAGGAGACCAAACCTCTGGACCGATCTTCCTGAAATTTTCACAGCATTTAACTGGGACTCTGGCATGATTAATAGGGTACTTTTTCGACCACGCCCACTTTTACGCCCACTTTTTTAAAATTATGTAATTGCTCCCATATAGTTTTAACAGATTTACTTCAAACTGTATGCACATCATACTCCAGGCGAGGTAGAAATAAACATTTCTTACGCCACGCCCCCTTTCACGACCCTTTTTACGCCAAATTTAAGTTTTAAACTTTTTGTTCTCTGTACAAATTTGTTCCTTCCAACGGATTATTTTTTATTTGGAAGTATATTGCTCTTAATACTGTTAACGTCGCCATATTACTATGAACCACGCCCACCTCACTGCCCCCTTTTTTAATTCAGATACTTACTTATACCACTAACAATGTTTGCTATACAAAATACTTTTTTTGTAATATGTATTTACCTAAAGTTTTATATACTTTTTATCTACAGGTAAGGTAGCCATAGATTTTTTTATTACCAAATCCCCCTTTTTCGCCCCATCTTACTTTAATTATAATTAATCTGCTTTCAATCTATATATATATAAAAATTAATGTCTGTCTGTTTGTTTGTTTGTGCTTTATAGGAGACCAAACCCTTGGACCGATCTTCCTGAAATTTTCACAGCATGTTACTGTGTCTCTGGAAGGAATAATAGGCTATATGATTGGACAAAGGGGCGGGGCACCGCCCATATAACCCAAAAATTTTTTATTCACCATAATTTGGGCATTTTTTGACCTACGTCGATGATATTTGGTACATATGGTATTGGCATAGTTAGGAATACGTACTAGGAGAAAAGTGGGTGGGGACCACGCCCCTTTTTAGGAAAATTAAAAATCTCAATATAGTCTTAACTACTGGACCGATCGTCATTATATTTTCACAATAAGATATTCTTAAGAAATAGTAAATTCTTGACTATATAAAGTTGTGAGCGGACAAAGGAGCGTGGCCTCGCCCATATAACCCAAAATTAGATGCACCGGGCGGGACCGAAAAAACGTTTCTGATTTCGTTGATTTTGGCTAAAGTTCGATCCCAAAACAATATTGCGTTGACCATTGCGTCATCCGGCATTGCTGCATCGCTTTTGGATGGTAGCAAAACAGCGCATTCGGCACTTAAATTACTACTGAAATTGCAATTCTCTGAGACGCACACATGCAATATAAAGAAAAATTCATCAATGGGTAAAGTGCTGCGAACGTGTAAGATCATAGTAAAGGATAAATGCACAATGGCACACAAAAAATCTTTAGAGGCCCTAGATCGCACGTTACAGGATTTCAGAAGCAATAGGCAATTATTTGGGGGAACACTTATTTTGTAAGCCGGTGATTTTCACCAAACACTACCGGTTATTCCAAGTGCAACCCCAGCTGATGAGCTTAACGCATGTCCATCCATGTTTCTCGCATGTTGCATGCTCGCGTGTAGGAAAAACCACCGATTTATATGTGTATGCTCCTGATGGGCAAACTAAAAATATTGTATATCCTAAAGCATTGCAATTATTAAATTAAAATTAAATAAATACATTTTTGTAAATATATAAATACTTTTAATTTTATTTTATAACGAGGGAGTAGCGAAGCACACCGGGTTCAGCTAGTCGTTTATAAAAGTATGCTTTTTATTATTTGTTATTATTGATCATATTAAGATCATCATGATCAGGGCTCCCTGCAAGATATTTACATGCAGTGCCAAGTAAATCTAGGGATCTTTTTGATTTGGGTTCAAGGATTTCTAACATTTCAATGGCTTGTTGGGCCTCATGCCTTATATCCTCAGAGTGGGATATAAAGGGTTTTCTTGTGGTATATTTTTGTCTATTGCATTACTTATGTTTTCCAAAAGATCTCTGTAGATCTGAGTGTTAATTATGTGCATAAAATTTAATGTACCATCTTTTATTTTGGACTGTCCATTTTCAATGGTTGTTAGGTGGGATGAGGAGTAATCATGGATCTGTATATCTGCATTAGCCAAGCAGGCGAGGAAACTGAAAAGAAATAACTACTTTGATAATTTTTTTAATACAATACTCAAATTATAAATTGTACGCCTATTACATATTTTTTATTTTCACTTATTGCTTAAAATATATAATCGAACGCCTATGCAAGGTTGCCAGTATTGTGGGAAAAATCCCATTCGTGGTAATTTTTAATTGATCTTGGGAATTTTTTTTTTGGGAATTCTCATGGTATTTTTTAATTCAGCGTGGTATTTTTTAATTGGCGTGGGAATTCTGCGGGGTATTTTTTAGTTGCATAGGAATTTGGGAATTTTTCTTAAATATTTTTTACTTTTAATAAGCAAAATCTTAATCATAGTATTCGATGATCGACGTATATATACAGAAGAGTAAAGCTATAAGTTTACGCTGTACATTTCTTCGAACTTACCCTTAATATAAACGATAAAATTGCATATTTGTTTTAAGAACAAGTTGACATCACAAAATTGCATTAAAACTAATAGCGCACTCTTTTCTGAAAAAAAATCTGACTTTAAAATTCTGACCTTTTCTGAAAATTCTTTTAAAATTAAAAAAAAATATTTTGATTGATTTTTCGTGGTATTTTTTAATACGTATGGGATTTTTTGTGGGATTTTTAAATGCATATGGAATTTTTGGTGGTATTTTTAAAACTCGTGGTATTTTTGTGGTAATTTTTAATGATCATGGGATTTTTTTGGTATTGTTTTAATTGCTGTGGGAATTTTTTTCGTTTACCTTTAGCATGGGAATTTTGGTGGTATTTAATTTATGTTACTTTGGGAACAGGTAATTTTCGTGAGAATTGTTCCGAATTTTGGCTGGTAACCTTACGCCTATGGCATATTGTTCGATTTTAGTATATTACTTCAAATTATGGTCTTACGGCTATGGCATATTGTTCCATTTCCTTCTAAATATTTATATCTTACGTTCTTTTCTTATTATTTTATTGATGTTATTATATTTACTGTTATTGCTAGTTTTATCTTATTCTTATGATATTCATAATTCATACTTTTTTTCATCATATAATATTATTATTATCAGTGTAATTATTATTATGTTATTTTAATTTGTTATAGTTTCTTATAATTTTTTATAATTATGGCTCTATATGGCTTTTGTGTACTGACCGTCCGGACTGTGTCATACTATCTCTTTTTTGTATCTGAGTGTGAGCTTATTACCTAGACGTCTATTGATTTTAACATAGATATGTCCTTTCAGTCCTTTTCGTATTGTAAAATTCGTGGTCTTTTCCCTGTTTGTCGACTATTTTCTTTATATTTTCACGTCTTTCTTTTCGACCAATTTTGGATTAGCGTAAACTCTTCTACCGAAAAATGTTTCAATTGGTTTCCTTTTGGTAGTTGAATGGATTGAGTAGTTATATTTGCATATTGACTTATTCAGTAATTCATTAAAATTGTTACAGGTATTTTCTGCTCTAACGCACCGTATTACCTCAGAAAGAGTTGAATCAAATCGCTCCACCTGTCCATTGACGGAGCTGGTATAAGGAGTTGTTTTAAATACTGCAATGCCGAGTTGATCTTCTAAAATAAATATAATGGGGCTTGATCTTAGGGATTTTTCATTGTCAATGACAATGGTTTCTGGAATTCCAAAGGATGTGAGTAGATCTTGTAACGGTTGTTTTATGTCTTCGATTGCGCTCGTTTTCACAATTTTGACTTGAGCGTATTTTGAAAATTTATCTATTGCGGTAAGGATAACTTTACTATTAGTCTGATAGATGTCAATATGGACAATATGTCCTGGGTAGTTCGGAATAGGGGTTGGTTTCAGAATTGGGTTCAAGGGATGTCTCTCGTATTTGTTCTCTTGACAAATTGTACACTGTTTTGTAAGTTTCTTTATTTTTGCATTCATTTGAGGAAAGTAAATTTTTCTAGAAGTTGGGCTTTATTTTCGGTTGGGTTACTATGCGCTCTGTTATGTTTTTTCAAAATTTTAGATTCCTGTTCTCTTTCTTTTGTTAAGTCTTTTACTGTCTTTCGAGTTTAAAGTACTCTTTATCGGCTGAAATGTAATTGGTATATGGTTTGAATCTTGCCAAGGATGAGGTCTTCCGTAATGATTGCATTAGTGACTGAAGGGCTAAAATAGCGTTTAAGCAAGCTTATTAAAATTTCGTCTGTATACTTTGGCTCGCTAATAACATGTCTAGGGTAAGTTGGAAAGATTATTTTAAATTGATAAGATGAAGTTTCTGCTGTTGTTATGAAAAGTTGGTTTTTAAATTCATTTACCGGGGCATCAGTGTATGGAACTAAATTTTGTGATGAGCTTTCATCACTATGTTGCGTAGCTGTTAGGGTGTTGATGAGTGCTTGTTGCGGTAATCGGGATAATCCATCGGCTACTACATTAGTTTTGCCTGATTTGTAATTCAGCTCGTAGTTGTGCTCTTCGAGAATTGCTCTCCAACGGTTCAATTTGCTGTTGTTGTTTTTGTTACTCAGAGCATACGTTAAAGGTTGATCGGTAAAAATCATTACCCTTACTGAGCCATACAAGTAGTTTCGCAAAGACTTCAATCCCCAGATGATGGCGAGCATCTATTTCTCATTGGCAGCGTAGTTCTCTTCTGCTTTTGCGAGTGTTATTGATATGAATGTTATTGGTCTTTCTTCCTGAGATAGAACAGCACCTATTGCATAATTAAATGCATCTGTTGTGAGCTCGAAATCTTTATTTAAATTGGGATTAGTTAGCATTACTTCACTTGAAATGAAAACATTTTTAATTTTATGAAATGCATTAAAAGCGTCTTCGTCAAAAATGATCTGTTTTTGTTGCTGACTGAGTCTTGGATGTACGCTCGTCCTCCCCTCTTAAAAGGGCTGTCAGGGGCTTAGCGAGTTTTGCATAGTCCGTTACGAAGCAAGGGTAGGTAGGATCTGAGTTCTTTAAGGTTTCTCGGAATTGGAAAATTTTTTATAGTTTCGATTTTTGAAGGATTTGTTATAATTCCATCTGGTGTTACAATGAATCCCAAAAAGTCTACTTCTTTTTCAAAGAATTTGCATTTGTCCAATTGGATCTTCATGTTTGCCTGTTCGAGTGTCCTAAAGATATTTGATAAGTCTTTTGCGTGGTCCGATTCTGTTTCACTAAATATGATGATGCCATCTATGTACACGTAGCAATTACGTCCTATGAAAGATTGAAGGGGCGTTCTTCAAGCCAAAAGGTAATCTTGTAAACTCATATTTGACATTGTTAATAGCAAAGGCTGTTTTCTCGATACCCGAATTCCTCAAGGGAATTTGGTGAAAACCTCTTTTTAAATCTACCACGGAGAAAAATTTATTGCTTCCTAATTGGGCTAGAACTTCGTTTATTTCCGGTATTGGGTACCGGTCTGCAATCGTAACTGAATTCAGTTTCCGGTTATCTATAACTAACCTGTACTGTTTGTTGCCTGAGAAATCTGGTTTTTTCTACTATCCATACAGGTGCATTATAAGGTGAATGAAATGGCCTGATAATTCCATCTTCGAGGAGTTTGTTTACTTGTCTTTAAACTTCGGACTTCAATGACATAGGATATAGGTAACTTCTAGAGTAAATTGGATTATCAGTTAACGTTCTTAATTCCGCTTTTACCTTTATAGTATAGGTTAACTTTTCGTAAGGTTCTGCGAAAATTGTTGAGTATTGATTACACAATGAGTGAAGTTTTTCTTTTTGATCATTTGTTAAATGTTCTGTTTTAGTATCTAAGTTATTAACGGATTTAGCTATTTGTTGTTTATTTGGAACTTTTTCCCCATTTTTTATAAGCATATAATCTTCTGACGTATGAATTATTGCGTTAAGCAGTTTGAGGTTTTCGTGGCCAAGAATACCATGAAAGTACTTAAGAGAGGGTAATACAAAGAATTTAAGTTTGTCGGTTTCTATTCCAAAAAGAGTTAAAAAAATATGATGAGATATTTGAATTCTTCCGCCTACTAAGTTGGCGTAAAAGATGTTGTTATTTGGTAGAGAATTCTTTGGTAATGAAGGCTGTATATAGTTTTTATTAGACCCAGTGTCTATTAAAAATTTGAGTACCTCTCCTTTACCGGTCTTACATTGGAAATAAGGTAACGTAGAGTCCGTTAACCTAAAAAATGTATGTCACAAAATTCTTCGTTTTCGTCACTTTGTTCGTCCCGCGATTGTTTTATGCAATCCTGATATTATTTGTCCCATGACTGACTTCCTTGCTGTATGTCGTATTCATTGGCCTCGGGTTCTTGTGGAGTGTTATTTACGGGTTCTTGAGTAATTTGGTTGATTCGTTGCATTTTATTCGTCAAATTATTATTGAACTGGTTTGACTGTGTTGGAGGTGGGTGTTTTCCTTGAAAAGTATTAAAATTTGGTCTATTCATATAGTTTACATTTCTTGTTTGCTGGGATTGGTCAACATCCATTGGTGTTGGAGGTTTTGGTTGTGATGGCCTTGCTGGTGGAATATTATGTGCAAAATTATTGAAAGAAACGTCTGATCTAAATTGTTGATTAAAATATTGGGGCTGTTGGTGATAAATCTGAGGTACTTGTGGACTTGTTTTTAGAACACTTCGAGGGATATGAGCAAGCTGTGGAAAAAAATGGTTGTTTTTAATATTGATACTTCCTGGGTGGTAACAAAGGTTGTTGTTGAAAATGTCGCGTATAAAAAGGTTGTGGATTTTGAATTGGCTTTCTTGTAATGCTATACTGATTATTCGCATGTACTGGTCTGAAATTTTGATTTTCAAGCTTAGTGCACAAGTGCAAAGCTTCTGGTAAATCGGTAGGCTCTTTCATGCCTAGCAATCTTGAAAGATCACCGGATAAACCTCCACAAAGGTATCTGGTATTTTGTCTATGTCTGCTAGGTTATTTCGGTACTGTTCATCTATTGTTTGGTCCGTCATAGTTTGATGTGTTGCGTGAAGCGTATATTTAAGAAGATTATGTCATTAATATGTCTTTTATAAGATTCCTAATCAGACTTGAAAACTCTGGACTTGCATTAGCGGTATTTTGAAACACTGGAGGTGCGAGAGGTGCAGGAGGTCCTGGTGGTGTCGGTACACCAGAATTTCCTAACATCGCAGGCCAAATTAAATTATTTTGAGCCATTTCTAATGTTTGCTTAGCTGAGTTTAGTACACAAAGCTTAAAGTAAAGTTTTTTGTGTTGTTAATATTAATTTTTTTATGCGTTAGTTCATAAATTCTGGTCTCTTATTATTATCTGATATTTGTTATTAGATCAGCAAACTTTAAATAATTCACTTTTACGTAAATTTTCAATTCAATATGTTCACACAATTTTATATGATAATTTCTTAATCTAGCTTATAGTAAGATAACCATCCCATGGCGCTGCGGAATTGTCCTGTTTGCAATCTACTAAGGGTCGAACTATGCGCACTCTTTGTGGGTTTGTGGCTGTCCCCAAACGAAGCTCTCCCTCCACAGGGTCCTAATTGTTCTGTAGTTGCGGTCCGAGCACTTCTTTAGGGCTTTTCTCATGATGAATTTTCCCAGGTAGGACTGCTTAAGGGCTTTTCTTTTTCACTGAGATGAACACGTGAACTAACTAACGTTGGGCGCCAGTTAATGTCTTCTTGATTAAGAACACTAAAAAAATATTTTTTTGTCTTTGCGACCTCCATTGTTCAAAACGAAATTAGGAACTAACTTAAAATTTTTTATAACTTAAAATAACTTAAGCTCTGCTGCTGCACTGGTTATTGTTATTGTTGTTGTTGCTGGAGTAGCCGCTATCTGCTGACACTGCGCTATTGTGTGGGAACGTTGCAACTGCAATTTGTCACGTACCGTTCTCGTGTTACGTCTAGAGCGGATGCGCGTGTTAGCTGAATGTAGGTTTATGCGAAAAAAATATGTCTGGCCTTAACTTATACAGTCGAGTCTTGCTCATTGTATCCAGACTATTCGCATTTCCGAGATTGAATTTTTTTCAAAAAAATGGATGTTTTGGCTTAAATCGTGAAACTTTTTTTTTTTATTTTTTTGGTTCTGATTCTATAAAATATCAGTTACTTAAACGTTCACCTTATCGAGTTGTTCACTGTTTCGGGTGTTCATTTTATCCAGATTGCACTGTACTAATATAGTTCATGCATAAGGCTTATGATACATGATGACATGCATCCAAAAAATTCGTATGGAAGGTGGGCGTGTCTGTGAGCGGGTTTGATCCAAACTTATAAATATTTTATATATACCTGTACAAAGCACTCATACCAAATATTAAAGCCCTAGGTTAATTTTTACTATTTTAAAAAAAATTCGTATGGAAGGTGGGCGTGTCTATAGGTGGATTTGATCCAAACTTGTATATATTTTATGTTTTCCTGTTCAAAGCATTCGTAAGAAATTTCAAAGCTCGAAGCTTGTTTTTACTATTTTTTACAAAAAATTGTATGGCAGGTTTGCATGTCTGTGGGCGGATTTGATCCAAACTTATAAATGTTTTATATTTACCTGTACAAAGCACTCATACCGAATTTCAAAGCTGTAGGTTTTTCTTTTTTTCTATTTATGGCCAAAACTTATATTAAGCCTTGCCACTGTGCGTCAGTCTGACAGACCTATGCGATGCATTTAAGAGGAGGTTCTAGTAAAAATCGGCGGAAAATTTTTGTTTTTTGCTTTATTTTCATCCTTAGAATCTTGAAAATATGTAGTCAAAAAGATATTTCCCTATCTAATTTATTTTACGAATCATAGCGTATTAGACGAGAGAGTGCGTAGGCAGACAAACAGGTATGAATGTTTTTCTCGGAATACCTTTTTTCGCGCTGTACACGATTCCGCTTCAAAGACTTGACCGATTTCGATATTTGACAGCTCAAATTAAAGCTTATTCAATTAAGGGGGCCTTCAAGGTTATTATCATAATATTTTAACATTAAAGCAAAATAAAAAGGATTAAAAACAGGGGTTGTTTCAGAGGGCTGCTATTTTTTAAAAATGGTTTTATTGAAATTGGAAATCTACAAGGCCCCTCAAATTTCATCTAGGTTTTTTCGTTTCAGATCACTTGGCAGGGCTGTAGAGTGTCCAGCGCACATCGGCTATCGCCGCGTTCGGCTTTGATCAGCGAGACCTTCAGCCGTCATTTAGAATTATTTTTCATCGAATAAATTGTATAATGCTCTTGAAATATGCACTAATAAAAGCCACAAAAGATTTTTTCGAAAAAGATTTTCGTTCGCTCAAACAAAAATCCTGAAATTACTTTACGCTTCTATTAGAACCTACTAGAACTACCCTTAAATACTTACAATCTTCAAAACATGACAATTATTCATCAAATGAAATGGGACATTCTCTTTTATCAGAAAAAAATACGAAGTGAAAATACATCCATATATGTAGATTAGTTAAATTGACTTTTGTATGTTTTATTTAAATATTTATGGAAATAATTTTAAATTTGATTTAAATAAAATACTTCCATTACGTTTAATACCAAACTAAAAACGCTAAAACATTTTTTTTTTATAATAGAGATTGTCTTTTTACATTTAATGCCCACTTATATTGTCAAGTTTCGAAGGTTTTAAGTATTTAAAAAAAAATTTTTTAAACAATTCTTTTTGCAAATTAAAAAGTCCTTTTAAAAAAATTCTGATATTCTAGAGAATAAGTGAGAACGCAGTTTTTCTATCCTTTGTCTCTAGTTGTATGTGTATTTGGCAGTGTAGGGCATTATTCAATAAAAACTTATTCAAATAACGAATAACAAGTAATATTTATTCTTTATTTTTTCAATCGAAATTCAGTATCAAGTATTTTTTATTTTATTCTTCATTTGAATTTCAAATCATTTATTAACAACTTTTATTCATTATTCATTATTTGAAGTTTGAATAAAAAAATGGAGCAAATTGATTCCGAATATTGTGAAGATAAAATTATCGGACATCTATTTATTTCTTGTTTAGTGAGCGGCACTAATCAAGTTTTTCTTCTACCACCATATGCGTAGATCGTCAGCTATCAAGTCAGGATAACGCCCTGAACAGTGAAGCAGAAGGTTTAAAGCTTTTTAAATGGTAAATTTTTCAAAATTATAAGTGAAGAAGATGATGGCCGCAGCGTGTGCTAAAATTTAATTTCCCATTTGAAACGACGTCATGGCCAACAAGCTTTGCAATCAATCAAAATTTGCAAAGCGAAAAAATTTTACATTTAAAAAACAAAAATTAAATCAAGCAGACTTGAATAAAGCAATTACCAAGTTTTTTCTCCATTCATTGGTACCACTTTCCGTTGTGGAGAATCCATTTTTTAAAGAAATATGTGAAGGTGTTCATTCAGTTTCACCGATTTCCCGAAGGCAACTTGGACGTGAAATTGATGAACAATATAATCTTCATGTCGCGGACACCAAAGAAAAAATTCGGTCGGAAAGTACATTTGTACCACTGCTGACGTTTGATCATCTGGACGACGTAGCTTTTTTGGCGTAACAGCCCATTGGACAACGACCGATGAACTTGAGAGGCAGTCATCACCACTTGCTTGCAGGCGCTTAGAAAGCACATATTCGCACACTAAAATAGTTAACATGATGAATGAAAGACATTTTGAGTATGGTGTTAACACAAGCAAGTTAATAGCAACTGTAACGGACAACGGAAGAAATTTTGTTAAAGCTTTTAAGGTATTTGGGTATTAAGGTTGAAAGAGATGTTATCGAAATTTCCACCGAAAACACAGAAGGAGGTACGCAAGACGACAATTAAAGTGAAGATGAAAATCTGCATGATATGCTGCATGGATTAGCAGATTCATGGCAAAAAATTTTTCCCAATCACATTAGATGCAGCAGCCATACTCTGAATCTTTGCGCTACAACTGATTTCAAGTGAGTTCTTGAAGCAAATTCCGAACTGTCAACAATTCACGAGCAAGTAATCTTCAAATCCAATATTTTTTGGCGGGCTTCATTACGTCCAAAATCCGCCGAAAAGTTAGAAAAGATTCTTGGACATACTTTAAGCAGGCCAGGAGATACGCGATGGAACTAATTGTATGACTCACTATGACAAATCATGAAGGCCAAGGATAAAATGGCTCAATGCCCAAAGAATTTAATATAAAAAGCTTTCTTCAGAAGCGTGGCTTTATAAACATAGAAGGATATATAAAATGCACTGAACATCTTGCAAGGGCATTGGACATATTACAGGGTGAAAATAATGTTTATTATGGAATTTTATTACCATGTATATTTGCACTGAAAAATAAATTACAAACTCTTTAAAGACAGCAATAGACAGCAGTGCCTTGTACGACAGCGTTAATTCCCGTTGTTCGGAACTACTTAACTTTGCAACACCTAAGTCAGAGGCAGCAGTCGTGGCGGCATAGTCATACCCATGCCTTAAAAACAAATGGTTTGGTATACTTGATGCTGATAGCCATCAACGTTTAATAAACGGTTTTAAAAAAAATATATGTGATTTACAAGAAATTAATCTAATTAATCTAGCTTAGAAAGTCGTAACAACGATGAGTTTTTCGAATTCTTATCCCCTAACGGTTCCTCAACTACCGAAATATTTGCGCCTAATTCTGAACACGAGGTAACAATTACTTTTTTTCTTTATATACAAGTTATTAAACTCACATTTGATTATTAAAGGTACTGAAATATCTTGCGGACGCTGACACAACGCTGGGTTGTCTACATAAATATTCCGAAATTAGAAAAACTTTTATAAAATTCAATACAACAATACCGTCATCGGCACCAGTGTAACGTCTTTTCTCCTATGCAACTATGGTCATTCTTCCAAATTCCTATAAAATATCAGACGAAATGTTTGAAAATAGATTAATCTATATATATATAAAACAAAGTCGGGTTTGTTTAACCATTTATAACTCAAGAACGGCTGGACCGATTTTAATGATCTTTTATTTGTTGGAAAATATCGGAAAACTCATTGGTCGTGGCACCTCCCATACAAATCAAATCTTCTATATCGAATAGCTTTGGAATTATAGGTAGCACAGCAACGGAATTCGGTATTCGACCTTAATTTTCACTTGCCGTTCTACTGGTAAAATTTTATGGGCGTTGGACGTGGCACTTTTTCAGCAGCCCAAATTTTCAGTATAACTTTCAAGCTATAAGTCACACATTAATGAAACTCGGTTAGAACGTACTATTTTGTCGTGTCTTTCGACTGGCAAAATTGAGCAAGTATAGGCCAAAGAGGTGTGGCGCCCATACAATTCAGATTTATGATATCGAATAGCTTTGGAACTAAATGCCGTATAATAATAAAATTCAGTATGGAGTTGCCATTTGGTGATATCCTTCTACTGGAAAACTGGGATAGGCTTTTTAACTGGAAAAGGGGGTGTGGCTCCGCCCATACACTTTCAATTTTTAATATCAGATAGCTTTGGATCTAAATGTCGTATAACAACGAAATTGAGTTTGGAATTACTTATTGGACAGGCATTTTTACTGGAAAACTGGCACGGGCATTGGAATCTTGGAGTGGCTTCGCCCACACAAGCTAAATTCAATTCAATATACTTTACTGCAAAAACTAACTTTTTTCTGGCATTTAATAAACAAAATCAAATCTTCTAAACGAATAAAAATTTCTTCATTTTTAATTTTAAAACCGTAACTGAAAGAGATTTTTATCTTCATTAATTTTTGGTAAAGTTGGTTTTGTTGCATTTTCTCTTGCATTTTCTCTTCTTTTGTTGCAAATAAAAAAAATAATTAGAAATAAAAAATTTTTTAAAAAAGATCATTTATTCCGCTCATTGTGGGAATCGATCCCACTACCTCATGACTTCAAAACTGATGGTTGCGCTGACTGAGCTATCGAAAGTACATTTATTCAAGTTGAAATGTATTAAAATAATTTCCTAATAGAATTTGCTATAAAATTAAATGACAACAGTGAAATGACAATGGCCGCATTCTAGCCGAAAAAGTGCTCAAGTAGCGAAGTAGCATAAAATATTTTCGCTATATAAATTGTGACATCTCAAGGAACATGTTCTGTGAGAGCATACCATTCAGCCCGAAAGTTGTGGAACAGTTCTTTCCGCTGAATGCAGGCAATGACAGCAGTGTACTATATTTTTCTTAGACACAAACCAATAGCAGAGAGAATATATAAAGGAGAGCAGACATCGAAACATTAACAGAAAGTTAACATAAATCCAACGATCCGAATATTAATACGGTTCGATCAATTGGTTGCCAACGTGCGCTGCCAGCAACACAGACTCTGCCAGCAGAAGAAAAAAACTACCAACAAATGCGAGACAAGCAACAAGGAAAAACAAAACAAATACTCCAATTGAATTTTATGAATGAATTGAAAACAAATTAATAAACACTATTTGTACTGCTACTTATTGGTATGTTTGTGTGTTTATGCAGAATTTGTTTTGTTCTTTGCTTGACGTTGTTGTTATGCTCTATTTTATGCTTTTGATCGTGTTTCCGATATTTTTCTTGTTTGGCTGAGCTAAAATAAAAGAAATTGGCCAATTTGTGCTGTTTCTTAACTAAGCCAAATATGAAACAAGTGAATGTCGTTACGGCTTAACAAATTATTTCAATGCGCGAAATAGCGAATATATATTTTATTTATCTATATTTATGTTATATATTTTATCTTTCAATGTATATATTTTAATATTTTATCTATATATGTATATTTTATCCATGTTTTGTAAAATTCTAATTTATCTACAATTTTCTGGCCATGCATTTGTATGAAAAATTAAATTTTTTCGAAAATTAAAATTATGACTTTTTAAAAACGTGACGTTTACAATAAAAACCAGCATTTATTCATATGAGTTCGATAGGAGTGCGCTAAATTACCGCGAGTTAATCTTTTTGTTGTAAATTGAAAAACATGAACATTTTTGGACTTTTTACACATTTCTCTATTTTTTGCACATAAAGCCTTATTTTGTGCATAAAATTGGTATGCACTTCGTTTGTTTTTGAATTGTGTCTAAAGATGAGCTATACAACATAAAAATCGGATAAAAGTTATCAGAGTTTTGATATTTTAATTTTTGAAATAATTTAATTTTTTCTTATTTAGTAAAACTAAATGTAAAAAATTCAAATTTGAAAGAATTGCAATAAACTGCTATTGAAATGTTTTCTGAAACAGCATTCAATAAAAAAACAAACAAATTATGTGATTACATTGAATAACTTGGTCGTTATTAAATTTCTTACTAGAAGTGTAACATTTTGTAAATTTCGAGTTGAAGTATTTTTACCAAAAAAAATTTCAAAAATGCAAAATTTAAAAATTCACGGTTGGCTAAAGCATAGTCTTAAGCTTTTTCAAGCAAAAATTACAAAAACCAAAATTCGAATAAAAAAGTTATAGCTGTTGAAACTTGCTGTTTTTTTTAAATGCTCAAAGTTCTGGGCATTTCGAACACAAAAAAATTCATAAAAAATTGATATAAATATGTTTCTTATTGAAAATGGCTTCAACAATATAAAAATAAATTTTCTGATTTTAGTTAGAAGAAATTTTAGAGTTCCAGGGCTGCCAACATATCAGACCCTGGTTCAAGGGTAAAAAATATTAACAATACCCCAAAAACCAACCAATTTTATTTTATGTTTGTGTGTCTATGCAGAATTTGTTTTGTTCTTTGCTTGACGTCGTTGTTATGCTCTATTTTTATCTTTTGATCGTGTTTCAAATCATTCTTGTTTGGATACGCAGAGCTGAAATAAAATAAATTTGCGATAAGTGAGTGCCGTTTTGGCTAAACAAATTAATTCAATATGAAAAATATTTTATTTTATAGTTATATAGATTCTATATACTCTATATTTACTTCTAAATTCTCTTTATATATCTGTGAATTATAATAATGTAAAATCAAAGAATAGATCTCAATTAATTACAAAAATTTACTAAAATTAATATAGTAGGTATATAACCTACTATATATTTATATTTTTCTAATTCAATTTTTAATTTTAAGCAAAAAATGCAAAAAAAGCTACCACATATGTGTTGTTATATATTAAATATATTTATATTATATTTATTTATGTACCTATTACGCCTTCTTATTTGTTTGAAAAAATTAGATTTGGTCACTCAACAAGAAGTTACATGCTGACCCCCACCGAGTTTTAACTGCCTCAACTCCACAACATTATTTTTTATTAATGCCACTCGTCTTTGGAATTCCTTACCGAGCCATGTAAGAGCTTTAAGGGAAATAACAAGATTTAGACTTGCCATATTTCAACATTTCGCTTTTAATTAATGATTAATAAATTCGCCAGTTTTCTTCAAATCTATACTTTCTTATTGTTACTTCTTTTTTCTTCTCTCTTAATTACTTCAATTTTATACTCTTTCTTGATTTCTCTATTTCTACTTAATATTAAGATTAACTTTATAATAAGTATACTTGTTTAAATTAGGTTTAAGAAAATCTTTAATTTGTCTATTCCTAAAAATATTATTCCAACTTGTACATTAAAAGAACTAAGTTCTTATCGTACTATAAATAAATAAATAAAATATTAAAACTATCTTAAAAAATTTTTGTATGCATTTTGTTTTCAATAAACAATTTCATATCTTTGGTTTATTTTTTTTATTACATACATTTTATAAATACAACATAATAGTATGTATATATTAAATTGATAACATCTTAAACTGGAAATATTTTTAGTAAAATTTAATTAAATTAATCTTATAAATTAAATATTTTATATTGGTAGTTTTGTGCTTATGTATATATATATATTTGGGCATTTTAATTGTTCTGCAACAGCTGAAGTAAAGAATAGATCGATTTATTAATAACCAATATTATCTAATTAAATAATAATTAAATTATACCTTCATTACACATAATCTTTACACACTAATAAGGTCTCCAATCCGGGTTCTCGGACTTTTTTCAGTCCCGATAATCCCAGGATTATAAGGCCTAAAATTCCGGAATTTTCGGGATCCCGGGATTGCCTTCAAATTGCAAAAATGCACCACTTTAATTTAACATTCGACTAAAAACTTTTAAAAAATTTAAATTTACCTAAAGTGTTAAAAAAAAAAAAATAAAAATATATTTAAATGGTGGCACTCGCAGTAATATGCTTCAAAAAGCATTTGATATGATTGATAAAAATTCCACCAACTAGTGTTGAGTTCGAGAGATGTTTCTCTTCGGCTAGAAATTTTGCTACCAAAGAGTTCGCCTTTCAAAGACTTAAGTTATCTCAAAAAATGTACCGTTCTTATGTTAGTATTATTATGCCAGAAAATATGAATTTTATGAATTATACAATAGATATATATCAAAAATAATATATTTTCGTCTTTTCTATATATAAAGAAATAAAATAAATTTACTTTGTATAAAAAAATTAAGTAAACTGTTTATTTTGTAATTCCATGAAACAATTTTTTATTAAAAAAATATCCTAACTTTCATACCTTGCACACGATTTCTTTTTTTGTTAAATAAAATACTTTTTAACTGTTTTTCAAATCCCGGTACTGTTTCCAGGATCCCCGGATTCTTAATTAGTAATTCCGAAATTGCTTTTGAGTAAAGAAATTGGAAGCCCTAGATACAACATAATTTATATTATATTATAATACAGGCAACAATGATATGAGGTGAGAATATAAGGTTTACTTTGCAACTGGCGCACAGACGTCAGGTACCGCGCGAGTTTATTTTATTTTTTTGTAATAGTAATAATCATTTTTCCATCGATAAAAATCGTTTTCTATGTAAAATTTGACGAAAAATACGATATTTATGTTTAAAACACGCTCATTGGTATGTAAGATTGGTAAAAATTTATTTAAACATTGAAATTGTGTGTAACAATATGAAATTTTTTATACATATTTTTGAAACTATTTTTTTCTTAAAATGCAAAAAAGTTGTCTCTTGCTTAAACAGAACCGAAGTTATGAATTTTTGAAAATTAGTCTCCAAGGCAAAAGTCACGAAAATCTCAAACTTTTAACGCCCTCTATTTAAAAAAAAAAATCCTCGAACACGTGTCTCTTTTATAGAGCCCGTAAAAAAAATTTCATTCAAATCAAAAATGTGGCGGTCAGAATGGTGTTCGGTTTGTTAAAGAATGACCCAAAAGAATGATGAATAAGCACAAAACAACCAATATGAAATATTTAATTTATAAGACTAATGAAATAAGTTTTACTAAACAACATTTTCAGTTTAAGATATTATCAATTTGAATATATACGTACTTATTAAATATATACGTACTTAAATATATTTAATATTTCACAACAAATATGTAGTGGACTTTTTTGCTTAAAATTGAACGTTGAATTAGAAAAATATAGATATAAAGTGTGTATGTATTAGGAAAGTCAATTCCGGGATCCCGGACGATTGAAGCCTCTTTAAATCCCGGGATTGTCTTTCCGGGATCCCTGGATTTTTTAATAATAAATTTCTATTACAAATATTCATGTAAATGCAAACTTTTCATTTTAAGTTGATATGAATATAGAATTAGAAAAACCTTTTATTGTGTGTAATGAGTGTGAATCACTTTGCAAAGTTTTAGAAGAATTGCAACATCGGGAAGTAAGCTATGTATTTAAAAATGGTCAGATGTTCTGACTTAGGAAATAAATTTTTTTTTTGTGGTGAAGGCAATCGTGATCGGAACTAACAATTGCTTACGATTATCGTACAACTATTTTTACATCTAGCATAGAATCAGAACAGTGCTTTTCATAAGCGGGCTATATTTGCAATAATATCCGAACAAAACTCTCCAATAAAAAATTAAACACGTGGATCAGCTTAATGATTACTTAAAAAATAATTAAAACAATAAATTTTATTTTGAAAAGTCTTTTCCAAAAATAATTTGTCTTAAACACAAAAAATCATGAAAACGATGTCCAAAAAAAAGTTTTACATAAGAATTAAACTGTTCTGTATTTAATTTTTTTATATTTTTTATTTTTATATTTTTATTTTTTCTGCGTAACCAAACAAGAAAAATTTTTAACACGATCAAAAGCATAAAATAGAGCATAACAACAACGTCAAGCAAAAAACAAAACAAATTCTGAATAGACACACAAACATAAAATAAAATTGGTAGGTTTTTGGGGTAGTTCTAATATTTCTTACCTTAAAACCAGACTCTGATATGTTGGCAGCCCTGGAACTCTAAAATTTCTTCTAACTATTTTAGATTTAACTATAGCCATTTTCAATAAGAAACATATTTATATCAATTTTTTATGAATTTTTTTGTGTTCGAAATGCCAAAAAAGGCACTTCGAGCATTTTTGAAAAAAAAAATCAAGTTTGAACAGCTATAACTTTTTTATTTGAATTTTGGTTTTTATAATTTTTTGCCTGAAATAGCATAAGACTATGCTTAAGCCAACCGCGAATTTTTTAAATTTTGCATTTTTGAAATTTTTTTGGTAAAAATACTCTAACTCGAAATTTACAAAATGTTACACTTCTAGTAAAAAATTTAATAACGACAAAGTTATTCAACGTAATCACATAATTTGTTTGTTTTTTTATTGAATGCTGTTTCAGAAAACATTTCCATAGCAGTTTATTGCAATTTTTTCAAATTTGAATTTTTTAAGATTTTTTTACTAAATAAGAAAAAAATGAAATTATTTCAAAAATTAAAATATCAAAACTCTGATAACTTTTATCCGATTTTTATGTTGTATAGCTCATCTTTTGGGACAATTCAATAACAAAGGAAGTGCATACCAGTTTTATGCACAAAATAAGGCTTTATGTGCAAAAAATAGAGAAATATATAAAAAGTCCAAAAATTTTTATATGTTTTTCAATTTACAACAAAAAGATCAACCCGCGGTAATTTAGCGCACTCCTATCGAACTCATATGAATACATGCTGGTTTTTATTGTAAAAAGTCATAATTTTAATTTTCGAAAAAATTTAATTTTTCATACAAATGCATGGCCAGAAGATTGTAGATAAATTAGAATTTTACAAAACATGGATAAAATATACATATATAGATAAAATATTAAAATATATACATTGAAAGATAAAATATATAACATAAGTATAGATAAATAAAATATATATTCGCTATTTCGCGCATTGAAATAATTTGTTAAGCCATACGACATTCACTTTTTTCATATTTGGCTTAGTTAAGAAACAGCACAAACTGGCCAATTTCTTTTGTTTCAGCTCAGCCAAACAAGGAAAATATCGGAAACACGATCAAAAGCATAAAATAGAGCATAACAACAACGTCAAGCAAAGAACAAAACAAATTCTGCATAAACACACAAACATACCAATAAGTAGCAGTACAAATAGTGTTTATTAATTTGTTTCCATTTCATTCATAAAATTCAATTGGAGTATTTGTTTTGTTTTTCGTTGTTGCTTGTCTCGCATTTGGTGGTGATTTTTTTTCTTCTGCCGGCAGAGTCTGTGTTGCTGGCAGCGCACGCTGGCAACCAATTGTTCGAACCGTATTAATAATCGGATCGTTGGATTTATGTTAACTTTCTGTTAATGTTTCGATGTCTGCTCTCCTTTATATATTCTCTCTGCTAATGGTTCAATTGAGCTGATTTCTTTTTTAAAATAAATTCTAAAGTTTAATTGAGTGAGCAATAAAATTTGTTTAGTAAATTTTTAAAGATATTTATTAAATTTAGTTTTTTAAGAAATTATATCAGACGCCATTTTACTATAAAACACCTTTAATCACTGATTTTGATAAGATTTTGTATGCATGCAGATCTTTAATAAAGCTACAACTTTTGTTCAATTGTTCAAAACTTTGAAATAATAGGGTCGCCACCTAATAATATGTCTTTTCAAGAGTTTAAAACTGATAAATGACGTTTAAAACTCTTGAAAAGACTGTTATAATTTATTTAAGGATCGTTTTATTTTTTTTATAGCGGCAGAGTTTGCCTTCGCTATAGACTGCAGTGTTTGCCGACTTGAACTATGTCCAAGGCAAACAGAGACGTTTAAAATAAACTGAACAAGGCAGAGATCTGCCAGCTTGTGTGGTTAATTAAAGTCTGATTTATTGTTGGCCATCTCGGCTCTTTTATAACATTTTTACAAAACTTACATAGTAGTCTTAATCTATGGTCATACTTCTCTAGTTAATTAATATAATTATAACCTATGTTGCGTTTCGTTCTTGCATATTGAATTTGAATCATCGAAAGGATTCAAATTACATAATTTTGGTTTGACGAATGATAAGTTGGCACGGTCAACAATATTGAGTGAGTAATAAAAATATTCGCATGCACTGAGTGCAGCACACGCCGATAATGCAGTGCTAACTTATTAGTCACTCAATATGTTGCTGTTTATAACAACGAAACTTAGGGTCGGCAGTGTGTATAACGAGAGCACACTACAAGACATATTATTAGGTGGCAACTTTATTATTTCAAAATTTTATAATTTTGAAATTCTGACAACGGATTCGGATTCAGCGACCCATTTTTGGTGTACCTTTTTTTTTGCCAGCCCCGAATACTAAAAATGGGCGTTTTCCAACTATAGCTACGCCTACTTTTAAGAAAAGATAAAAAGACTTCGAAACTACTGGCCCGATCGAGCTCAAGTTTTGGAAGCGGATTTGTTTCGAGTACGAGATGGTTTAAGTAATAGCTGCCACGCCCCCTTTTACCGCCCACAAATATGTAGAAAATTTTCGGTATCAAAATGCTTTGGAGTTGTGGATCGCACAGCCATGAAATTCGGTATTCAACCACAATTTATACATGTAGTTTCACTGATGACATTTTATGGGAGTAAGAAATAAGGGGGAGTGGCATTTCCGATACAAGAAAAACTTGCGATATCGAATAGTTTTTGAGTAGCAGGTCGCACAACATTGGAATTCAGTTTCATACATACAATACATGCAGTTTCATTGGTAACATTTTATGGGCTTTGGAAAAGGGAGAGTCACACCTCCCATGCAACCCAAATTTGTGCTATCGAATAGCTATGAATTTATAGGTCGCACAGATTTGGAATTCAGTATTCAATTTCATGTTCACATGCAGTTTTACTGATAAAATTTTAAAGCGTTTATAAAGGGAGAAAAGCACCTCCCATATAACCCAAATATACGATATCGAATAGCTTTGAATTTACAGATCGCACAGCGTGGACTTTCAGTATTCGACCTCAATTTACACATGCAGTTTTACTAAATACGTTTTATGGGCGTTGGAAAAGTAGCGTAGCACCTCCAATATAACAAAAATTTGCGATATCGAATAGCTTTGGAGTTATAGGTCGCAAAGCATCGGCATTCCGATTTACACATGTAGTTTTATTGATTTTATTTTATGAGCGTTGGAAAAGTGGGCACCTTGGAGTTATAGGTCGCACAGCTGATTTACGGAATTTAGTATTCGGATTAAATATACAAATGCAGTTTCATTAAAAACATTTTATGGGCGTTGGACAAGGGCCATACAACTCAAATTAGTGATTTTAAGCAGCTTTGATTTATAGGTCGTACAGCATCTAAATTAAGTATTTGACCTCAATTTATACATTCAAGGGAGCGTGGCAGCATTGTGCCGGGTTTCAGCTAATTATTAAGTAAAACTTAAACCATATTGTTAAAAATTCAAAGTCTAAAGAATACCTTATTATTCTTTGTTAAAAATAAAATTTATTTTTAAATTTATCCAAAATTTTTTAATAATAAATAAAAATAACGAATAAAAAAAATATGTGTGTGGCTGCCATGCACGGTAGAAGTTAAACTTTAACCCAAAAAAATTAGAGATTTTTCAGTGGTTAATTGATTGACCTTTTTAATATAGTCTTACTAAAAAAGTATTATTTTATTTAATGGCTAGAGTAGATTAAATATGTTTTAATACAATTTCGAAAGGTTAAATGTTATTGTATCATCAACTAATCATCCTGTATCCATCATACCATATCATCATGTTATGATAATCATACCATACCATTAACTTTTATTTCTTGTAAAAACCTTTATCAAAAAATTTTGAATAGAAAAACTTCCTTCAAACTGATCATACAAAAACGAAAATACACATATCGTTCTTAATATAGAGCGCCCACTATTCATGAAACACAGTTTGGCAAAACAAATAATAACATATGTTTCTGTACAACTATTTAAATTTTTATTTAAAAAAATTAGTTCTTTAGCGAATAATCACAACGGCAACAATACCCTTATGATAACTAAGATACAAAGTATTTACATTGTAATTTTATTATTATAAATGCAATTAATTATAGAAATAAATCAATATAAACATATTTGTAGACATTGCATTTAATGTGCTTACATCCTGAAGCTGGCTTTCAGCTCTTTGTCGGGTTCTGAATTCTCAAACTCTTTCTGTAGATGGGTTAAATTTCTGATATTTTGTTTTCGGCATCTTTTAAATTTATTTCATAATAATAATTAACTTAAATAACTTACAACTTCACTGAGTTTTTTTTTTGTTTGACATAGTCACCTGTAAAACTATCACTCCGCCTAATCGCAATTGTATCATGGTCATGGTGGTGACAAAACAAGAAAACACTGCAACGAAAGCATTACAGTTAGCTGTTTTGGAGGTGTTCGGAATGCTTAGCTTCCTTGTAATGGAACGATGTCAAATTGATTTCGTTTAGACGAAACAAGTTTGGGCATGACTAAAAGTGTAGATTCAATGCGGTTGCATTTAGCGGCAATGCAATCACCATTCTAAAATGCTGTATACTTTGCTATTGAAGTTTCAATTCAATTGTCTAAGAAGAATTTTATTTATTGAAAAAAATTAGGGATATTCTTAAATTATTATAGTATGATTATACATACATAGCAACCAGTTGCTATTGTCGTGTGAGACGTTGTTGATAAATGAAGTAGGATAAGAAATGGTTAAAGTTTCTTAGGCTTCAATTTCTATGCCCAAGTTCCTCTTTTCACATTTTCGTTGTTGCCAACTTCTCTTCATAGGCTGTGTGCCAATTGGAAACTTTTCACTCGTGGTAGGAAAGAAAATCATAAAAGTGAAATATAAGGAAATTGTACTTCTCCAAACATGAAGCGCTTGTATTCTGAAGTACTTTTGTGAGCTAGGCAGTAACAAACAGCAGAAACCCACAAATTTTAGAAATATATGCTTTTGGGAGGCAAAAAGCTTTTGATTTTAATAGATTGTAACTTCAGTTATGGTTACAGATTAAAAAGCACTTCAGCTAACTACTTCAATTATTTCAATGACTTAGTCAAATTGGCATTTTCAATAATTTTTATATTTTTTGAAAGTTTTCTAGTGCACTTTATTTGTTCTGCATGTTGGCTTAAACTCTAGTCAAAATAAACTGAGGTTAATTCACCAAAATTGGAGGTTTAAACTCGGTTTAGGCAAAAAAGAAACACATTATATGATAATTTAAGTTAATTAAACTTCAGCGAATGCTAAAATATCAAGTTAAACCTAGTTTAAACGTCCAATTTTTGTGAGTTAACCTCAGTTTAATTTGCCCAAAGTTTAAGCATGCACTAAAAAAATTGGCCTTTAGAGATTTATATAAAAGGTTAGCGGCTGTTAATGTCTTTAATTATATATAAAAGTAAAAACAGATTTGCACTTAATTTATTATGATTCGGATTAGTTTGATTTTTGAAAATAGAGACATGATGGAAAATGACAAATAGCTATTATCAGACAGCTGACCACGAACCCCTCATAAATGTTGCAGAGAGGGAGAAATCTCGTGCATCATGTACTACTCAATTTTGCGAAGTGTTTGGATGTAGAGCGAAAGTGTTTATTTCCTGCTTCACATGTAGCTGCTTACTATGCAGTGATCATTTTATGGGTGATGTATCCTGTGATGCTCATGAACCGCCCATCAGTTCCAAAATCGTTTACTTCTGAATTTTTCTCATCTCGCCCGGAGGACTTTGCACTTGAAGGTTCCGAAAAAGAAGTTATAAGACAAGGTAGCCAAAAATTAATAAAACAAATTATGAAACAACTTAAGGATCATGGTAAAAGTTATTGTACAAACATATCAAAAAAATATATAACAGAACGAAAGTTAGGAACAACTTGTGATCCTGAGAACTGCAAGAAACTTTATGAAAGAGTATACATAGTCCGCTTCAAAAAAAAAAAAAAAAAAAGGAAACCAAATGCAAATACGAAGAGCCAAAGTCAAAACGGTTGTTTGCAATTGAGTATTTTCTTCCATTTGATTTAGAAAGTAAGCCAGTTTGTTGGACACTGTTTTTAAGCACACTGTGTGTTGGTGAACGAATGGTGAGAACATCAATAGCTAAAACATCGTTTACTGGGATAGTAGAAAAGGAAAAACGTGAGGGGCGAAGAAAAATATGCTCTGAAAGAGATGCATTAGGAATGCATTAGGATTAAAATTGAGGAGCATATTGACAAATTTCCAAAAGTTGAGTCCCATTATTGTCGTCTTAATACCACTAGGGAGTACTTACATAGTGAATTTACTATTAAAAAAATGTACAGTATGTTTTTGCATGGCCTACAAAATGAAACAAATAAACCAAGCATGACAACATATCGAAAAATATTTTAAAAAAAATTATCATTTCATCATTGTCAAAAAGACCAATGCAGTCTTTGTAAGTCATACCATGAAAGTATGATGGAGACTAAAATTCAGTTAAAAGAACAATTCACTATGCACGACCAAGAGAAAAAAAATTTCGGCATATAAAAAGCAGATGTAAGGAATTCTCACAAAATAATTCAGAAGTTTTATGCGCTTCATTTGCAGCAGCTCATGACCTTGCCGATTTCCAATGAAAATACAGTGTTTAAAAACGACGTCTTTCGGTTTACAATTTCACTATATATAATATCGCAACTGGTGACTGTTTCTGTTATACATGGCATGAAGGACAGAGTGGTAGAGGCGTATCCGAAATATTTACAGCACTTTTCATTTTCCTAAAGAAGTGTGATGAAAAAGGTTACAAAACGATCAAATTTTTCGCTGACGGCTGTAGTGGTCGGAATAAGAATTCAATTGTTGCCTCAACCTTAATATACGTTTTGACAAATTCGCTTAATATAAATGAAATAAATTTGCGAATATCTGTTCCATGCCATGGGTAAAGCGAAGGAGATTTAGCACACAGTGCCATAAGATACGCATTGGTTAAAGCTGGAAATATATACAATCATAGTCAATTAATTCCCATCATCAAATTGGCTAGAAGAAAGAAACCTTATGAAGTGGTTGCACTTGATTTTTTGGATTTCCTGAATTTTAAAAAACTCTCTACTGACATAAAAATTCTAACTATCAGGAAAGATGATGCAGGTGGAAGTATAAACTGGACTAAGATGATTGAATTTTCTGTCAAAAAGACTGATCCATACAAACTTTTTTTCAAGACCATCCATATTCAATGCGCTTACCGTTCCATTTCGTTAAAGATAGGAGTTTCAACATTTATACATGGACAAATTTATATCTTAATAGAACACCGATATAACTAGCTGTTGATAAATACAACGACTTGATATCTCTTACAGCTGGCCACACCCCAGTTATAAGACAATCTGAACACATTAATTTTTATAAATCGCTGCTGCATTAAATTCTCTTTTTTGAATATCAATTGATTTTAGATATAAAATTGCTTTGAAATAAATTAACCAAGTTTTTTGTTATAAAATTATTCTATGAAATAGCATTTTATACAATTTTACCGTAGCGGCAAATTTTTGGATATTCACAATCTTGTTGCATTGTTGCAAATGCGTTTTTGCAAGGGTAGATGATAGTGAGCACACCTTTAATATTATGATGTTGCAAATGTTTTTGCAATAACTGTTTTTTGTTAACATTGTTTTGATCATCCATTTTTAAAATTATTTAGATAGTTGAATGCAATATTGTACGAGTAAATAAGAAGCTTCTTCTCTTCCTCTGTCCTTATTTTTGTTGGTTTTTTCCCTTTTAATTTTCCTTTTTAAAAATGCCTTCATTTCTTTAGAACATTTTTTTATTATAAATTAAAGTTTTTGCCGCTAAAAATGTAAACAATAAAAACAACTGTTCAATAAGCACTGTTTAGAAGGTATCAATGGCTGTGTTTAATACAAAATTAAGACATTCGTTTACAATAGCGTTATGCAATACGATTAGATTTTCATATGCAAAAGCCTTCATATGCCTTCAATGCTTTTTGTTTTTATAAAAGCTGCTAATTTTTTATTTGCAACGATGCTACAAGATCGTGAACTGCCCTATTTTATTTTCCATTTATCACTTTAATTTCTTTATACATAGCCATTTGTTTGCATTTATTATTAAATATACTGTATTTGACATTACATTATGAACCTACTTTAATTTAATTGTTTGCAATGTGAATTTTTGGCACTTTTTTTTGTTGCTTAAATAAAACTTAATATGTATATATCAAAAGCAATATTAAATAAAAAACATATTGCTGCTTTAACTAATTTTCCATATAAAAAATGTGGTTTACTACGCCTACAAATTTTTAAAAAGCAAAAATAAAATTTTCACAAACCGAAGTTCGTGTTTAACTAGTTGCTACAGTTTCTAGGAAATACTTGGCTATATTTTTTTTTACACAAATCAAGACACTACAGTAACGTACCCGAAATATTTAATAAGTTTGATTTTAAAGTGGTCACGTGCCCAAACTAATTGGTAAACAGTGACCGAAACAGAAAAAACGCGAGCGACGATATGTCTTAACTTTGATTTATTTTTAAATAAATATTTTAAAAATAATGCAGCTATTTATTTACTACTTTAGAATTATTTGCAGGAGAATAAGTATAAGTAATAACGAATTTTCGTAACTACATTTCGTTACGCTTTCGTAACTACATTTCATTTCGATTTCGTAACTATATTTCGTTACGATTTCGTAGCTACATTTTGTAACAACGAAATCTTACTGCATTTCGTGACGAAGTCGTGTCCACCAGTTTATATGATTGTCTTTATGATTTCGCAACGAAACCTGAAAGTTTCCGAAATATTCGTAACGAATTCGTTTCGATTTCGTAACCCAAAAGATATGTGAGTTTGATACGAAACACTCAAACATTTGTTCAATATGAACTTTGGCTTAACATATTTTCTGTTGATGTTGTAAAAAATCTTTATTGTATCATGTCCGAAATATTTAAAAATTTTATTTTATTTTTTTGTCGTGTAATACATTTCAGTAATTTTTTGCTAAAGCAAATATTCTTAAAAGTTTAATAAATTAATTAATGAGAAGAATATATTCCTTAATAAAATCGCATTAATTACTATTGAGCCCCCAAGTTTTCAACTTTTAAAATAAGAATACAACAATTTCCTAATTTGGAACAATATTTTTTTTTTGGAAAACTGAAGAAAACAAACAAAATTTTTAGGCCTTTTTTAACTTTGCAAACTTAAAGGCTCCTCAACCAATTTTAAGCAGACTGAAATTTTCCATATTTGGATTAGGAGTTCTAAATCCATATCATTCGCAAAAATTAAAAATTTGAGTTGTCGCTATTCTTGAAATGTTCCACGCATGCTAAAGGACACATAACAGTGTGTAAAAAATTAAAAACCAATTTTTTTTCGTTAGAGTATGGTTCTTTAAGGTCTCAAGAATACGTAAACAAAATTCTTGAAAAAAATATCAAATAAAAAAAATGTTATACATTATTATATTCGTATGTCGCGTGATATTCAAGAACACATCTGCTGTTGTGTATCGTACACATTAGCCAACGAACAAGTCCAGGAATACGTGAATGAAGTTTTTGAGAAGTTGACAAAGGATGAACTCTTGCAGAGGTGTCTTGGAAATAATAATGAGTGTTATAACAAGACTCTCTTGGCTATTGTACCGAAGCATAACTTCGTCAGTAAGGATGTAGTTGAACTAGCAGCCCACGTATCCCTTAGTATGTTCAATGAAGGACGGAAACCCATTCTTAAAATGATGGATGTCATGGGAATTTCCATAGGGTCATTAGCACATAACTTTGTGATATATAAAGATAATCCACGCGTCTCTATTACAGAATAACAATATAAATCTGCAACCAAAGAAGGTCGAACTATAAAAAAAATGCGCGTCAAGCGGAAATTATAGATTATGAGAGTGCTTACGGGTTATCCCTTGTGCGGGGATAGCTAATTGATCCACTAGTAAGTTTAAACTTTGATTATTTTGAGACTTTTTTGAAAAAAAATAGAAAAAATCTTTAATCGCGTTTTTCTCGAAACTAGGATTTTCGAATCGGCTTCTAAGATATCTGGAGTTCTACGTGATCGATTTCAATAAATTTTTATTCTTGTGATCCTTATAGACTCTGTTAAGCCCTATACTTATAAAAAGCCAAAAAACTTTTATATTTTTTTTGTATGGCTGAAAGTTTCGGATAAAAAGGGGATTTTTTGTAAAATTTTTTCTTTCAACGCATGCCATTTTTTATTTTTTTTATTTGCGGTGGTTGAGTGCTCAACTAAAACGCTTAACTCAAGAATGCACTTTGATTTTTTACTTTCAGACGCTTTGTAAATGCTGGAGACGAGAAGCTAATTGCAACAATTTTTTAAACGCGCTAACTTCAACGCCCTGTAAAAAATAACAACTATAAAGACAAAAAAAAGTTTTTTTATTTCCTCATGAATAATTCTTCATTATGTAAAAAATTTAAATCATTAACATTAATAATACTTAGTAAAAAAATTTAATAAAAAAATTTTTTTTATAGCTACACACTGTAATAGTACCTTAAGGTTACGTCATCTGCTTTTTAGTTGAGTTTAAAAAATGTACAATTGAAGGTTTGTCGAACAATTACCGAATATAAGGAAATGTGTGATTGCAAGGTGGCCGTAGCCTACTGTAAGAGTACGAGTCTCATAAGCTAAAGAACCGCGGTTCAAACCCCAGCTGAACAAAAGGTTTTTGTTTCGTAACTAGGTATAAGGATTATATGTAAATGTATTCGTACAATATACATTTGTTTTTGTACGAACATGAATAAAATATTCGAATACGAATAAAATATTCCCTTGTGAAACAAGGGTCATTGAAATGGTATCGAAACTTATTAGGCCGTGTTCATATTACGCGTTTTTTTCGCGATTGAGACACCGCTCTCAATTTTTTTTCGCAAACGCGGCTGAAAAATACTGAACATTGTTTAAATAAATGTATTTAAATACATACAAAATTTAGTATTTTTCAGCCCCTTCCGCGAAAAAAACTTGAGAGCGACAAAAACGCGTAATGTGAACACGGGCTTACAGCAACGGGTACAACATACTAATTAAAAATGAATGGTTCAACTCAGCTTTATTTATAAATTATTCTAAAAAAACATTATTGTAAAAATATAAAACACATTAAATACATAATGAACATATTGCCATATGAAATCATAAAAGCCGTAGGTTACAAAAAATTCTAAATCGACTTTTTGATTGATTATCAAAATACATGTTTCGCTAAATTTTACACTTTTACAAATTCTTAGATGAGGCCAAGACCAACATACGGTTGTAGCGCCAACTAAGTAAGTAAGTAAGTATGTTTCGCAAAATTTTACACTTTTACAACTAAAAACGACGTTTTTATTAAGAAAGTTCTTAAAACCCTAAGTTTAGGCGCAACTTACAATTTAGAAAGTTTTTTGCTTCTCTATTAAAATTTTTTAATTTAAGCTTACGACTTTTTTGATTTAATATGAAGATATATAAAAAATTTTCACTGAATATGAAGATATATAAAAAATCCTCCCCCCCCCCTGCGGACGCCAATGAGGATATGTGTTGGTGCAATTGCCAGTTGATGGAAATTAGAGTGTAAATGAAATTAGAAAAACTAAAAAAAAATATTTTACCATTTCATCTCTGTGCAAAGTGATTAAGAGAAATTTTATGTACATGATTTCAAGTTTCTAACAGCCAATAAACGTTTAGTATCGTTTGGTCAAGCATGTTAACATGTAAAGCACACTTCATGCAATTATAAGAATCTTCGTAAAGCTAAAAACAGAACCTCTGAAAAAACAAATGTATTTGGTTTTTTTATATTTAACTGTAACTTGAAATGATTTCCGTTAAATTAGATTTCAAATTTGCGCTCAATGGACAAGGAAAAAGAATTGTTTTCTTTTATTGTGTTTTCACGAGTAATGGTTAATTGTTTCTGCGGCAGCTTAAGAATGGTTCTCCCTTTTTATTTCACCCAAACGTACATAGTTCGGTAGGCATTCTTAAAGCTGTCTAAAATTCGAAAGACTATTGGAAGTAAAACAAATTTAAAAAATTTCGCAAGTTTACATTAGTCACTACATGCAAAAAACACATAACAAAAGCAGTGTTTCCAAAATCCTAAAATACGAAAAAAACCTCGAGTGTTGGGAATAACAGAAAGACCCAGGCGAACTTTGAGATTGTGCCAAACATCTGAACTCACTTCTGCGCAAATAATTGTTTTTCCTATACGTTAAACAGTGCTTAAGCTGACGCCCATGACCACCTTTCGAAAACCAACATCGTAGCAGAATTGCAACGTCACCACTGCAGCTCTCGTCGTCTGCCCCTACTGTAGCACTGAATGAATATTTGTGTGTGTGCGTGTGCTTTGCTTGTGGCCATAGTCAGCGCTTGGGTAATCATGCAGGCTCTTTTTTCCCCGCCACCTTCGCAAACGGCGTCACTGCATGTCGGAGCTTTTCATGCAAACAAAAACAAGCCATTAATCTATGTTACTTTTACACATATTTCAAGCGTACCAAATAATAAATTTACAGGTGAAACTTTTTGAAAATTTATGGATTCGTTTTGTTGAATGGAGAGCTGTGAGAGGTCGTGTGATGCACCTACATTGGCAGCCATCGGGGAATGTTAACCGTACACGAATAAAGGGACTTTATTATGTGTAATCAGTGACTGCTTCTGTGGTTTAAGGCATCATGCTTTTGATGGTGAAGATATTTAAAAATTCGATCTTATAATTTGTACAAAGATTACTTTTAAATAAGATTTTATTTTGTCATAAATTAAAGTTACCTTTATTAACAACTGCCAACATAACTACAACAGGTAGAACTCAAAATGTGAACATTTTCAGTAGAAACGAATAACAGTTTGATTTTCAAGGGACTGCACACAAAAAACTGAGACAACACGGGCTTTTTTTAATTAAAAAGAAAGGAGATGTTCACAATACTTTGGCAGTTGTATTAAAAAAACTTTTTACATAAAAAATTTAACATAAAAATGTCTATATTTGAGAATTTTGAATTGTGCCTATTTTGTAGATTTGTTGGGTGCGATATGTGTTTAAATAATTTTTAATTACGCACTTTTAAAAATGCGAGAACGTAAAATTAACGTTTTGCTATGTGAGAAATTAGAAAATATGGATTTTAGTAATTAAAATGTTAAGTTGACATGTATAATAACGTTAACCAGAATTCATGTAACAAAATACTGGACCATTTTATTTTCAACAATTTTTATTTCAGCCTGTACAATAAATAAGTTTTTGTAATTAACTAGCGCACCTGCAAACAATTTCAATATAAAACCATTTTATTTTATATTTCAGCGGTATTAATTTTTCATTTATACAAAAATTCAATGAAAATGGTACATAAAAAAAGATAATACATAAGCACATATTAAAAAATAACAAAAAAAAAAACACGTATCAAATTATTCTTGACTGGAAAAGTTATTATTTTATGTATTAGTATAAAACAGTCTATTATTGACTAAAATAAATCCATAGTTACTATATTTCTCAATTGAGTGGATTTTTTAAGAGATCAGTTTGATTTTTTTAAAATACGTGGAATTCTGTACAAGTCATATCAAAATTAAATCTTGGAATTAATATTGCTTTAAGCGTTTCAACATGAAGTTGCGATTTCTCGGTTGTCCAAATATTATTAATAATTGAAAATAATCTTTCGGTAGATGCATTTGAGGCAGGAAGGCTAAAAGCAAACTCGATAATTTTAAAATATTTTTAAAAGATATATATAAAAATATTTTTAAAAGATATATAGGCCTTTATATTCGTGCTTTTCTATTCTTTTATATTTTATTGAAGTAACAAAACTATTTACACAAGTGACTTACTTCATCGAAAAGTTAATTGTCATTAATAACAAATTCTTTTCTAAATTCAAAAATAAGACTCACAGAGTTTCTACTTCTGTCCACGTTGGAATCTTTTCCAGTAATGTCCATTCAAGAATTTCAACTTCCTTAAAGGAAAAGTTCCATTGCTAAATATTAGAGTGGGTCGAAAAAAAGTTTGAAAAACTACCCCCTTTATAAAAGCTGACCTAAAAAGGATTCCAAAAACAAAAAAAAAATATTGTTTTGGACCAATGGAAAAAAGCCGAAATGGTATTTTTCATAAATTTTATTTTTATAACATGTCTAATTTTAAAAAATAGTAAGTCATTAAAAGTTGCTTAACAAATACTCCATTTCCTCTTCAGAACGTTTTCACTTCCGAAGTCAAATTCGACTAGTGCGACGTTAGTCCGATTTACTCCCCCTTTAACGTTTTTTTCTCATAAAATTTAAAACTGTTTAATTTTAAACAACTGTTGCTTCGACATAAACTGGCGAAGCAAAAGGATATGTTTGACCGGTATATATGTATGCATTAGGGAGTCCAATCCCGGAAGCTTTTCTCAATCCCGGGATTATCGGGATTGAAAATCTCAATCCCGGGATCCCAGTATTAGTTCGGGATTGAAAATTTTAATAAGTAAATAACTCAAAACTTTTTTAATACAATTTTTTGTTTTTTCTTACTTGAAACTAAAAAATGTAAATTAATTCAAGTAAAAAGTAACAAAATCAAAACAAAACACATTAAGGATATTCACAATTGCGTTGTTTTCAGTGTAGTTAAAAAACTTTTATGCAAAAATTGAGCGCGCCCACATTCTGGGCGGCTCTCTTTTTGAGCGCGCTCATTTTTGATAGTAATCAATGTAATTATGAATATTATTTATTTATTATTTTATTATTATTATTATTATTATTATTTGACATTTCAGTTTTTGTTTCCATATAATTAAAACTATTTTATATCAATCTTCTAGTACAAAATAATAATTAAATTGATAAAAAAACAATAATTCCACATTTTAATGTGGACATAAACGATACCATAAACGAAACGTTAACATAAACGATACAAAAAACACAAGCTAAATATAAATATAAGGGGTCATTATACCAAAGAATTGACTGTAAAAATTTTTTAATTTAAGTTTGATAATTAATGGAGGTTAGAGGATGTTTGCATTTATAGTTAATTTAAAATTTTAAAACAAATAAAGAAGGAGGACGGTTATAAATAGTTAATTTATTGCATCAATAAGCGTATTAACATTTATATAAGATAAATTTAAGAGCCACGATTTCACTTCTCTCAAAAAAACAAATTTATTACGAAGACATCTAACATGATCAGGAAGACAATTAAACAGCCTTGGACCAACCGAGCTGAAAAAGCTAAAAAAATGTTGCAAGTTATGCGGTGGAACTATTGCCAAGCTTAGATTATTAATTCTCAAGTTGTAACTCATGTAATTTCTATTTACAAGATAACCAGATCTCGCAAAAAACAATTTCAGTAATTTAAAATAATAAAGGTCTTTAATAGGAAGGATTTTTAAATTTTTAAACAAAGGAAAACTATTTTCACGAATACTTTTATTACATATAAGTCTTATAACGTGCTTCTGGACAGTTAGCAAAGGTTTAATTTTATTCATGTGCGTACCACCCCAGCAGGTTAATCCATATTCTAACTTACAATGAAATATCCCAAAGTATAAACATTTGAGTAAATCCCTAGAACAATAAGACTTCAAGTGATATAGTTGACTGACAGCTGCAGCTAAGTATTTTTTTAGAGCAATTGTATGATCGAGCCAATTCAATTTCCAATCCAATATGACACCAAGATATTTAAACGATCTTACACAATCAATCGTAAAACAACATAAGGAACAGTTACCTAAGGAGTCATGTGTCCGCGTTAAATGAGACGAATCACAGATGTCATTGCAAAAGAAATATTTGTTGCAATTTGCAGAATGAAAAGTAAATGCAGGAAGTGCGGTTTCTTTTCCAGCCACACTAAAAAACATAATCTTAGTTTTGTCAAGTTTAGAACAAGTTTATGTGTTTTAAACCAGTGCCTCAAGACTTCCAAATCATGGTTTATTTCAGTTACAGCTTCAAAAATGGAATTGCAAGAAAAAGAACATGCCAAATCATCCGCAAATGCTATGGTCTTACAAGAAAATATTTGAGAAAAAAGAGAATTAATGAAAATTAAAAACAAGACAGGGCCCAAGACTGAACCTTGAGGAACTCCAATGGAGATATTTGCAAAATTACTATAATATGTATCAATTTTTACTCTTTGTACTCTGTTTGATAAATATGAGGAGAAACACTTGAAAATATTGCTCCGAAAACCACAATTGAACAATTTCTTTAGAAGGATTTTATGATCAACTGTATCAAATGCCTTAGTTATATCTACGAATAGGGCTGCTGAAACTTGTTTGCAATTTAAACTATTGTAAATGTTGGTACAGAACTTTAAAAGAGCATCTTCAGTAGAAAGACCATGTCTAAAACCAAATTGAGAATCACTAAAGAATTTAGTTTTATTCAAAAAGTTAATCATTCTAACCTTGACAGCTTTTTCAAAAATTTTCGAGAAGGAAGAAAGAATTGAAATCGGTCTATAATTATTAATCATGGATTTATTCCCTTTTTTAAATAAGGAAATGACTTCAGCTTTTTTTATAGCATCAGGAAAAAATACCAGAAGTAATGCTTTTGTTAAATAAGTGACAAAGAACATCTGAAATATTAAATACTATTTTCTTAAGAAAACTACTAGAAAAATTATTTTCGGTGTTAGAATTTGAGTTTTTTAAAGTCATAATAATTTTATAAACCTCTAAAGAAGGAATATCCTCAACATAAAGACTATTACGATTTGTGTATTCCTTATCTAAGCAGTTACATAAGGAATTAACCAGACCATTTTCCAGAACAACGTCACGACCAATATAAAAAAAAAACTCATTAAATTTGTCAGCTTTCTCATAAGGGATAGTAAAAAGCTTACCATCATCTTCAATGTCTGGGACAGTGTTATTTGTGTTAGATTTATTTAAAATGTTGTTTATTAACTGCCATTCTTTTTTAGAATCACCTCTAATCTTAATAAATTCATTTTTGTAAAAATCATTTTTTACTCTGGAAGTTTCAGTTAATATCTCTTTACATAGTCTGCTATAACGGGCTTTTAGAATGACATCTGACGGAGATCTTTTAATTTTTTTAAAGAGTTTGTTTTTTATCTTAATACTGTTGAGTAACTCAGATGTCATCCACTTCTTCAGTTTGTTATTTTTATTAGAGACACGTACTTTGACATTTGAGGTACATCGAGAAACATGAGATAAAATGTTAAAAAAAATATTAAAAGCAATTGATGGATTTGGTTCATTATAGACATTTAACCAAGATTAAAAAACAAGACAGTTATTAAGTTGAATGAAGTCAGTTTTTCGTTTAAATGAATCAGTAGGCGGGCTAACATTTTTAGACACAGAAACATTTTCAAACTTTAAACATGTCAGGCAATAGTCTGACAAGGAAAGGTTACAGACTGAACTACAGACTGAAATGTTCGTTGATTGATTTAACAGTACAAAGATGTGGTCAATACAAGTTGCAGATTGGTTGGTAATTCGAGTTGGCTCATTAATACAAGATTCAAGGCCATATAAAGCAAGCATTAATAAGTAGTTGTCAACAAGTGCAGAGTCTTGCAAGATATTTAGATTTATATCACCCAATAAAATGACATTATGAGACTTTTCCGCATTCAGTAAAACATTTAAGTCATCCAGAAAAACATCCAGACACGTATTTATGAGAAGTTTGTAAATACAAAAAAATGTAAAAAACTGGTTATCAATTAAACATTTGACTTTAATAACATCCGAGCTTCTGAGATTATAACTTGAAAATTCGCAATTCAAACTATTCGTGACAAAAACGGCTACACCACCAGCTGCGTTCTGCTCATTGCAATTTGCATAGAACTTATAACCCGGAATATTAAAAAGTGTTTCTTCAGTGTCGTAAATCCAAGTTTCGGTAAAAAAAATGAAATCTGGCTTAGTTTTGAATGATTCAAGGTGCAATAGGAAATTATCAAAGTTCTTGCGCAAACTTCTAATATTTTGACATATAATATAAAAACTGTTGTTGTTGTTTGGGTTAGATGAAATGGATAGAAAATCTACGTTTTTGCAATTAGACAACGGAAGATCATATAAATTATCACCACGGTCTAAATTACACATGTCATTGAAATTATTCATAATATCGAATTTTGAACAAACAATTCTATTAAAGTTAGTTTACTTTGCTCAAATCATCAAACGAATTTAAAACGATAACAACATCACCTTCCTTTTTACGCATCAAAACTTTTTCATTTTAACCCAAACAAATTTAAAATGCTCATTCTCTTTTTTTAACTTCTGAGTTACTTTTAGAAGGATTCTAGTATGTAGAGTCAAGTTTTCATTAATGTAAATTTTATGATTACTATTTCCTCCAAATAGCTTCGCATTTAACTTTTTAGTATTTAAAAATTTTTTCCTCATTATTTCCTTTTTCTTGTAGTGCGATAAGAATTTAACGCACAAAATGTTTAAAGACGAGTTCGAAGTAGATGCATCTCTGGTCTTAATAGTTTTGACGTAGCAATCATCGATTTCTGACTCATAAATGTCAGAATTTAAGCCATCACAAAAAATTGTCATTGCCGAGTTTAGAGCATTGCTGTTGTTTACGTCTGGGACACCAACGATTTCAACGCACTTTTCTCTATTTTTTTGCTGAAGGTAGACGACTTCGTGTTGTAACTCATTAACCTTATTTATTAAAAACCGTTTTTCCTCTTGCAAGGTTGAGATTTGAGACAGTGCATCTGCATTCATTTGTTTAAGAATTTCTTTAAATACGAGCTCCAAAGTTATTGATGACTCACCAACATGACTGTAGTTGTTATGGTCGTTGTTGCTGTTGTTGTTGAAGTTGTTGTTGAGGTAGTTGTTGTTATTGTTGTTTAGATGTTTAGACTGAGTAGCCGTGACGAAATATTGTGAACATTCATATTTATCGTCATTTTGACTATTTTCGGCACTAATTATGACGTGACGATTTTTCATTTTTATGCCAAAAATTATGATTTTCTGCAAAACTAACGATGCAGCTGCTAGACAAAAATTTTTAAATGCAGTTGTTATGTAAAAATAATAAATAAAAAGGTAAAAGTTTGGTAAAAAACAAAGACTGAAAACTTTTGTTTTTATTGCCTCTATTAAAGTATGTTTTATTTGGTTTAAAAAGAATTAATTTATTTTGCTCATTTATTTTGTAAAGTTGAGCGAGCTCATTTTCGGAGCGTGCTCACTTTCGCTCAAAAAGTGAGCGAAATTAACAGCCTTGACAAAAAAAAAAACACAATATTACTATACCACACAATTGTGAATACCCTTATTGTTAATAAGCACAAGAAACTTAAATAATATTAATGACTAGCACATTGTATTAATTTAACCCTTTCAGTGGATTTACCCAATATATTGGACACGAGAGAAAGTAATTTTTATATGTATTTATAATGCAAAGCTTTTTATTAATCAAATTACTTGATTCTATGAAAAAAGATGAACCAACCTGATAAAAATAAATTTAGAGAGATATTTGACAATAAAGTCAGTTGGATTTTCGATTTTGTGCCGAATAAAAGCAAAAACTGTTTTTGTTTTGCCCATTTCGTAAGACAAAATCAACAGAACAAAAATCAAATTAATGTTTTTTTATCTTTTTATGGCTTTAATGGTAATAATATTAATAGAGTTTAAAAAACAAAGATCTAAAGGGTTGAGAAACATTTAAGGGATTAAAAAAAGACTTTGTGTCGAACAGGAGCAAAACAATTTTTTCTTTGTAAAAACTTGTAATACGTAAGCAGCGCAGGTTAAAATGAAAGGTTCTATGTTTTTTATCTTTTAAGGATCTAAATGATAGGGATATAACCTCAAAAAATTATTTTGTTCTTAGTTTAGCCTACTGAGAGAACCAAGCTAACCACAATGAGAATTATACTAACAAAGGTGCAGAGACTGGCCTGTGTATTCATCACAGGGGCCATGAGGACATGACCTACAGCAGCACTAGAAGTAATTCTGGACCTAACACCCTTACACCTTGTCATAGAGGGAATAGTTAAGCGAACTCTGTTGTGCATTGCAAAAGAGGGGACAGGTTTAGGTAAAACTATCAGCAGTAGAGAGAAGGAGGATATTGCAAAGCACACTCCCTACAACGATCTACCAAGAGACGATATAGTAAAAAGGTATAACTTCGAAAAACACTTCGGAATTAAGCTTAGTACCAAGAAAGAGTGGCACAGCGAGATGATATCGCAAGTCAAGAAACCACACAGCATAGAACGGTATACAGATGGGTCCAAGACATTGGAAGGTATAGGCGCAGGGGTGTACGGACCAAGAACCAAGCACTCTGAACCTATGGGGACAACACCCAGAATCTTCCAAGCAGAAATCCTAGCAATACAGCGGTGTGCACAATTCAATCTGGACCGGAAATACAAAGGTCAGGATAAAGTTGTGATGTCAGACAGCTGTTGTATCCCCTCTGAGAGGATACGCGTTGGTCCTAACAGTCGTTGAGCGACGTCCTACCTATGGTTTGTTTGCCGGCGCTTAAGAGCGCCACTGGCAAGCTACTCAAAAAAAAGACCTCTGTCGCCGTCACCCTTAGGTGCATTCAGGCGTGGAGGTTTTAGTTTATACTTACTTTTGGGTTTTTCCCAATTGGAAATCTGGTCTGCTTCCGTGAAAAGAAATTGACTGCAACCGTTTTAGTTTAAAGTACATCAATTAATTCCTTTATTTTAGCGGGGACCAGATATTTATAACATATCTGGCCGCGCTTCTTCTTCTTCATCTTTACAAACATAATTACATACTTATTTCTACTTATTGATAAATCAGCGGTTGCGTAATTTATCTTCCGCCCCTTGCACAATAATTTAACTTCATTATTATATATATATTCCTACATACTTATTTAATAATGCCAACTTGGGCTAAACAAACATCCAAACATGTATAACATGTGTAATTGGGTCATATTGCCCAACGATAAATTATTATTTAAATAATTTTGTGTTGCGTTATTCGCTTAGAACTGTGTGCACGTTAAATACAACAATAAAATATTGAAATTAATTTACCTCTGGTTTTGGCATGGTCAGCATTTTACGCTGGCCGCACAGTAGTAAATCGTCGGCTTTATTTTATTGTCTTTAAATGAAATGAAAACTGATCGCCCAGTTGTTGTTGCGGTAGATCAGTGTTCATTTTATTGTCTTACTTTTGGTTTGTTTATTTTACTGGCCTTGGCATTGAATTCATATAAAAGTGCCGCAATGCAATGAATGTTGATCGCTCGCTTAGTTGTTGCGGTGGATCAACTTTCATTGCCAGCACTTGGACACTAGTAAAAAGACAATATTTTGGGGAATACCTCATTGTGAGTCACAACACAGCCAAGCAGCAATCAAAGCATTAGTCTCCTGTGAGATATCATTGAAAATAACATGGGAATGCCTAACAAAACTCAACGAACTAGGCAAGGATAACACTGTTACTATACTTTGGGTCCCAGGACACAAAGGTATACAGGGTAACGAAGAAGCCGATGGTCTAGCGCGACAGGGTGCAGCCACAAAATTTATAGGACCAGAACCATTCTGCGGATTGGGCACACATTCTATAAAAGAAGAACTAAGAAGGGAGGAGAGGCATAAACGTTCAAACCTCTGGAAAAGCCTCCCAAAGCTAAGACAATCCAAATTGCTCCACAAAGATTTTAACTCTCGGAGAGCAAAATTGTGCATAAGCTTAGCAAAACCGAATCTAAGGATTCTAACGGGGTTCCTTACAGGACACTGTAAACTCAAATACCACCTGATGAAATTGGGCATAGGAACCGATAGTAACTGCCGTTTCTGTGAAGAAGCAGAGGAGACTCCCATACACCTACTCACAAACTGCAACGCCGTGGCTCGCAGACGTAAGCTAGCACTAGGGAACTATGAGCTGAGTCTAGAGCAGGTTTCATCCCTTGAACCTAAGAATATTCTCAAATTCATTAGAGAAATAGGGCTGGATGGAATTCTGTAATCTGCAAACCCAGCAGAGCCTTGAGAAGGAGGTGCAATAGATCTAATTTAGGTCGCAGTACGCATCTCCACCATATAACATTAACATTAGTTTAGCCTAGCCATTGAAAGGGTTAAAGAACAAAAAATAAAATAAAAAACAGTTTAAGGTATTACTATATAAATGTTACCCTTTTTTTTTTGTACACCGTCTTCATGTTTTTTTGAGTTTAAGGCAAATTAGGGTTGGAAAAGACTTTTCAAATTAAATTTTTTGTTTTAATTATTTTTAAAGTAATACATTAAGCTGATCAACGCGTCTGATTTTTCATAAGAGAGTTTTGCAGAGAAGCACCGTTCTGATTCTATGCTAGTTGGAGAAATAGTTGTACAATAGTCGTAAACAATTTGTAAGTTGCGATCGCGATTGCCTTCACCATAAAACAAAATTATTTCTTAAGTCAGAATATCTGGCAATTTTTAAATACATTGCTGACTTCCCGAAGTTGCAAATTCTTCTAAAACTTTGCAAAGTCTTTGCTCCAGTGATTCACACTCACCGTCCTTACAATCTTTTTCAGCCTCAATAAAAGTTTTTCTAATTCTATATTCATATCAACTTAAAATCAAATGTTTGCACTTACACGAATATTTGTGATAGAAATTTTTTATTTAAAAATCCCGGGATCCAGCAAAGACATTCCGGGATCCCGGGATTGACTTCCCTAGTATGTACGTATGTTCATCTGTTCCACTCTCACTTCTAAACTACTTATCATAATTTGACAAATGAGGTATCGTTGGAAGCGTTTTGATAGTCTTCTGGTTAATGGCTATGTGACGTCACATTTAATTTAATATAGCGCCCTAACTACTTATCAGAATGTAACAAATGGGGTATAGTTGGAAACGTTGTGATCGTCCGCTGGGTATAGGTTATGTAACGTCACATATAATTAAATATAGTGCCCTCTAGAGGACATAAAGTAAACTAAGTCACTAACTTCTAAACTACTTATCATAATTTGGCAAATGAGATATGGTTGGAAGCGTTTTCCTCATCCAGTGGTTAAAGGCTATGTGACATAAAACTGAATTTAATATGGCGCCCTCTAAAGAACAGAAAGTGAACTAAACCACTAACTTCTGAAATACTTATAATATTTTGACAAATAAGATATCGTTGAAAGGGTTTTCCACGACCGCTGGTTAAAGAAATGTGATGTTACATTAAATAGAATAAAACGTCCTCTAGAGGACAGAACATAACTAAACCCCTATCTTTTAAGCTACTTATCATAATTTGATAAATCAGGTAAAGTTGGAAGCGTTTTCTTTTAGTCCACTTATTATAGGCTTTGTGACGTCACATTTAATTGAATGTGGCGCCTTCTATAGGACATAAAGTCATGCACTAAAAAAAACTTTAAGTAGCATAATAAATATCTTTGTTTATAAATTGATCATCAAATAATTAATTAATAATTTAATTGAAATCAAATTTTTAATAATAGTAGCTAATACTTTTGATTATATAAAATTGTATCCCCAAAATAATTTAAATAAAAAATAACTTAAAAAAACTAAGGACACACGAGTGAAGCGAAGCTTTTTCTCATCTTAATAGATTTGATAATTTAGTTTTTTAATAAAATAATTTTTAAATTCAAAAACTTTATATATCAAAAATTAAACTAAAAAAATACACGTTTATATTCGCACCAGTGCATTTTATCACATTACATTATTATTTTATTTGATTACATATTACTTTATTTTGAATTATATTTGTAAATGTTTGGAATTATTATTATGGAAATTTATTAATGGAATTGTTCGTTTTGATATCTAACATAGCAAACGAATATTACATATCATCGATATATCTAGCAAATACTGCATCAATAGTTGTCCTTCATCGTATTGTACAAATATTTGGAACGCTTATCATTCGTTTTGATATATTATATTTATCAAAAAGGCATTGTTTAAGTGCCTATGAACCTTCAAACAATTGGTACCTTGTGATAAGTTTTGCCCAGTTCAATGGAGCTTGCTCGTGTATAGTCAGTGATGCCAGATTGAGGGTACTTTCCCTTTTTGAGGGATTTTTCAATCGTCTTCTGAGCTAAAAGGGAAAAATGGAAGCATTTTGCTTAGTCGTACATACAGTGGTGGTCACGAATTGAGCACACCCTGTGTTAGTAACTCTAATTTAAAAGTTTTAACATCTTAGCTTAAGAATTGTAAACAAATACTGTTTGCCGAGTGTTGTTTATGAAGTTAACTCAAAGAACCGTTAGTTGGTTTTCCAGTTATTCTTACGTTTTCTTATATATTTCAAGTTATTGCAATCAATAAGGTTTACATGCTGGACACGAATTTAGCACAGTTTAAAATAATTGTTCCATTTCTTATTTTATTTTGGTTGATTAAATTTTGCTGGTAAAATTTGCTAACGTTATTAAGTTGATATTTGAGTTCTAACAAAAAATTGCAAAAAGGTATGACGAAGCACAGTTTCAGAGATTGCCCTGCTTCTAAGATGTTCCAGGAAGGAAGTATATAACGCATTTCAACATGTAGAGCCGTATGGTAGCATTAAAAATGTAAGACAGCGACCTAGAGCGCGAAAAACAACAGCAAGAGAGGACTATTTTATTTGTAGAGCTTCTCTTAAGACTCCTTTTAAGATCTCAAATGAAATTAAAAATTAAATTTCATCAAATTATCGCATGTGTTCTCAAAAACCATAAGAAGACACTTGAATGAAATCAATTTGCGTGGCTGTATAGCCCAACATTAACCACATGTGTTGCAAAAGAAGATTAAAAGTAGTCTTGCGTTTGCAGAAGATCATTTAAAAAAGGCAATGAGTTTTTGGAAAATGTACTTTGGAGTGATGAATCAAAGTTCGGATCTGACGGCAAACAATATGTGTGGCATCCTGAAGACGTGCAACACAATCCAAGGTACACGCTTAAGACTTTTTAAGACGGTTGTTTAAATGTCATGGTATGGGCGGCGTTTTCATTGCACGAAGTTGGTCCGATTGTTAAAATTGATAAAAAAATGGTTTAGAACATTTATATAATCATATTTGTCAATACCATGATACTGTTTGCAGAGGATAATTTGCCGCTTTTATGGCGTTTTATGCAGGATAATGATCCAAAGCACACTGTTCGAACAGTTGCGAGTTGCTTATAAGACTCGTGTTAATGTCATTTAAATATTTTTAAGTGGCCAGCGCAATCACCGGACCTCAACCCGATTGAGAATCTGTGGAGGGATGTAAAGCAGCAAATACTAACAGTAAAACCCAAAAATTTTCCAGATTTGTGAACCCAAATCCAAAGGATTTGGCATAGTATTCCAAAGTACCGTTGTGAAGCTTTGGTCGAAAGTTTTCCAAGTAGATGCGATGCAGTAATAAGGGATTTTCTAAGAAATATTGAGTTTTATGCAAGAAATTTTGATTTTATTCTTTATAGACATTTTTTTACTCGTGTGCTAAATTCATGACCAATTGTAAATGTTTATTTTTATTTTCTACTTCACTTAAAGTTCTTAAAAAACAAATTTTAAATAAATAAGAAATAAGAAAATAAGAAATAAATAGGATTAAATATATTCAGAATGCAAAATTTTTTAGATTCTGACCTGAATTTACAGAATGTTGACTTCTTTCAAGCTGAGAAAGGAACGGAAAAATGCAACATTTTTTTATTTTATATTGGCTTCACTGTTGTTTTGAATTCTGATGTATTTACGATTGAGGTAAGGTATAGTGTCGACTGCAGGACAGAATTTTGAACAAAAATTCAATATAATGGCTGAAGAAAACTTTGATAGTGGTAAGTTAAAAGATACCTTAATTTAATGAAAGAGCAATGTATTTAATCATTGCCATTGGTATAGAATGCTCCATCGAATGTTTAGATGAATGCTCCGCTGATTAGAAAACATTTATGTCCACCTCGGATTCTCCTCAAGCTCAAGCTGCTAACACTTCGGATGATTTTAGTTCGAAAAAAGTTCAATGTAAATATTTTCAAAAATTGCATTCTTATTGAATAAATTGTTGTATTTTAATTGCAGTATGGTCCGACGGTGAAACGCGCATGTTGTTGGAATTTATTTGTCACAAATCGGTCCGCTGAAATTGTTTAACAATAAAAAAGAAATGTGGACGAAGATTGGATCAGAGATTGGCTACAAAACTTTTAAACAGTGTGAGCAAAGGTATAAAACTATAATGAAAAGAAAAAAACTTGCTGTGGAAAACAATGTTTTAACTGGCGCCAAACGCAAGAAGATTGAATACGAAGAAGAGCTTGATAAAATATCTAAAATCGATGACTCAATACATCCCGAAATTTGTATGAGCAGCCAGCATGTTGTCAGAAAGTCACCCCAACCTATTGATGTACCAAGCTCTTCAAAGAATTGCTCTAAGCCCATAAAATCGAGACCAAAACAATACAATAAACCATACTGGAAATTTTTAAAGAAAAGGAAGTGTCAAGGGAAAGAAGACACAAAGGAAAGATAAAAAAGCTGAAAACCTAGAAGCGCTATTGTTAAAGATAATAGAAAAACCAAACAAATGAGAACCCGAATTACACGATTGTTGGATCATGATTTATGAAAGCAAGTGAATTGATACAAATTTATGAATTCAAGTTAAATTAAGTTAAAGTCAAGTTAAAGTTAGTGGTCGGTGAAAAAAATATGTGTATGGTAAAAAAAATATGTGATATCTTTATCTTAAAAATCAAAAGATTTTCCGATTCCCCAGGAAAAATCATTCAGAATTGGGCTGATAGTGAAAGTTTTACACCTAGTGGAACCTAAAATAACTGGATACTTGGTTTATAGAGTTAGCCCTCAAATTTGGATACATGTATTGTGAGGACTCAAATTGTTACACAATTTGGGTCTGACAAAGTATATAAATGAATTGGTAACTGAATTTAAAATATGGAAAATGTAAACAACTTTAGTTGTTTACAAACAACATGAAATGTAAGTTAAACTATCTTAATTAAATTTAAAGATTTAATATATATTATGAATAAGATGTATGGAAATTATTATATTATATTATGTCTTATTAGGTAAAATATATAATAACAATGTTATAAATATTCTATTGAGGAAATAATAATGTATTGAATAACAAATAAGTAAACAAATAATAACTACACACATACAAACATGCAAAGCCATGTACACAGTCACATATACACAGGCAGGGAAAATAAAACAAGTGAACACGGAACAGAAAGGCAACGGATATAAAGCAGTAGCGTTTGCTTAGGACAGGCAGTCTTGTCGCAGGCGCAGTAGCATGCACATGCTTTGAGACTGAGTAGTTAGTTCAAACGTAGTTATCTTAAGCGATTTTATCTCACCCTTCGAACGTTGTTTACTCTAAAGGCGAATTTACACGATTCACTATCATCGTTCACTTTGGATGAATCATCTAATTTGTAAAATGTAAATAGAGTTTCATCTTTAAAATGAAGATGATTGTCATCCACATTGAACAGTGAAAGAAGTAGAAGGTCTTCCTACTTTTGATGAAAGTGAAATTAAACCGAACTGATGTGTCATTCGTACTAAAACACAATTGAAAGGTGTTAACATAATTTCAAGCAAAAAGGTTATATTTTTTTTATATAATTGCTGAATAGCTTTTATTTATTTAATTTTTTTAAGCGTCAATAAAATTAATCAGCCAACGAATATATTTTGACATTCAACACCGAACCATCCATCAAATTTCAAATTTACACTTTGAATAATGTAAATTAAAAATTGATTCACTGTGATCGTTCAACGTTCACTATCATCGCTTTGAGTGAAATGTGTAAATTCGCCTTAAGTCAGGAGTAGTTATCTTAAGCGAAGATGTCCTCACCCTTCGAACGTTGCTTACTCTAAGTCAGGCGTAGTTATCTTAAGCGAAGGTGTCCTCACCCTTCAAACGTTGTTTACTCTAAGCCAGGCGTAGTTATCTTAAGCGAAGGTGTACTCACCCTTCGAACATAGTTTTACTCTAAGCTCAGGCGTAGTTACCTTAAGCGAAGGTGTACTCACCCTTCGAACATAGTTTTACTCTAAGCTCAGGCGTAGTTGTCGTAAGCGAAGGTGTACTCACCCTTCGAACTTTGTTTATTATAAGTTCAAAACGTAGTTATCTTAAGCGAAGGTGTACTCACGCTTCGAACGTTGCTTGCTCTAAGTACAAAACGTAGTTATCTTAAGCAAAGGTGTCCTCACCCTTCGAACGTTGTTTACTATAAGTCACGCGTAGTTATCGTAAGCAAAGGTGTACTCACCCTTCGAACTTTGTTTACTATAAGTTCAAAACGTAGTTATCTAAAGCGAAGGAGTACTCACCCTTCGAACCTTGCTTACTCTAAGTTCAAAACGTAGTTATCTTAAGCGAAGGTGTCTTCACCCTTCGAACGTTGTTTACTCTAAGTCAGGCGTAGTTATCGTAAGCGAAGGTGTACTCACCTTTCTAACTTTGTTTACTATAAGTTCAAAACAAAGTTATCTTAAGCGAAGGTGTCCTCACCCTTCGAACGTTGTTTACTCTAAGTCAGGCGTAGTTATCGTAAGCGAAGGAGTACTCACCCTTCGAACTTTGTTTACTATAAGTTCAAAACGTAGTTATCTTAAGCGAAGGTGTACTCACCCTTCGAACATAGTTTTACTCTAAGCTCAGGCGTAGTTATCTTAAGCGAATGTGTACTCACCCTTCGAACATAGTATACTCTAAGCTCAGGCGTAGCTATCTTAAGCGAAGGTGTCCTCACCCTTTGAACGTTGTTTACTCTAAGTCAGGCGTAGTTATCGTTAGCGAAGGTGTCCTCACCCTTCGAACGTTGTTTACTCTAAGCTCAGGCGTAGTTATCTTAAGCGAAGGTACCTCCACCCTTCGAACATATTTGTAATCTGAGTTCTATCATAGTCACTCACAGCGAGAGGGATCATAGCAAATAACGGAATAAATATGAATAAGCAAGAATTAATTATATCACTTTAATTTATATAACGCTTAATAATTAAAACAAATGAAAATAATAAAGACTTACTCTACAGTTTAAAACTAAAACGCTGGCTTTCTTATTTAAAACAACGGAATCATTGATAAATAAATTATTTTGTAAGAACCCCTGGTTTACTCACTGAGCCTACCTCAGCACAAATCAGTAACGAGCAAAAGGGTTCGTTACAAATGGCGCCCGAGCAGGGACTCTAAAGACAAAGAAAACACGAAAGGTAGATAAGAAATATAAATACAGAGAGCAAAAATAAAAGACAGAGAACAAAGCTAAAGCCAGAAAAGAAAGCTTAAGTCAGAGAAAACATCAGCGCAACACAACACATGATAAAAATGGTCAATTCGTCCTGGGTATACTTTCTACGGAAAGACGAGCTGCAAGGGTACGCAGAAGAATTTGGATTCGATAGCACAGGAACAGTGCAAGAAGCAAGGAAGAGTTTTGCTACCTTCATCACAGACTGCGCAGAAGTAGCTGCGTCACCAAAAGCAGCACAGGAGCGCAGTAGCAGCTGTGTCATCAAAAGCATCACAGCAACGCAGTAGCAGCTGCGTCATCAAAAGCATCACAGCAGCGCAGTAGCAGCTGCGTCATCAAAAGCATCACAGCAACACAGTAAAAGCAACGTCAACAAACCAGCATAACAGCGCAGCAGCATCTGCATAATCAAAGCAGCAAAGCAGCAGCGGCATTATCAGCAACATTAGGTGTCGACAGCGGCGCAACAGTATACATTATCAATAGCACCATGGCAGGCACAAGCGATTCGCCAGCCTTTATCGAGAGCATCCTTAGCAACAGCGCGCCAACTAAAGCTAGAGACGCAATTGACAGGGGCGTCAAACAGTTGCACCGACTGAGCCAGAGTACAGCTTGCGCAACCGCACCAACGAGACTGACAGAGCACTACTACCGGCAATGGTTGCCGAAATCGAGGCTGCAGTAACGAAGAAGACGAGGCGGCAGCGGCTTATATTTCAAATAATAATCGAAGGCAGACGATATCATTTTCGAATTGGCAAGAACGGACAAGTGATGGTCACCAATAACGGGTTAAGAAAAGGGGGGGAGTGAGGACTCAAATTGTTACACAATTAACTGAATTTAAAATATGGAAAATGAAGACAACCAAAACATGTAATGTAAATTAAACTATCTTAATTAAATTTAAAGATTTATTATATATTATGAATAAGATGTATGGAAATTATTATATTATATTATGTCTTATTATATAAAATATATAATAACAATGTTATAAATATTCTATTGAGGAAATAATAATGTATTGAATAACAAATAAGTAAACAAATAATAACTACACACATACAAACATGCAAAGCCATGTACACAGTCACATATACACAGGCAGGGAAAATAAAACAAGTGAACACGGAACAGAAAGGCAACGGGAGAATATAAAGCAGTAGCGTTTGCTTAGGACAGGCAGTCTTGTCGCAGGCGCAGTAGCATGCACATGCTTTAAGACTGAGTAGTTAGTTCAAACGTAGTTATCTTAAGCGAAAGTGTCCTCACCCTTCGAACGTTGTTTACTCTAAAGGCGAATTTACACGATTCACTATCATCGTTCACTTTGGATGAATCATCTAATTTGTAAAATGTAAATAGAGTTTCATCTTTAAAATGAAGATGATTGTCATCCACATTGAACAGCGAAAGAAGTAGAAGGTCTTCCTACTTTTGATGAAAGTGAAATTAAACCGAACTGATGTGTCATTCGTACTAAAACACAATTGAAAGGTGTTAACATAATTTCAAGCAAAAAGGTTATATTTTTTTTATATAATTGCTGAATAGCTTTTATTTATTTAATTTTTTTAAGCGTCAATAAAATTAATCAGCCAACGAATATATTTTGACATTCAACACCGAACCATCCATCAAATTTCAAATTTACACTTTGAATAATGTAAATTAAAAATTGATTCACTGTGATCGTTCAACGTTCACTATCATCGCTTTGAGTGAAATGTGTAAATTCGCCTTAAGTCAGGAGTAGTTATCTTAAGCGAAGATGTCCTCACCCTTCGAACGTTGCTTACTCTAAGTCAGGCGTAGTTATCTTAAGCGAAGATGTCCTCACCCTTCGAACGTTGCTTACTCTAAGTACAAAACGTAGTTATCTTAAGCGAAGGTGTACTCACCCTTCGAACGTTGTTTACTCTAAGTCAGGCGTAGTTATCTTAAGCGAAGGTGTACTCACCCTTCGAACATAGTTTTACTCTAAGCTCAGGCGTAGTTACCTTAAGCGAAGGTGTACTCACCCTTCGAACATAGTTTTACTCTAAGCTCAGGCGTAGTTGTCGTAAGCGAAGGTGTACTCACCCTTCGAACGTTGCTTACTCTAAGTACAAAACGTAGTTATCTTAAGCGAAGGTGTCCTTACCCTTCGAACGTTATTTACTCTAAGTCAGGCGTAGTTATCTTAAGCGAAGATGTCCTCACCCTTCGAACGTTGTTTACTCTAAGTCAGGCGTAGTTATCTTAAGCGAAGGTGTCCTTACTTTTCGAACGTTGTTTACTATAAGTCACGCGTAGTTATCTTAAGCGAAAGTGTACTCACCCTTCGAACGTTGTTTACTATAAGTTCAAAACGTAGTTATCTGAAGCGAAGGTGTCCTCACCCTTCGAACGTTGTTTACTCTAAGTCAGGCGTAGTTATCTTAAGCGAAAGTGTACTCACCCTTTGAACTTTGTTTACTATAAGTTCAAAACGTAGTTATCTGAAGCGAAGGTGTCCTCACCCTTCGAACGTTGTTTACTCTAAGCTCAGGCGTAGTTATCTTAAGCGAAGGTGTCCTTACTTTTCGAACGTTGTTTACTATAAGTCACGCGTAGTTATCGTAAGCGAAGATGTCCTCACCCTTCGAAAGTTGTTTACTCTAAGTCAGGCGTAGTTATCTTAAGCGAAGGTGTACTCACCCTTCGAACATAGTTTTACTCTTAGCTCAGGCGTAGTTACCTTAAGCGAAGGTGTACTCACCCTTCGAACATAGTTTTACTCTAAGCTCAGGCGTAGTTGTCGTAAGCGAAGATGTCCTCACCCTTCGAACTTTGTTTACTATAAGTTCAAAACGTAGTTATCTGAAGCGAAGGTGTCCTCACCCTTCGAACGTTGTTTACTCTAAGTCAGGCGTAGTTATCTTAAGCGAAAGTGTACTCACCCTTCGAACTTTGTTTACTATAAGTTCAAAACGTAGTTATCTGAAGCGAAGGTGTCCTCACCCTTCGAACGTTGCTTACTCTAAGTACAAAACGTAGTTATCTTAAGCGAAGGTGTCCTTACCCTTCGAACGTTATTTACTCTAAGTCAGGCGTAGTTATCTTAAGCGAAGATGTCCTCACCCTTCGAACGTTGTTTACTCTAAGTCAGGCGTAGTTATCTTAAGCGAAAGTGTACTCACCCTTCGAACGTTGTTTACTATAAGTTCAAAACGTAGTTATCTGAAGCGAAGGTGTCCTCACCCTTCGAACGTTGTTTACTCTAAGTCAGGCGTAGTTATCTTAAGCGAAAGTGTACTCACCCTTTGAACTTTGTTTACTATAAGTTCAAAACGTAGTTATCTGAAGCGAAGGTGTCCTCACCCTTCGAACGTTGTTTACTCTAAGCTCAGGCGTAGTTATCTTAAGCGAAGGTGTCCTTACTTTTCGAACGTTGTTTACTATAAGTCACGCGTAGTTATCGTAAGCGAAGATGTCCTCACCCTTCGAAAGTTGTTTACTCTAAGTCAGGCGTAGTTATCTTAAGCGAAGGTGTACTCACCCTTCGAACATAGTTTTACTCTTAGCTCAGGCGTAGTTACCTTAAGCGAAGGTGTACTCACCCTTCGAACATAGTTTTACTCTAAGCTCAGGCGTAGTTGTCGTAAGCGAAGATGTCCTCACCCTTCGAACTTTGTTTACTATAAGTTCAAAACGTAGTTATCTTAAGCGAAGGTGTACTCACGCTTCGAACGTTGCTTGCTCTAAGTACAAAACGTAGTTATCTTAAGCAAAGGTGTCCTCACCCTTCGAACGTTGTTTACTCTAAGTCAGGCGTAGTTATCTTAAGCGAAGGTGTCCTCACCCTTCGAACGTTGTTTACTCTAAGCTCAGGCGTAGTTATCTTAAGCGTAGGTGTACTCACCCTTCGAACATAGTTTTACTCTAAGCTCAGGCGTAGTTACCTTAAGCGAAGGTGTACTCACCCTTCGAACATAGTTTTACTCTAAGCTCAGGCGTAGTTGTCGTAAGCGAAGGTGTACTCACCCTTCGAACTTTGTTTACTATAAGTTCAAAACGTAGTTATCTTAAGCGAAGGTGTACTCACGCTTCGAACGTTGCTTGCTCTAAGTACAAAACGTAGTTATCTTAAGCAAAGGTGTCCTCACCCTTCGAACGTTGTTTACTATAAGTCACGCGTAGTTATCGTAAGCGAAGGTGTACTCACCCTTCGAACTTTGTTTACTCTAAGTCAGGCGTAGTTATCTTAAGCGAAAGTGTACTCACCCTTCGAACTTTGTTTACTATAAGTTCAAAACGTAGTTATCTTAAGCGAAGGTGTCCTCACCCTTCGAACGTTGTTTACTCTAAGTCAGGCGTAGTTATCGTAAGCGAAGGTGTACTCACCCTTCGAACTTTGTTTACTATAAGTTCAAAACGTAGTTATCTGAAGCGAAGGTGTCCTCACCCTTCGAACGTTGTTTACTCTAAGTCAGGCGTAGTTATCTTAAGCGAAGCTGTCCTCACCCTTCGAACGTTGTTTACTCTAAGCTCAGGCGTAGTTATCGTTAGCGAAGGTGTCCTCACCCTTCGAACGTTGTTTACTCTAAGTCAGGCGTAGTTATCTTTAGCGAAGGTACCTCCACCCTTCGAACATAGTTGTAATCTGAGTCCTATCATAGTCACAGCGAGAGGGATCATAGCAAATAACGGAATAAATATGAATAAGCAAGGAGTAATTATATCACGAGCAAAAGGGTTCGTTACAGTTATCTAAAAAAATGATTTTTGTTAGGTTTGTGTAAACTGTTTTTCAATGGTTTTTTCACTTCTTCAACTTTGACTTGGGTTTGTTGAATATTTTTCTTTAAAACCAGCTAGGTATACTTAAAGATTCAAAAAGCTTATTTAATTTCGCGTTCAGGCAGATTTTAGTTTTCTCGGGAGACTGAAAAATACTTGCATAATTAAATTTTAAGGTTTTGTTGGTAGCAAAATTGAGCAAGGTTTCAGAATCTTTGAGTATATTTCAAGGTTAAAGTTGAACAACTAACGAACAATTTTCAATTTTTTAATGTTTTTATCTGTGACACTTCCATTTTTTTAGACAAAAGAAACTTTTATATACAGTAGAGAAGGTCTGCTTGTCTTTTAGAAAACGTCTGCAATTTTTAAATTTATTCAAAAACAGCAGAGTTATGCAATACATTTATATAAATACATTTATTATAAAATACATTTGCACGCACCTAACAAAAGTTGTTTGTTTAGATATATACTCAAATTTGAGGGTGAACTCCACAAACCAAGTATGCAGTTATCCTATGTTCCACTAGGTTTACAACCTCCACTATGCCTTATGCCAAGTTTTTCTTCACTGTTACACCATGCTATCGCAAATGTACTGATACGTATGAAATTATCTTAGCAATAAGTTTTCCAAATGTATTATATACAATTAATTTTTATTTTTACTTCTACACTAGGTTAATTAAATAAACTGAAATATTTGAATAACAATTGGTTCTTAATTATATTTCGTTTTATTTGTGTCAGTTTTGTAAGCAAAACATCTCTGCTACTATTAATTTCTGTGTTATCAGATTTACTGTTTTCCGGCTCTTTCGTTTCACCTGCTTCTGCCTCCCAAAAATCATTTTTGTCAATACAAAGGTTATGGAGAGTGCAACAAGCTAAAATTAATTTCGACATTGTTTCAAGGTTTTCAAAATCTTGTCGCAACAATTGTCGAAAACGAGTTTTCAGCATCCCAAATGCCTTTTCAATTTTGACTCGAGATTGACAAAATTTCGTTCAAAATTTTTTTCGGAAATTTTTAAATTGCCATAATCTCAATATGGTGTCAAAAGATATTCTCGTAATGGATATGGTGAATCCCCAAGTAAATGATACTTTGATCCACAAATTTCTGGTAGCTTTTTTCCAATAAATGACAATTTGAGAATTCGCGAATCGTGAATTTTGCTTGGCACACCCGTTTGTTTCACAAATTCCCTGCAGTGTTATGGAAGTGGAATCATGTCTATTTGCATAATTCGATTTAATTTTATGCTTAGGAGTCCTTATGGGAATGTAGCTACCGTCTATACATCCCAAGACATTAGGAAAACCGGATATCTGCAAAGTTTTGAGACATTTAAAAAAATCCAGTTGAACAATACTATACCACACACCTTTTCAAAGTCCTTTGCAACTGCTTCTTTTGCCTCATCACTACTGGGAAATTTAATTTCGTCTGGAGCAATTTCTTCCACTAAAAAATTCAATCCGCTATTGAAAGATTTAAATGAGCAAGATGGACTCATATTGAAGAGGTTGCTAATCTTTCGAAAACTGCTTTTATTGCTGGCAAACCTTTAAGCAGAACCATTTCTAAAGTAAAAATTTTAACGTGAAAATATAAAATATACCATAAAAATTATAATATTCCAGCTTCTTGAGTTGTTTGCGGCCTTCCGCCTCTATACATTCTCTCATTATACTGCCTGCTAGTCCCATACTTTTCAATTAAATGATAGGCAGTTTCCCGACTGACACGAAAATTAGTCTTAAACTTGGAAGAAATATTTTTATAATTCACAAATAACACCGTGCAACAGTGGTTTTCACACTTGATGAAGACCATATATACGTGAAACTAGAGACCTTATGTAGTAAAACTGCGTTCTCAGTTTATCGCCATCACGTCAGGATTTTTTTTAAAAGGACTTTAAAGTTTCAAAGGATACACCACTTTCAAAAAATTAAATCAAATATTTCCACGAACCATATTCTGTAAATTATATGTAAATTTTATTATTCTAGCTTTACTAGTTAAGTAGAAAAGAAAAAATTATTAATCCTGTTTCAAAAAATTGTATGTATATAAAAAAACTAAATAAAAATTAATTAAAATGTAAACGTTGACTTTGCCGCTTATGCTGATCATCTGTGTCACGACATATTGTCCAACAATATTCTGCCATCATATTCATAGCATTCAGAGTCCAGAGCGCGAACGAAGTTACGAATTAGTCCCAACTTTATATGGAGGGGCGGAATAATGATTTTTGATGACGGTACAAGTGGCACGTGATCAATGCTGTCGTGACCAAGTTTATATATTACACGAGCAGGCCATTTGTGGTCAGTGCAATGCAAATCACGGCTTCGACCTTCCCAAAGACATAAAAAGCACTGGTGCCTGGAAAATCCTTTTTTAAACTAGTGATAATTGCGACTATTTTCAGATCGCAACAAATTACACAGCTATGTAGATCGTAGTTTATAAATTTTAAAATAACTTTCATATTTTCATAGTTTTCTATTATATCCGTTCCATAAATGATAGGTACTGATGGAAACAAGTTACCATTATGAAGCAGAACACCTTTGAGGCTTTTTACTGAACCATCTATAAATAGACGCCATTCATCTGGAACGTATGGGTGACCGATGGTTTCAAAGAGATGTTCAATATTTACAGCATATGTAATTCCAGTTGTGGCATCCAATGCAAAGCAGTTATCAAAAGACTGCATGTTTGAGCGCTTTCGAGCCGATGTTACGCGAAAATCTTCCGAAACTAATCTCCACTGCTCCACCACAGGCGAGACGACCATATTTCGGAACTTCGCTTTGTAAGATTTGTGTCTCGAATTAAATCATTAAAGTCTGCCTGTGTTATAAGATGACGTTCTGAAGTGCCAAGCTCACTTTGAGTGGGTAAAAATTCCGAAATATTTTCATCATTTGTAAAGTTGCAGTGCGAATCGACTTCAAAGGCATCGGCAACTGGTTGGATCTCTTCAGATGGAGCGGTTGGATTTAATACTGAACGTTTTATTGCTGGTTTAATAGATTCGCAAGAATAGTATCGAATTTGATGACGAATTTGATAGGTAAAACCAGCTGTTTTCGTTTTGCAAAAATAGCACGACTCCACAGAATGCTCGCTACGAAGCAACCAAATCGTTGGGTAAACGTATTTCATGGGATGCTGTTTCGGCTCAAAGCAGTTGGATCCTATAATGCAACGGTAACAATAGTCGCATGCAACTTCCAGTACATACCATACATTTTGTAAATAGTTTATTAAAAAATATTTTTCATAATTTTCCACGAAATTTTTTGAGACTTTACGCGATTTCTTTAAAGGAACGAATAAACCACAAACAACACAAAATTTGTTACGATTGGGACATTCCATGTTTAATCACTATTAATTAGCTTTTAATTCACTGTTTAATAACTTTCTGAATATTCTTTACACTTTAACAAGGAGTAATAGATGTAGCGCACACTTCAATTACCACAAGACATTAATGATTTTCATGTAATGGCGGCCATTTTGCAATCTGTCAATACGCTTGGCCAGTGATGCAAGTCGTTTCTCAGGTCCAGTGGTGCCAATTGTCTTAAAAGGTAACAGCTGTGCAGACCGCGGCTATTGTTATCGATAAAATTTACATATAATTTACAGAATATGTTCTTCTTCAACATACATTTTTTCAGGGAAAATTATTTAAAGGATATTAAGGATATTAAGCTTTAAAATTTTCAAAAGGACATTTTTAAAATTTTTGGTCCAGATCCATTAAAATCTGTTATTTGTGTGCATTGCTGAGATTCTTACCTTTCATTTGATACCCATATCGTTATCATATGGTTCGTGGAAATATTTGATTTAGTTTTTTGAAAGTGGTGTATCCTTTGAAACTTTAAAGTCCTTTTAAAAAAAAATCCTGACGTGATGGCGATAAGCTGAGAACGCAGTTTTACTACATAAGGTCTCTAGTTTCACGTATATATGGTCTTCATCAAGTGTGAAAAAAAAATTCAAAATTGTAGCAGGGTGTAATTAATTATAAAACACTTTTACATCTCTTTCTGCATAGTTATTTACAACTGCTGTCATGAACAATTTCATACGCGAATGCATTTTTCTTTCGTTGAATATTTCAAATTCGTCTTCAGATGATGAAGATGACGAATCGAGCAATTAATTTTTAATAGAACTAACCACTTTAATCAACAAAGTATAGGATTCAATATCAGACATTTTTCAAAATTACAACTTTTTGCAAAATTACAACAGCACATAATACTAATGTCAAAATAATTTTTTTTTTAATGTTGGTATTGCTAGAGAGCGGAATGCAGAACCGCCGAACTTTGCAGGTCAGAAAATTCTGCATTTGTTATACTTTTGCGGTCAGAATTTTCGAGAAAGGAATACGATTTATTTTCAGGTCAACATTTTTTTTTAGAAAAGAACGGAAAAAATGCAGAACTCTTGAAGAGGTCAGAAAAAAATGCAGAATTTTTTTCTAGAAAAGAATGCGCTATAAAATAAGCACTTTTAAGTGTTTGTATTTGTTACAGGGTTTTTCGGGTTAAGCTAATTTTACTCTTGAATTTAATTAGATACATAAAGAGAAAGTTTAAAGAAAATGCAGCAGAAAAAGAAAAAGTTATTGAGATCTAGTAAAGTGCTGAAAAAGTTCATGTTTGAAAGTGTTTGCATTATCAAGCCGTTTTAAATATGTTGGTAGCGTGTGGGTAAATACGTTGGTACGTTAATACGTCGGGAAGTGGTAAGATATTTATGTGATGGAACAACACATTCCAACACATTCGGGAGGACACAGTTCTTTGCGTCCTCCCGAATCTTATTATTGTAAATAGATAACTTGGTTCCTTAGTTTTAATAAAATTGTGGAGCATCATAGATAGTACAAAAACCCGTTTAACGAGCAACCAATGATCTGATTAGTAGAGGCGGAGATATGAGTTTGTCTGTTGATGTTAAATATGAATCTAGCTCAACTATTGGAGGCTGCTATTAGATTCCGGTTCGACTCCTGGTCCATATTCGAGAAGAGTTCACAGCTATACATAATTATTGGTAAAATGAAGGCCTTCACGAGTCTTAGCTTTACTTTGTCAGACAGATATTTAGACGTTGGGCTCAGACCACGCAGAGCACCATATACCTTCCCAACTACTCGGTTAATGTGAGTGTTCCATGTAAAACTATTGTTTAAATATACTTCAAGATTTTTAAAGTTTTCGACATACTCAATGGATGAGTTATTAAAAAAAAGTGGAGGTCGTTCTTCGAAGATTTTGCGCCTATCAATCAACATAGCTTTTGTTTTAATTGGATTGAGGCTAAGCCCATTTTCTGTTGACCATTGAAAAATTCTATTCGAAACTAAATTAACTTCATTTACGGCTGGTTTAGGAAAAACCAGTTTTCAGTTTTTAGCTGGCTTCAGTTTTTAGCTGGTTTAGGAAAAAGCTTATATAATTGGATATCATCAGCATATATATGATGGTTACACGTGGAGAAGCAGTCATCGATGTCATTTATGAACATAGAAAATAACAGGGCACCTAACACTGAGCCTTGAGGAACACCCCAGTAAAAAAACATGCGATCGCTCCTATGAGGAGCAATAACAGAGCGCTCTTTTGCTGTTTTATTCTATCAAAAAGTGAGCACTTGTGCTCTTGTGCTCCTTTACTGTTTTAAAAAATCTATAGGCGAGAAATCAATGAAAAAAAGCACATAAAGTGAGGCATGTGCTTTGTAAGAAACTCGATCATTATTTGCTGTGATAAATCGGCCATTGTAGTCTGGTGGAGAGTGCGCTAGACTTACAATCCAGAGGTCCCTGGTTCGACTCCGGGTTCGGGCATGGTTCTTTTCACTTTCTTTGTTCTTTCCTACATTTAAGAACTATGGAAAACTAAAATATCCACAACTAAATTGTGGAAAATGTGAAATTAAAGGACAGAAACAACTAAGGGCTGAAAGAAATGCTTGTCGAGGTAAAGGCAATAACACTAGCCTCGGTCAAAAGCAATTCAAATTATATTTCTCGGCTGTTTCGCCTAATCAATAATCCACTTATGGTTCCAATCAATTCCTCTAGCTAATCTATCCGTTTCCTTTTACGTTAAAGACCAAATCTTTGATCTTTTAAAAAAAAAAACAAAAAAATATTTTAAATGTTCCTTTGCTGATCCATTTGGATTATTTATTGATTGCTCCTTTTGAGCTCCTCTGGGATGTTAAAGGCAGCGCTACCCTTCCTAGGACATGCAATGTTAAAAGAGAACACAAAATACACTAGCTTGGATCAATAAGGAGCACTCCACTGCTCCTCAGGGAGCACTCCCAGATCGCTCATAGGATGATCCACTTTTCTGCTGGGACCGGACAAGATATTCAAACTTGACGAACATTTATTGTTAAGATAGACGAATTGCTTACGATCACTGAGGTAAGAAGTCATAAGTGTACACAGCGGGCTATGAAAAAAGAACTGAGATCTGAGTTTATGTACAAGAAGACTATGGTTAATGCAGTCAAAAGCTTTCGAGAAATTTAAGAAAACCATCAAACCTTATATCTTCACATACAAGATACAAGACTTTATATCTTCACATACTTTAAGAAGCGCAGTGGTGCAACTGTGTTTTGCTCGAAAACCGGATTGATGATTAGTTATGAGCTTAGGGTATATTTTCAATTGTTTGCTTATGATGATTTGAAATGCTTTGCTTAAAAAGGGAAGAATCGCTATTGGCCGATATTCTGAGTTCTTTTCAGATGATGATTTAGGTAACGGTGAAATTTTGGAAATTTTCCATAAAAGTGGTAAATGTGATGTTGTTATTATTGTGTTAAATATGTACGTGACATGTCCAAGTATTGCTGGGAGAATTATTTTGATGAAATTTGGATGATTGCCATCTGATCCTACCGCATTAGATTTTATGTTGAGTATTGCTTCGCCTACACTTGTGGTATCAATCGCGAAGTCGTTTCCTGTAGATCTTCTAGGAACAGATAAGTTAATGGAATTCAAAGAATACACTGGCTGAACAAATTTTCTACTTAGATTGTCGAGGTTTATACTGTCTGGGATTAATTGAAAGTCTTTGCAGAGCCCGGTTTGACGAATGTTTTTTCAAAATGACGAGCTCAAGCAACTGTTAGCGAGCGACTCTCATTGAAGGATTTTTTATTTCTACGTACTACAGCGGAGACACCATTTCGCACACATTTAAACTCTGAATATATACTGTTGCATTTATAGCGTTTATACCTTCTATATAAATTGTCCCGCTTATCAATGAGATACTTTACCTCTTGAGTAAACCAAGAGTGCCAAAGGTATTGACAATATTATTAAAAAATTCAACTTGTATATTTGGATCGTTTGTTTCATAAATTGCGGACCAATCTAAATTCTGGCACACGAAAAACGAGAAATTTAGGTTGATGTTTGAAAAATCAGGATAATTGAAACAAACTTCATTGCTGATAGCTGGGGCTACATCTATTGAAAGAAAAATTAAGTCAAGGTGAGATAAGGCGGGCACAGGTAATTGGTCGTAGAGTAATATTAAATTTGTATTTGAAACCAAGAAAAGATCCAAGAGAGATGTTCGGCAGTTGGGCCTGAATTGTGTTGGGTATTGTTTGTTCGCAAATTTTAGGTTGAATTGTTCAGCCATATAAATGAAGGGCTTATTGCCGTTGCTTAGTAGATTTAGATTAAAGTCTTCACATAGTACAACATCTGTAAAACGAGGGACTAAATCTTCCAAAATTTCCCTTATAAGTGCAAGGTCAGCAATGCTTGGAGCATATATACGCAGCCAATAAGTAAGTTACCTGAACTGAGCATGACTTCAACAAAGATATACTCTAGAAGATCATTATGATTAGATTTCTTAACTAAACGAAATTTATAAGAGCTTTTTATGTAAATACAAACTCCCCCCTCCAAATTTACCTACTCTATCTGCTCGAACCAATTTATAATTATTTACTCTAAACAAGCTATTACACATCTCTGTTCTAAGTCACGTTTCAGAAAAACAAATGATGTCAATAATGCTACTGTTAACTAGTAACCACAAATCATCTATTTTTGACTTTGAGCGTTTAAATGTCACATATTCTAGCCTCTATTAGTTTTGCAAATCAAATTAAGTAGGGAATGCGATAAGTCAATGTGGCCGCCCCAAGCCTGCACTATATCAACCATTTGGGATATACAATAAGTAAAATATATAACAAAAACACAATCAAGATGTACACAACTAAGCAATTAATAAGCTGAAAGAAAGAGAGTGGAAGTTTAGAAAATTGAGCTAACAGAGTAGTGTAAAAAGATTGAGAAAAACTGCTGAACTATTGATCTGTTGAGTGTGACAAAATCACAAACAATAGAAACTCTGTTAAAAAGCTAAAAAACTCTGAAAAAGAGAGTTGAAGTATTATGGCAAACAATCGTTCGCTAAAACATTCATATAGCTAAATACGATGAAGTGGAATTGAACCAGATTTTTCTTTATCTCAGTGTAAATGTGGCATTCAAAGATATGTGCAATATAACTTCTCCAATTTTGATAATATTCCTACAAACACTTAACATTTTTATATTGATTAACGTGGACCACACTTGTTGTCTTTTGATAATGTACAAGAGCCAGTTGAAGATGCTAAAATGGCTGATGTGTATTAGGCTGGCCATGCATTTGTTGCGAAATTTCAATATTTCGAAAATTAAAAATATGACTAGTTAAAAACGTGAGGTTTAGGATAAAAACAAACACGTATTGATATTAGATCGATACAAGAACGCCGAGTTGATCGTCATGATTTTTATATGCAAAAATACTCAAATTTAATGACTTTTACATATTTCGATTTTTTCGATTTTTTGCTCATAAAAACTAATTTTGTAAAAAAGCTGTTGAAATGTTTTCAGAAACAATACTTAATTCTGTTATGTGATTACAATGTTATGAAATCACAAAAATAACAATGTTATGTGATTACGTTGAATAACTTTGTGGTTATGAAATTTTTTACTAGAAGTCTAATATTTTGTAAATTTCTAGTTTGAGTATATTTTTTAGTCTTGTAACTCGTCATTTTTAGCACTATCGTGCAAATGGATGTACGTTTCCACAATTAATGAAGAATTTTTTAAACTTTTGGTGTAATAATTATTTATTTTATAATGTTTTTAAGGCAACTTGAATATATTGTCACGTTTCGTGGGCAATTTTGTTATTTTAACAAAATATTTTAAAGAAATAATAAATATTTTAAAATATTTTAATATTTTAAGAAACATTTTTGAATTCAATTTCATTATTTAATTTTTAAAACTATTTGAGTAAATTTTCCATTTTGTTTGAACTAACCTTTTCAATGGCTAGGCTAAACTAACAACATAATATTTTTTGAGTTAATATTCCTATCATTTAGGTCTTAAGATGATGAAAAACATAGCTTTCATTTTTACCTGGCCTACTTACTTTTTGCAAGCGTGTTCAAAGAAAACATTTTTTTGGTCCTGTTTGGCACAAAATCTTTTTTTTAATCCCTTGAAGGTTTTTCAGCCCTTTAGATCTTTGTTGCTTAAACCCTCTTAATGTTATTATCGTTAAAGCTATAAAAAGATACAAAAACATATATTTGACTTTTGTCTGCTTGATTTTTTCTTATAAAAAAGGACAAACATATTTTTTTTTGCTTTTCTTCGGCAAAAAATCGAAATTCCAACTGACTTCAATGTCAAATGTCTCTCTAAATTTAGTATTACCATGTTGGTTTAACTTTTTTCATAAAACCAAATGAATAGATTAAAAAAAAGCGTTGCAAACTAAAAATTTTTTCCTGACGTGTCCAACATATATGTAGGTAAAATCCACTGAAAGGGTTAAAAAAAAGCAAGAATTATTAGTTTTAAAGTCTCTAACTTCTTTGTTTGGAAACTTATTAAATTATTTTTTTTTTTGCAAAAAGTAAAAAATTTAACGGTTTTATTTTTATGAGAAAAAAATTTAAGGGGGGTAATTCGAGCTAAATGAGCTTACTAGTCGAATATGACTTCGGAAGTGAAAACGCTTTAAAGAGGAAATGTAGTAATTGCTAAGCCCTTTTAACGACACACAATTTTGTAAAATAGGATATGTTTTACTCAAGTTATGAAAAAGACCATTTCGGCTGTGTTTCCGGTGGTCAAAAATTTTTTGTTTTTGGAATCCTCTCGAAGTCAGCTTTGATATAGGGCGTGGTTTTTCAACATTTCATTAATTTCTATATTTCTGAAATCAAGTAAAGATCTTCTAAAAAATAATGGTAAAAATATTTTTTTTTTGCACATTTTCATCTGTAGATCTTTTTTAATTAATGATATTTTATTTATTTAAATTAATTATTAAAAATTAAATTTAATTAAATAAAATAAACTAATGACACACGCACTCACACACAAACGACCAATACGTTTCGCGAATTCTTGTATTTATTTGATACTTTTTTGTTTTGTGTCGTCAAAATATTTTTTCCGTCCGGCGAAATTAGTTTTCTACTTATTAGAAATCTCGCGGAAAGGTGCACGGAGTTTTTTGCGGTGCACCAACTGGAATTTATTGAGCACAATATACAATAATTAATTTAATAGTTTTTATTCGCTTGTTAACGAAAAACAAAAACACACATTCACACACACACTGGATTATTTGCCGTCTTTGTTTGCTTGCTTTGTTCGTCGCGTTTTTATAAAAACACAACTTTTTATTTCTCTCATTTTGTTCTTGATTATTCTGAACTTATTATATTATTTCTTTGTGTTATATTAGTTATTATTTTCACAATAAATAAAAAACAATTGAAACTGATTAAAAACAAAGAAAACGAGCAGGTAAACAAACGCGAATAGTGCAGCAAACGAACAAGACGAGAAAATAAAATTTAACCGAAACACTTTTTCAAAAAAGTGTTGCCAGTTCAACAAAATTTATCGCACATATTGCGATTATAATTTTTGGCACATTTTCGGGAATTTAAGCCACTTTAAGTTAAATTCTAATTTGTTTCCACCGAGTCGGCAATAAAAAAATATTTTACCGAGTACACTGTTTTGTATGGGGATTTTTTAAATTTTGTGGTATTTTTAAAAATTGTTTTATATGGTTAGTTAACATATATAAAACTGAAAACATATATTATTTATTGGGTTTTTGACAGTTTCCCCACTTTCCCATTTTAAAAAAATTACTTTTTTCGGTATGTGTGAAGTTTATAAGAAAATAGGTAAAAATATTTTCATGCAATTTAAGCTTAATTGTTGCCTACAGCTGAAAGTTTCTTCTTATTAGAAACTAGATAAAAATATTTTTAAGCAATTTAATCTAAATTTTTCGCCTACAGCTGAAAGTTTTTAGTATTAGAAACTAGGTAAACAATTTTTAAGCAATATTCTCTTAATATTACCCGCAACTTAAAGTTTCTACATATTAGAAACTAGGGCAGGAGAAAATTTTAAGCAATCGTTTTACCTGCAGCTGAATGTTTGAAGCATAAAATGACATAATTTTTAACGGTTTCTACTTATTAGAAACCAAGATAAAAATATTTTAAGCAGTCTGAGTTTAATTGTTTGTGATCTGAAAGTTTCTACGTATTAGAAACAAGTTAAAAAACAAAAAAAATATTTTAAGTAGTTTTTGCTTAAATTAACCCAACATTTGAAAGTTTCTACTTATTAGAAATCAATTAAAAATATATGGAGCAATTTAAGCTTCGAATCTGTTCATTAACAAAACTTATTTTTGTTTCTCAAATAAATAATGGCAAAGATGGACTCCTTTCTGAGCTGGAAGTAGAATTTAGCGCTATTCCTCAAAATGAGCATAATATTTTCGCTCTTTAAATTTAAGAAGAGGAATTAAAATCACAGTGGACAAATGCCAAGGCATCATACGAGTTACACAAGCTAGCAGCAACGAATAACGACGATGATGTCAATGTCAGCGTCGTGAAAGTCAAATATCGCTCATGTTTTCAGACATATGTTCGATGTCTTGATAAGTTCTCCACATCCAAAGAACATAATAAAGTTGATGTCTCGCGAGTTGAGTTGCCACCATGTGATACCAAATTGCTTCACGGTGATTATTTAACATAGCCCTCCTTCAGAGATTTGCTTTCAGTCATTTACATATCAAATAATCGGCTGACACCTGTTGAGAAACTTTTTCACCTCTTACGCATGAAAGGTTTGCAACAGCATGTCAAAACTTGACAGATCGCTATGAAAATAAGCGCGTTCTGGTGAATAACCAACTTAAAATTTTATTTAATCTCCAAGAGGTTTCAAATGAGTCGGGAAGTGTCATAAAAAATTACAAAAAACAATCAGTAATGTCATTTCAGTACTTACGATGCATAAAGTCGACATCAACAATTGGGATGCGATATTCACATATTTGTGTTCAATAAAGTTGCCTGAAACGACGCTCTCCTTATGGGAGCAATCAATTCAAGACAAGGCAGAAATCTCCAAATAGGCTGACCTTGATAGATTTTTAACAAGTCGATTTTAGACGTTAGAAATGGTGTCAGACTTTAGAGCCGCAGTGCCAAAAGGGCAAAAATCGGACGCACCTTCACCAAATGTGAATAAAGTAAACACCAATCAGGAAAAAGAGACGAAAACCAATTGCAAGTTGTGCAAAAATAAACATTTTACATCTAATCTAAGTTAAGTAATAACTGGTGTTTTGTTCCCATTTTGTGTCGATGACTGCGACTGAATCGACCAGGAAATGTGAGCTTAACTTAAAACGCGACCAATATGAATAAATGATGGTGTTTATTTCTACAATGAATACAAATATTACTTTAAATTATTTCTTATAAGTAAATGATCTTAGCGCAGTCTTAGTTTCCTGATGACTGAATTTATGTCTATTGAAATGAACTCAAATGGCGCAATTTTACCAAACGAAAACGAGAAACTAAGAAATGCTTGATAACTTATGGAATTGACAAAGATTGCGATCAGTTCACAATGAATACGTAAAACAGATAAATCTCACAAGCGTGGCCATTAAGTGGAAAATTTAAAATTCAAACAATAAAAATTCGATTAATTTGGCCAATTGTTGACATTTTTTTTTCTCCGTTTTGCATATAAACCGAGCACCAATTGCCCGAAAGTTATATGCAAACAATAGCTCGACTTACCAAGACTTACAGCTCAAAGCCAGCGATCTTTGTTGAATTTTCAGTTCACCGGAACAGACCCACCTGATCTGTTTATTATTATTATTCTTATTATTATTTAGCGTCTCTCGGGTTCCTCCGGTCGTCGTCGTGCTCTGCGTGTGGCAAAATCCGCCTCGGTCTTTTACCCGTCACAATATGCTAAATAAAAACTAATGCCGAGTACTAATATTGTAGCAGCTATCATCACTGCTGTTTTCTGGAAATCATTTTTTGTAACTACTGATCCGACGTTATTTTCTATTGTTTCATTACTTGTTACAGTATCCCTGTTCTTCAGGTCAAACATGCTGAGATATAAGTAGGTTTCCTGTATATTGCGTATGCTCATGTAGTATTGCTACAATTCTTCTTTTCTTCTTGGACTATTTTTTGAAATTCAAAATTGTTTCTAGACATATGTTTAAAACTTGGATTTATTATTAAATCGAAAAATTCTGTAGTTTTATAAAATTTCCAATGGTCTGCAGGATCGGTATCCGCAGGATTGCTATGTATTGCTTGTGTTCTTTAGAAAAAAAATAGTTTTAAAGACTGTTATAACCTTGGTATTTAAAGCGTACCACTATGGCTGTTTAGGCCGCAACCCTAAAGGTTAAAGAAAGTAATAGATTTACTTACTACTTTATCGACTCGTTCCAGTATCGATTCTCATTACACGAACGAGTTGCTCGATCGGCTTCTCCGACGAGTGAGTTTTTGCTTTTTTACTTTTTATCACAAATTTATTTCTCAAAGTAGTACACTTCATTTTGTAAGCTCGCGTTTTATTAAATATCAAATTAAGTATTTCCACTAATTGGAAACAAACGATCACTTATTGATTATCAGCAAGCAATCACTAATTGATTGCCAGCAACATAAATTTAGTTTTCTTTAACGTTCCTGTATATGCACTTCTTGCACTAATTTCAGCAGCCATCTTTACATATTTATAAGTAAATACACCTAACAAACAAGACGTAAGAAATAAACATTGTATATTTACTGCTTTATTTTGTATAACGAAAATGAAATTTTGTATAACGACAAGCAAGACACGAGAAGCAATAGAATTTTGCATAGAAAAAAGTATTGCTTCTCGTGTCTTGCCTGTCGTTGGTGTGCATTTTCGTTATACAAAATAAAGCTGTTAATCTTTGCTAACTAACTACTGGTGTTTCTTCTTTTTTGTTTTTCTCCGTTTGCATATAAAGCCAGCACACATTGTCCGAAAGTTATATGCAAACAATAGCTCGACTTACCAAGATTTGCAGCTAAAGACCGGCGCTCTTTGGTGAATCATTACTTCACCGGAACAGTCCCACCTGATCTGTTCATGGCTAAATGCTGTTTTGTTTCCGAGAAAATAAATGAGAACATTGTTTAATTGCCACTTTGTTTCTAAGAAAATTAATAAGAAAATTGGCTTATTGCCGCTATTGGTTCAACTTAGAATCCCCATTTATTATTGAAAATTTATAGCTTATAAAATAAGTGTTTTTTTTTTCATTAAAAAAACATTTCAGACCATATTTTATGGTAGGAGGTTTAAAGTGTATGTTGTAAGAGTTTAAAAAGTAAGTAAGAACGACGAGAAAATATTTGATGTGTGGTATATTTGAAGACTTCTAATAAACTGGTTTTACAAAAATGTATTCTCTTGGTAAGTGCGTGACAAAGGCAAGTTGTAAATGGAAAAATGAGTGAAAAATATGAGCGTTATTTAACTGTTATACAATTCAATACTAGTGTTGTATATTAATTCGAGATTATGCGTTACTTATAAAATTTTTGTGAGAATGAAGACGATCTGATCAGACATACTGCCCTCGTTGAAAGGCCTATCTTTCAAGCGTCTTCGTTGTGAGGTAAAAGAGCCACCTTTTGTATTGGACGACGATATTCTCCCTTCGACGTCTTCAGATCAACAACGCGAACCTTACCATCTGCTCCAGCAATCGCTCGAGTGATACGAGCTAGTGGCCATTGTTGAGGCGGAGTGTTGTCATCATGAATAAATACCATCTGTCCAACTTCGATATTCGGCGAAGGTTTAAACCATTTGGAGCGTTGTTGTAGCGACAATATATAGTCGCGCTTCCATAACTCCCAGAACTGTTGTTTTAAGAAAGTAATACGCTGCCAACGATTAAGGAGTCGAGTTTTGTTGCAGTCGAAGCTTTCAGTAGGTATAGCCACAAGTGATGATCCGATAGATTTAACTGCCACCTCCCACAAGCCGCCGAAATGTGGAGCCCGCGGCGGCATCAAAGTAAATTCGAACCCAACCTTGGTACTGTAACTCATGACGTCATCAAATTTATCTTCTCGAAAAAGTCGTTGTTGCACTTCTCGCATTAGTGTTTGGGCGCCAGAAAAATTGGTTGCATTGCCACAGTAAAGTCGCTGTGGTATGCCTCGTCTTCCTATAAACCTTTTAAGACATAAAATAAATGTATTAGAAGATAGATCAGACAAAGGTTCGAGGTGTGCAGCTCTTGAAGCAAAGCACACAAAAACAGCAATGTAAGTTTTGTATGGTGGTTTGCCCCGAATGCGATACGTTGTATAGAAGGGCCCACAAAAATCGACGCCACTAATCAGGAATGGGCGCTGGGCTCGTAAGCGATCGGCTGGGAGATTACCCATGATTTGGCCCATTAGTTTTGGTTTATAGTGGAAGCAGTGCTCACAATTGCGAACTTACTTACTTACTTACTTAGTTGGCGCTACAACCGTATGTCGGTCTTGGGCTCATCTAAGAATTTGCGCCAGCCATTTCTGTTTTTCGCTTGCTGGTGCCAGTTGGAAATTCCAAGCTTCGTCAGGTTGTCCTCTACTTGGTCTTTCCAACGAAGATGCGGTCGTCCTCTTCTGCGTTGACCGCCGCTGGGTACCGAATCGAATGTTTTCTTCACTGGAGCATCGTCTTTCATGCGCTGAACATGACCAAGCCAGCGAAGCCGCTCGATTTTAATGCGCTTGACTATGTCGATGTCAGCGTACAGCTCATACAGTTCATCGTTCCACCGTATTCGGTACTCGCCACTGACGCAGATTGGTCCGTAGATCTTACGAAGAATCTTTCTCTCGAATGCTCCTGAAGTCTTTTCATCTGAACCGCTCAGCGTCCAGGTTTGTGATGCATAAAGTAGGACGGGCATGATGAGCGATTTATAGAGCAAGATTTTGGTTCATCGAGAGAGGGTTCTGCTTCTCAATTGCCTACTGAGCCCAAAGAAACACCTGTTGGCAAGAGTTATTCTTCGTATGATCTCAATGCTGATGTCGTTGGTTGAATTAATGCTGGATCCCAGATAAACGAAGTTCTTTACAACCTCGAAGGAGGTATTGTCAACGGGTTCCAAGACACTGGGACTGTTTGTTTGTTGACACTAAGTATTTCGTCTTATCTGCATTCACTGCCAAACCCATTCGACTTGACTCTCTTTCTAATCTGGAAAATGCTGCACTGACTTCGCGCGTATTATGGCCAATGATATCGATGTCATCAGCATACGCAAGCAGCATAACACTCTTGTAGAATATTGTGGCCACTACGTCTCAGATCAGCAGCTCGGATGATCTTTTCCATCATTAGGTTGAAAAAGTCGCACGATAAGGGATCATCTTGTCTGAAACCTCGTTTCGTAATAAATGGTGGGGAGAGATCCTTCCCGATTTTAACTGCGTTCCTGGTGTTGCTCAGTGTCATCCTGCAAAGTCGTATAAGTTTTGCAGGAATACCGAATTCAGACATGGTGGAGTACAGGTGCTTCCTTATTGGGCTGTCGAAGGTGGCTTTGTAGACGACAAAAAGATGGTGGGTGTCGACTTGTTTTTCTTGAGTCTTCTCCAAGATTTGTCGTAGCGTGAAAATCTGGTCGATGGTGGACTTTCCAGGTCTGAAGCCACACTGATAAGGTCCGATTAGTTCGTTTGCAATGGGCTTCAATCTTTCACATAAAACGCTCGACAGGACCTTATATGCGATATTAAGAAGGCTTATCCCACGGTAATTGGCACAGATAGTGGGATCGCCTTTCTTGTGGATTGGGCAGAGCACACTGAGACTCCAAGCGTTCGAAATGCATTTTTCCGACCATATTCTGCATAGAAGCTCGTGAATGCATTTAAGTAGAGCTTCGCCTCCGTTCTTAAACAGCTCAGCATGTAAGCCATCAGCTCCCGCGGCTTTGTTATTTTTAAGCCGAGCTATAGCTGTCAGAACTTCATTATAGTCGGGCAGCGGATCCTCAACGCTGTTATCCAAAATTGGGGTTTCCGGAATATCATCTCTATTGGCGGGATTGTTGTCAGCGTCACCATTTAGAAGCTTAGAGAAGTGTTCCCTCCATAACGTCAGTATACTCTGGACATCTGTCACTAGATTCCCCTCATCCTTGCAGGAAGAAGCCCCGGTTTTAAAACCATTGGCAAGGCGTCTTATTTTTTCGAAAAATTTTCGGGCCTCATTCCTGTCACCAAACATCTCAAACTTCTCCTGCTCGCGCTTTTCTGTCTCTATTTTTTCCGCCTGAAAATATATCTCTCTTCCCTCCTCTTTTCTTTGTATCGCTCCTTAGCAGTGCGCGTTACAACCGACTGCAGGGTGGCTTTGTAGGCGGCATCTTTCTCTGCAGTGGCGTCGCGACACTCCTGGTCGTACCACTGGTTTCGGCGAGGGCGGTGGTAGCCAATCACCTCTTCAGCACCCGTACCCATGGAGTTGGAAATGTGTGTCCACTGTGCGCATATATCATCGATTGGAGGAGTGCTTTGAAGCAGGAGTGAGAGTCGAGTGGCGAAAGCATCGGCTGTCTGTTTCGATTGCAGCTTGTCGACGTCTAGCTTTCCCTGTGTAGGATTGCGTGTATTCTTAGCTGCGCACAGACGTGTACGGATCTTGGCTGCAACAAGATAGTGATCCGAGTCAATGTTTGCACCACGGATCGTGCGTACATCCAATACACTGGAAGAGTGCCTTCCGTCGATCAAAACGTGATCAATTTGACTCTTGGTTTTTTGATCAGGGGACATCCAGGTGGCTTTATGAATATTGAGATGCTTGAATCTAGTGCTACTTACGACCATGTTTCGTGCTGCGGTGAAGTCAATCAGCCTCATTCCGTTATCGGAGGTGTTGTCGTGGAGGCTGAACTTTCCGACTGTTGGACCAAAAATATTTTCCTTGCCCACCTTAGCGTTGAAGTCACCAAGCACGATTTTTACGTCGTGACAGGGGCAGCGCTCGTAAGCATTTTCAAGGCGCTCGTAGAAAATTACCTTGATCTCATCGTCCTTGTCTTCTGTCGGAGCGTGCGCACATATTAGGCTTATATTGAAAAATCTAACCTTGATGCGGATTATGGCAAGTCGTTCGTACACAGGTGTGAATCGCAGGACGTGGGGCCGTTGTCTCTTGCCAACTACAAATCCGCATCCAAACTCGTGCTTCTCCGCATGGCCGCTGTAGTAGATATCACATGGTGCATGCCGAATGCAACCCTGTCCCTTCCATCGCATTTCTTGGATAGCAGTGATATCAGCTTTGTATCTTTCCAAGTCATCAGTCAGTTGGATAGAGGCACCTTCCCAATTAAGGGTTCAGACATTCCAGGTGCATATCCGTAAATCATTATCAGTTTTTCGTTTGCGGAGGTCGTCATCAGATTTTGGGATCAGTTTTCTTTTTTTTCTTAGTTGTTTTCATTGAAATTGGTTTTTACGGGTGGGCTTCAAACCCGACGCACAGCCTATTTTAAGCCTAGGGATGCCCGCCGCTCAGATTAGCCGCCAAACTAACGGTTGTCAGTTTTGACGTTGCCTAGGAAACACCACGTGGAGGTTTGAGTCGACTTGAGGCGATTTCACAAAGATTATGCTGGCCTCGCCGGGTTGAGACAGTCAGACATGTTACATTGTTACATCGCCCCCAGTTTCCCTTTTTGCAAATTGTGAACCACCTTCCGAATTAAATCTTTAGCATTAATTACCCACAATTTCTGCCGAAGTAAACAAAGAAGGACCTTTGGGCCGGCGTAAAGGTGATTTCGATGAAAATATTCTAAGTAGAGTTGAGTAAACCGATGATCCCTTAGAATGACTGCCGGAAATTTTGCATCGTAGGGTATAGAAGCATTAGACAACCGACCGCCGCTTCTCATGATATAAATTACTTTGCTATCAATTTTCACTTCGTGAAGAAATGATGCAAGCCTTTGAGGAATGTTCGACTTGACCATTTTGTTGTCTGCTAAGCACTTAATTTCTTCCTCGTACTCAGATCGCTGAATTTCTGCGATAACTCTCCAGAACGTGTTTTCGAATTCCTTATGAGATAAATGAATAATGTCAGCTGCTTTCAATGAAATGTCACAGGGTTCTTTATTGAATACTCGAAAAATGTAAGATAGAGTACTAAGAATAAACAAATACGACGATTTTCGAGAGATTATTTCGTTTATTATTGATTCAGCCTTGTGATTGTTGCATACTTTTAATGTTACCATTTTTCTGCACTCCAATCCGATGAGTTCCTTATTATTGTCATTTATCAATAATGGCCATTTCGTAAACTCCTTGAAAAGAAAGTCAGGGCCGGAAAACCTAATTGTATTCACAAGCTCCAACGCAATACAACCACGTGAATCGATGTCAGCAGGGTTGCTTTTTGAAAGGAAATGTCTCCATGACACGCCTTGAGTACTCTCCTGCAGCTCTGAAATCCGATTAGCGACAAAGCAGTTAAGTGACGACGAATGCATTTTTAGCCATTGGAGGACAATTTTTGAATCAGTCCAAAAAAATGTATTTGAAATGTATGTAGCAATTTTTAATTTAATTTTTTGCCAGGACATACCAAGTCCTTTAGTAATTTCTTGATCGCTAGTTTTTATTTGAATTTCATCGTCAGAGCTGAAAAAAGTTTTGGTTGGTTGGTATTCCATTTTGCCAACTGTAGACCTGATGTGGCCAAGATTTCAGTTATCTGATCTCGTTTTTGTTTGAGTTCGTTGAGATCCTCCGCTCCTGTGAGTAGGTCATCCACATATAAATCCTCCATCAACATCTGAGCGCCAATTGGAAATTTAGCACTGTTTATCTCAGCAATATGATATAGGCTACATACGCAAGAAATGGCGCGGCAGATAAACCATATGTGACAGTGTTTAGTTGAAACGCTTGTAGTTCTGCGTCAATCTTATTCCTCCAAAAAGGAGTTGAAATTTACGATCTCTGTAGTCGACGAGAAATTGGCGATACATTTTTGAGATATCTGCCGTAAGAGCATATCGGTGTAATCTGAACGAAAAAAGTGTTGTTATTAAATCTTGTTGAATGGTTGGACCCACCATGAGGATATCGTTCGAGGAACGATTTGATGATGTGCGTGCCGATTCATCAAACACGACGTGCAGCTTTGTTGTTTCGCTTTGTGGCCTGAGTACGCAATGATGCGGAATAAAATAGTGTGGTTCCATTAAATTAATATCAACTGGTGACATATGACCAAGGGTTTTATAATCATTCATGAAATCGACATACATTTGTTTTGTTGTTGGGTCGCCTTGCAGGCGACGCTCGAGAGAAAAAAATCTTCTGCGTTCAAATGACTCACCGAGGGTTTCAGGAGATTCCTTGAATGGCAGCCGTACTTGTATACGACCATTTTCACGAATGGAAACATTTTTAGTAAAATGTTCTTCGCATTTAGTTTCTTCCTCAGAAAGCGACTTAGCTAAAGTAGTATATTCTTCAACTGCCCAAAATCGTTCTAAATTAAAATCAACATTATATGAACCAATAGCAACATTGCAAGTAAGCGGCGGAGAATTTATCTGAGAATCGAACTTGCTGCCAACTATCCAAACGAAAACGCTATTGACGAGACAAGGCATTCCTTCACCAAGAGAAATTTTGCCATCCGTTAACAAGTCAAAAAATATTTCAGTGCTAATAAGTAAATCGATTTGTTGTGGGCGATAAAATAGTGGATCTGCAAGCTCTATTCTATCTGGAATATTCCAAGCGTTGGTGTTGACGTATTCACCTGGCTGCTTTGATGAAATGGTCTTTGTCACAGCGAAAATTGATGACCATTCAAAAGCGCCAACGCGAGACTTTACAGTCGCATTAACAGAGAATTTTATTTTTGTACGAACATCGACAATTCCCGAAACTTCGTGATTATTGTGTTGGAAATTAAGTTGAAGTCGCTTGGCAGTTTCTTCCGTGATAAAATTAAGCTCAGAGCAAGAATCGAGCAGTGCACGTATGGGCTGAAAGATACCAAATTTATCCTTTACAGAAACTAACGTAATGGGAATAAGTGCTTTCCTGCTGGAACGCGTAATAAACGATACAGGAGCGTTTTCCGTACGCTGCTGTTGAGCTGGTACACTCTTAGATGAATCAGGCAAATTTTGTGGTTGACCTGGCAGAGCAAACACATGAAGAAGAGTGTGTTGTGAAAAGTGACATACACGGCACCGAGATTGTGAATGGCATTTGGACACGGTGTGCCCTTTCGCAAACAGTTTATACAAAATGCCGAACGCTTAACAAAGTCAAAACGTTGGGACATGAGAGGAGAAGATAAGGAGGAACAACCAGCTAACGCATGCTCAGAATTATTACAGTAAGCACAATTTGTTTTTGAGTTAACAAAGGTATACGAAGGCTTCCTATAATGCGCTTTGGATTCAATATCTCGTGCCTTTTTTAAAGGTTCCACCTTCTTACCATGACTTTCCAAAAATTGGCAACGACGATTTAATAACTTGTAGCAATCATCCCAAGAAGGAAGTGTGGAAAAATCCTGTTTTTCATCATACGAACTTTTGGATTCTGCATCTAGTTTTGACACAACAATGTGAATTATGGTTGAATCCATGATATCCAGCTCAGAACCTAACGACAATAAAGATCCGCGAAGAGCTGAAACAGTATCTAGGATATGGTGCAGAGAATTGGAGTTTGACCTTTCCATGTTAGGAAGATCAAAAAGTGAAGTATTATTATCCAGAAAAATAAGAACGTCGTTATCGTAACGCTCTTTCAATCGTTCTAGTGCCTTAGGATAATTTTCCTCTAAAACTGGAAATGCTTCAACTACGGCCAGTGCAGGCCCAGAAAGCAATTAAGAAGCTAGTTGAACTTATCTACAGACGATATTGTTGAGTTGTTATGGACCATATTTGAAAAGGCGTCGAAAAATCTCTTAAATTCTGCGTATTTGCCATCAAAGCGTGGCAGCTTAAGAGACGGAAGTCTATTGTAGTGAGACGCTCCAGCAAAGGTAGCATTCAAAGTCTGCTCACTCGTACTAAAGCGGCGGTGCGCGTTTAATAGACATTATTTTTGCTTTGGCCGCAATAAAGAGTTCCTCTAAATCACTTCAAGAAGTGTCCTTTGGATTGAGCTTTTCTATCTGGCTCTATATATGGCTTAAATGTTTGAAATATGATTCCATAATTTGAAGTCGACACTCAAGAACAGTTGAGTCTACCGTCTCTCCATCTTTTCCAACTTTCAGCTTCATATTTGTAATGTTCCTCTTGACACTAGAGCGTTGTTGTTTAAGAGATGACAGATTTGCTTCTTCCGAAAGAGCAGCAGCAGAATCTCCGTCTTGAATTTTTTAAATACTCTCTCAAATTACCATACACGAAAACAAAAAGTAGCTACAATCGATCGAAAAGTTGTGAACAGCAATCGAAGCTTGAATAACTGCACAGTTCTGCAATGTGATGTGGCTATTAGGTAAGGGCGACGAAAAGTTTAATTTAAGTATGGTAGCAGAAGAGAGCGATCAAGAGAGGACGAAGGCGTCTTGACGAAAAGTTGAAGATCGGCGGTGGAAAAGTTATGCCTATATGTGATGCTTAACCAATCTCATGAAAACAAAAAACTAAACGAGGAAAAAAAACGAAGTCAGCATTCAATGTTTAGCGAAGAAACTGGTTTTATATGTATGTACCAGTGAAGAAGTGTGTTTTTTTTTCTCAAAAACGAAGGAATACAATGACGTATTTAGTTAGATTATATACAAATTAAGATTGCGGAGATTAACAACGGATCTCATATGCTGCAATTTTAAATATAATTATGACAAGTATACTTTCATTTATTTTTACAGTTTAACTATGTAAAAGTTGATAGCTAACGGACAGTGGTTCAATTTAACGTTCCAAATAGCGAGCGGTCGGGGATGACCAACGATGACGTCACGATGCCGGCGCAGATTTCGATGCAATGAAGCGATCGTATGTTGCAGACCTTACGAAAATTCCAAAGTTTAGCAAAGAAGATGTTGGCGATGAACAGGCTACGCTAAGTATAGCGACGAAAACACCTTACGAAAATTCCCAACTCTGTCTTCTGCTTGTGTATATAGTACCGATTAAGTATGCCGAAGATTACTGCAACAACAGATCAGCCCAGCTGCACGATTGTGCTTGGGATTTCATAGATTATATTATTAATCATAGATTATAATATTAAATAATAATTATTAGGGAAATTATAATTTCGATTCTCCTGCTTTATAAAATAATTCAAGGCCTTTGAAACGCGATATAAGAACTACTGAGCGTCCTATCACGGTCGCCAAAATGTTGTATGAGTTTAGGAAGTAAGTAAGAACGACAACAAAATATTTGATGTGTGGTTTATTTGAAGACTTCTAATTTGATTTTACAAAAATTTATTCTCTTGGTAAGTGCGTGACAAAGGCAAATTATAAATGAAAAAATGAGTGAAAAATATGAGCGTTATTCAACTGTTATACAATTCAATACTAGTGTTCTATATTAATTCGAGATTATGCGTTACTTATAAAATTTTTGTGAGAATGAAGACGATCTGATCCGACAGTGTATACAGATCATAGACCTTTAGTGAGTTTATTTACTCATAAGGATCCATCATCAAGATTAAGCAGAATAAGAATAAATTTAATGGATTAAGATTTTGATATCATATTCAAACAAGGTAGCATGAATACAAATGCGGATGCGTTATCTAATATAAAACTAAGTTCTGAGAAATTAAAAGAAATGAAACCAATCAATAATGTAAAAGTGCTGACAAGAGCAATGCAATATAAAGGAACAAAGGATGCAGCGAATGAAATACCTAGGGGATACGTCGCCATTGAAGACTGATCATCTTCATACATGGGAGTGTATATCGATATCTGATACTAGCGGAGTAAAAAAGTTAAAATTTGAGCATGTGAAAGAAATTAAGAAAGGCTAAAATTGTTAAATATATGAATTCAAAAATATGTTGCATGCTAGATAAAATCATAAGACATTATCAGAGTTAAAATTTATTTTGAAAAAATTGTTATCTTATATAGAGCATGAACTACTTACTTACTTAGTTGGCGCTACAACCGTATGTCGGTCTTGGCCTCATCTAAGAATTTGCGCCAGCCATTTCTATCTTTCGCTTGCTGGCGCCAGTTGTAAATTCCAACCTTCGTCAGGTTGTCCTCTACTTGGTCTTTCCAACGAAGATGCGGTCGTCCTCTTCTGCGTTGACCGCCGCTGGGTACCGAATCGAATGTTTTCTTCACTGGAGCATCGTCTTTCATGCGCTGAAAATGACCAAGCCAGCGAAGCCGCTCGATTTTAATGCGCTTGACTATGTCGATGTCAGCGTACAGCTCATACAGTTCATCGTTCCACCGTATTCGGTACTCGCCACTGACGCAGATTGGTCCGTAGATCTTACGAAGAATCTTTCTCTCGAATGCTCCTGAAGTCTTTTCATCTGAACCGCTCAGCGTCCAGGTTTGTGATGCATAAAGTAGGACGGGTATGATGAGCGATTTATAGAGCGTGATTTTGGTTCATCGAGAGAGGACTCTGCTTCTCAATTGCCTACTGAGCCCAAAGTAACACCTGTTGGCAAGAGTTATTTTTGGTTTGATCTCAATGCTGATGTCGTTGGTTGAGTTTATGTTGAATCCCAGATAAACCTCGAAGGAGGTATTGTCAACTGTAACGTGGGTTCCAAGACGCTGGGACTGTTTATTTGTTGACACCAAGTATTTCGTCTTATCTGCATTCACTGCCAGACTCATTCGACTTGACTCTTTGTCTAATCTGGAAAATGCTGCACTGACTTCATAGAGCATGAACATTTTTATAAATTAGCACTAGCGGATAATGATAGAATATTTGAAGAAATATCTGTGCACAGATTTAAAAAATATTTAATGAGATTCAGGAAGGTAAAAAGAGGAACTGTCTAGCCATATTACTCCATACTGCTCCAAAAAGAATAGAAAATGTAGAAGAAATGTGGTTGCTCCAAACGTAAACCAGTGTGTATTAAAAACGTCCGCTCACCCTACTCGCTACTTTGGGCAGGACCGCTGACGGTTGTCGTTCAGCATTCAGCAAAAACAGAAGAAGATATATTTATTTCATCTCAGAAACTCACCCACCCTCAAGGAGACTAATCACCAAGTTACACATATTCAAACACAACATACATGATACGAAATGAACATCACAAAATAACACCGGCTACACTAAACAACACCAAAAGGAAGTGAATTGTAGGGCAACTAAGCTACCACCCACCTATATTGAAATTAGAGACGTCACCACGACAAAGATCACAACACATCTATCAACACAATTAATAACATTTATAATACCTATGAAAACGTATAGTATGGAAACAAATGTTACCCAAAGGTGTATTTAAATTGTTATCCAATTTGCATTTATCATTTTCCGCCAATTTCACCCACGATCGTTCGCTACCCGAACAAAATGAAAGATTAAATAAAAAGTATGATGACTCAAAAATTGCAGGCCACTGTGGAATAAGAAGATGCATAGCAAAATTGAAGCAAAGATACGTTTGGAAAGGGATGAATAAAATGGTTAGGAAATATATTAACAAGTTCGAAATTTGTAACCAAGTTAAAATGACTAAATACACAAGAACAAACCTAATAGTGACAGATACGCCAAGCACATTATTTGATGTTGCAACAATAGATATAGTAGGTCCTTTTAGACCATCTAATCCATACTTAGATAGATACTTCCAATGTGAACTAACAAAATTTGTGGAAGCATTCCTACTTCTTAGTTACAAAAGATGCAGTTAGTGCAGCTTAAACAATAGTAGAGAAATTTTCAATTTATATTTTAACACAACTCAATTAACACAATTTTTTGAAGTGATATTTAACACTATTTTCTATTATGAATTTGATAATATTAAAAACTATTCTTATAATTATATTGTTAGCATTAATGTTTATTATAACCTATGTAAGCTATTAAAAAAAATAAGAATAAAGAACATACATACACACATACATATGGTTGTTTTGGAAAGCTAAAAATAGACAAAGGCACCGAATTCACGAATGAATTTTTAGTAAGCATTTGCAAATTGTTGAACATAGATAAGGTAACTTCTACACCATAAGAAATCATAGAGTTTTAAATGATATCCTAATGACATTGGACGGAAAAGATAATTGGGACGAATTTTTACCTTACTATACATTGAGGCGCCTCAAAAAAAAGTGGTCCGGGTCACCTCCTGAAAACAAACTTTGGTTTATTTTATGATGATTCCCAAAATATTGCAACTCTAGCTTTAGCCGTTCGTGAGCTGGAATGGTTTGAAATAACCTCTAAAAATCGCGTTTTAGATTAATACTATTTATACCACACTACCTTCGGTCAAAAAAATTGTCACAAATAGTGTAAATCGATGAAATACTTGGTTTTTTTTTTTTTTTTTTTAAATCTGCCCACACACTTAGTTATTGAGTTATTTGCAGTGATTTTTTCAATTTTTTTTAATGCAGTTTTTATAAAAATATATATAACTTCCCCATTTATAGCCTGATTTACCATTCTGTGGTATTATTGGAAAGGTACTGAATGCTGCTTTTCATTTCTGTCGTTAATTAACCCTTATAAGCACTTTTATAAGAATGCATTTTATTTTATTTTTATTTTTTTGTGATGGCCTTTGCCTCAATTCCTGAATTTGTTCAAATATAAGAGAAATAAAATTAAATCATGTAGATAAAGAATGCATTTTTTAAATGGACTTTGGAATAAAGTATAGGAAAATACTTTATTGTACTTAGACAAAACAGCTAAGAGTAAATTTTACCACAGTTCTTATAAGTATTCACTCATGACTTTTATATGACTTTTAGGTTTGACAATGAGTTATATTATATTATATAAATGTGAGTTTTTGAATTGTGATCGCTTAATTGTTCAAGTTAGTCATAAAAAAAATGCTTTTCGTTTCTCGCGAGTTAAATAAAAATCAATTGCCAACAAAAAGTGATGTAATAAAACATTTATTATTTTTGCGCGAAAAAAATAATAATCGGTCTTACGGGCTATCTAATTATCATCAAAACATGCTTAATGATTTAAGCAAAATTTGGAAAAGAGCAGAAATTCCGGTTATATCGAAGACTGCGATCCGCAAAAAACTTCAAAATTTAACGCTTTTATATCGGGATATCACAAAAAATCCATCGCATTACAATGCAAGCGAGTGGGCGGAACTATTTTCAATTTCTGTTTGCAAATGTGCTCTAAAAATTAGAGTGTCTTGTAGTTGCCCAGGTGAAAAACAAATGCCATTGCATGTTTGGAATTTTTACCTTGATCAGTCGAGCCGAAGGTTGCTCACGCTAGATGACGTTGAAAACCACATCCCATGTGATTCTATTACGGACTTCGAAAGCGAAAGTGAAAACGAAAATATTGCAACAGCCACTTTTGTACCACAACTAAGAGAAATGGATGTGGATGATCCATATTCATCATCGTCTGAGGAAGATCTTAAAGATCTTGGACCAAGCGTACAAAGTTTTTCCTTACCAACATTCAGTGCTGCGTTGGACCGTGCCAGTGTATCCAATCGCTTTGGGGCTCTGCTCGCAACAACATTGCTAAAAGACTTGGACATTCCAGGCATAATTATTGATCAGCACAAAATCCAAAGGGAGCGAACTAAAGCTAGGGCGAAATCACTAAGAGACATAAAAAACAATGAAATACTAAAATGCATTTCTTTTGATGGAAAAAGGGAACGCACTTTGAAACAAGTTACTGTGAATGGCAAACCACGCAACGTTAAAATGATGGAGGAGCATATAACTCTGGTAAGCGAACCCAGCTCAAACTACATTGGTTACTTAACTCCCGTAGACGGAAGCGGTGCTGGTATCGCAAACGATATTGTCAATTACTTGAAAGCTGAAAAGTTTTCACTAGAGCACGTGGTCGCTGTAAATTGCGACGGAACCAGCACCAACACAGGCAAATTTAATGGAGCGATTTGTAACCTAGAACAACAATTGCAGCGCCCTTTGCAGTGGCTAATATGCCTCTTTCATTTTAACGAGTTGCCATTCACTGCGTTACTCAAAGAAATGTTAGGAAAAGCTAATGGGCCGCAAAACTGGCCAGAAATAATTGGGCATACATTACAGGGCTGCGAAGATGTGCCGGTAAATTGTATTCAATTATTTTGTTGTTTTTTTTAACTGTTAATTTCAATAAAATATTAACTTTAAATTGCTCATAACTTTGATCCAATTGCGATGGGCTGTATGCCCACAAATATTGATGACTGGGTTTTGCGAGCTGATCAAAAATATCTTTATGATATGGTACGAGCAGTTGATGCTGGGGCGTGCGATGAACATTTGGCCAGCATTAAACCTGGCCCGCTCAATCTTTCACGCTGGTTGACAACAGCATCAAGAATTTTGCGGCTATATGTTACGAAGCCTGTGGCTTGCGAAAAGTTAAAGCAGCTAGCATTTTTTGTTATGAGGGTCTATGCACCATTTTGGTTTTTAATAAAAAGTCAACCAAAAGCCATTCATGGCAGCCGCCACTTGTTTAAATACATTGAGTGGACGCGCGAATTACCGGCAGATATGCAATTTATTGTACAACGCTCTGTTCAAATTAATGGATTTTTTGCTCACCCAGAAAATATTTTACTGGCAATGGTTACAGATGAGAGCAAGGCGACACGAAAGGAAGCCTACGATATTATTTTACAATCGTGTGCTCATGACACACAAGGAATTCGCCAATTTAATGTCCCCAAGATACAATTCAATTGTGATTCCTATAAAAATATGATAGATTGGAATGAATTAAGAGCTAATACAGAACTGCCATGCATCCAGTTCTCTACTCAACAATACTTATTAGAACTACACGACTCCAATGAAATTGTAAAAATTCCTGGTAATGAAAAGTTTTTAAAATAATTGTTATGCTTTTCTTAACAAACAATTTTCAGAATTTCCATGTCATTCACAAAATACGGAACGTTTTGTACATGTGGTAAGCCAATCCTGCGTTTCGGTAATTGATAAGAACAGACCTGCACATATTGCAAACAAGATTCAATCGCGCAAGCGTTACTGTAAAATTGAATCACGAAAAGATTTGGAATAAAAAAAAAATTATTTCTTTGATAAAACTCTAAATTGTTTTTTTTTTTATCTTTTAATTAGCGACTTAATAAATAACCACAAATTTTTTATCATGTTGATAAAAAATGCATTTTTATAAAAGTGCTTATAAGGGTTAATTAACGACATAAATGAAAAGCAGCATTCAGTACCTTTCCAATGATACCACGGAATGGTAAATCAGGCTATAAATGGGGAAGTTATATATATTTTTATAAAAACTGCATTAAAAAAAATTGAAAAAATCACTGCAAATAACTCAATAACTAAGTGTGTGGGCAGATTTAAAAAAAAAATAAAAAAACAAAACTATGTATTTCATCGATTTACACTATTTGTGACAATTTTTTGACCGAAGGTAGTGTGGTATAAATAGTATTAATCAAAAACGCGATTTTTAGAGGTTATTTCAAACCATTCCAGCTCACGAACGGCTAAAGCTAGAGTTGCAATATTTTGGGAATCATCATAAAATAAACCAAAGTTTGTTTTCAGGAGGTGACCCGGACAACTTTTTTTTCCTCCATACAAGTTGAGGCGCCTTACTATACATACTCAATGAGACTCAAATAGACTGTCCCTTGTTTTGCGATTTTTAGAAATATCAATGGGCTGAAAGATTTTTTATGTGTTTTTATGTTCTAAGAACGAAACCAAAAAAAAAAAATATTTTTCAAAAAACTTTTACCCGTGACAATCGGACCCGAAAGTTTCGGAAAAATGCCAATATTAGACCATATTTACATAAATTAAAAAAAAATTTCTCTGCTTTTCATAAATATTTTGCATGTTTTGGAACACTTACAGAAGAAATATGGCATCTATAAAGTTTTTATAGTAGGCGTGGTTACCGCCCCTGATGCATTGATATTTCTCCCGGATCCATTTCCCACTTTTTCATGAAATTAGTCCAATTTAGGTATTAAAATCAACAATAGATACATTTTTATTTATAAGTTGTATTACATTTAATTTAATTTATATTATGCACTTATAAAATTTACGATATAATAAGAAACTAGTATTTTACGCTACGTCGAGCTCGCAAAAAATTAATAAAGGTATAAGGATAATTAAAAATTAATAAAAAAGAAAAAAAGGGACAATCTAATACTCATAAAATACAACTCCACATAGTACAATACACTACACACCATTTGAAATAGTATATGAAAAGTTATGCGCTCTACCATGTGAAATCATAAACAATCAAGAAAAATTTTACAATGTTGAAAATTATATTAGTGAATTTAAACTTAAGTTAAAATATGCGCAAATTAATGCAAAAGAAAATTAATTAGAAAGTAAGCAAAATATATCTGAAAAACAGAAACATGTAAATAAAGCAATTATTTGTTTAAAGCGATTATGTATATTTAAAAGTAGGAAATTAAAAGAGATTGGATGAACCTTTTAAAGGTCCTTTTTAAATTATATATTTAAAAACGGCCCAAACAGTATCATAATAATAGATAATAAAGAAAAAGAAGTAATAACAACTTAATAAAAGCAAGAAACATGTAAAATAGTACTAAACTGAAATGTTTGTATGTAATGATGTACAAATAATTTTGTCATTTATGATAACAAAATCATTTTTTTTAAAAGGGTAAGGGTGTTGTGTGTGCAAACCAAAAACAAATAAACAAACAAATAAAATATAATAAACAGAACACCTAGTCACAAGCAAGGTCAGTAACATAAACAAACCTTGAAACACTGAGCACATGTGAGTGCAATATGATCAAGTTTAATTAAACGGCATGAATGAAAACAATAATAGAAACAGTTACTACTAACGAATGTTGGCTAAGCGGAAGCAGCCACTTGTGGTGTTAACAAAGAGCCTATTATATATAACTTACACATGTGGGTCAGTATGTGAGCAAATATTTGGTATTGCATTTTGCGGAAGGCACAAAATGCAAGTCTGCATTTTTATTCACAACAATCTTAAATGATAGGTTATATTAAATATATTGGAAATGTGGCTAGAAAATGGGTGAGGCTTAGGTAAAGAATATATTGTAACAAATTATTATAAAAGAAATTCAAACTTAAAATAAAATAAGTAATCGAATGAAAATTATATTAAAAGTAAACTTTCATTTTTTAAATGAATTAAGGCCAAACTACAATTAATTATGTATTACATCTTAAAACACGGCTCATTTTAAGAAATATTTAAGATTTCTGTTTAGTTTTTTTACATGTTCATACATAAAATCTGGGTACTCAATTGATTTATACGGTTACAAGTAAATTATACATCCGTATGGCTGAACGAATAAACATAAATTGTCAATAGTGACATAATAGTTACGCCAATGGCCGCATTCAGCGCAGACAACTGTTGTGAACTGTAATGGTAGCGCTACCTTAGTTCACGATGTTTTTCTCTGAATGTGTTGCTACTCTACACGTCAGAAGTTAGATTCAATTTCATTTTTATGTAAATTTAATTCAATTGCAAAGGTTTCTCACTTAAATTTGCTGCGTTCTTTCTGCGTTTATTATTTTAACAGCGTCAGTAACAGCGTCTGACAGTTAAGTAAACAGTTGTGTTCATGTAGCATAGAATTTGTTCGCTCGATTAAAAGGCATTTGCTACTTTATCAGTTTTAGTTAGCGCTACCAAATGTGTACCATTCAGCGAATTTTTACATAACAGTTGCCAACTGTTGTCTGCGCTGAATGCGGCCAATGTTTTGCTCTCTCGTTTTTTGCTCTCCGCATTGCATCGTCCTGGTTATACTGCCATGCTTGCAGTCTAAAATTCAATTGCATTATTGTAAGCTTCACAAATAAAGCGAGCTTGAAAATTTTCATATAAATTGAAAAAGTTACACATTTCCAGCGTGATAGCCGATACACATTGACTGCGACTAGCGACGAACGCCAATTGTCAAAAAATAGAACGCATGTTTTCTTATGAAGATGTATTTATTGAAGACGGTACGACAAAGAGAGAACACGACCACAATTGTTGCTGCCGCAAACTTCAATCTATTTCTAATTTGATAGACGACAATGTCCCGAAGGGACTTTGATCGGGTTTCTATTGATCAATTGTGTTGTGCGTGTTATTAAATGTTTGAACACAAATAATCGAGAACTGGACCTACGAGTATAATGCCGACTCCGAACGGCTTATGTTCTCAAAAAGCTTTTTACTTTGTGAGGCTTGCCATTGTCTGCAGACGATCGAACAGAAAAATTAATTCAATTTAAAACACATTCTGTCTGAATTGGGAATTGAGCTTGGGCTACCGCGGTTCTTTAGCTCGTTTGCTAGTCTGCTCAAATCAACGAATATATATTATAAGAGGTTTCACTCGTCGCTCGTTAGTTTTTACTCGCTGGTTTCAGCCATCCATCGACAGAACAGGATATTTTGATGGGACATTTATTTTAAACCCCTTGAAAATTGCGAGTTTGATTACATTTTGTTTTCTATATTTTTGATCATTTCGTCTGTGTGCTCAAGGGAGCAAAAAGATAGGTATTTTTTTAATGTTGTCTGTTCCTTGCCTGTTTCTTCCTGTTTGAATATCTGAAGAAATATTGCAAATTTTATGAACGAAAATAAATTTTGACAGCTTCTTATTTGTATGTACATGGTTGCCAAATTTATTTTGTTTCTAGCTGGACATTTTTAATTTTTGTTGTAATTTTGTTGAATCTATATTTTGGTTGCTGCTGCATAGAAGGATTTTTAGATATTTCATTAATAATCAGAGAAAGTCAGAATTCTGATTCGGTTAATGAAATATTTATTGAATAATAAAAAATTTAGTAATGAAATAGAATTCGTTTAGCAGTATTTTATAAATTTAAAATAAAATAAAGAAATATTGTAGATCTTATGATTGGGAATAAAAATTATATTTGATACAAATCTTAAAGGTTCTTATTTATATATATGTGTGTTTTTTTTCTTCGATCTTCTTGTGGTTGCCGAATTTAGTTTGTTTCTAGCTGGAAATATTCCTTGTAGCAATATTTTGGTTGCTACTTTGGATATACAAGCATAATTTTTAGATATTTCATTATCCGAATACATAGACGGAATTCCGATTCGGCTAAAAAATAATTATTGCTTAGTCAGGACTTGAAAAATTGTTTGTTCATTAACGGAACAAAGTAATGCTTTTTAGAAAGTTTCCTCTAATTTATTTGATATATAAAAGAAAATACCTTCGAATAAAACTTAATTGATTTCAAAGTATTTGCGTTGTAGTCTGGTTCTCCGGCCTTATTTTCAAGGTTTATTTCGGCAATTTTTATTTATAAAAAAGTTAAACACAATCATTTAAATTTTTTTCATGTTATTTCAGAATAGTTTTTAAAATTATTTCACATCCAAAATAGACACCTTAAAAAATAGTTGTATTGCTGGCACGGGTGATTATGGCACTTAAAGTCATTTGAAGCAAAAAATTTGAATATATGAGATCTGTTTCCGTACAAACTTGAAGAAAAATTCATGTAAAGTTCAAGCTGTGAGAGTAATTTTATTATCTGTCAAAATGCGACACTTTATTAAAAAGTACAGAAACGACTTCTAGTGAGATTCAAGCACAACAGCTACTTTGTTGACATTTAACAATGTTTTTTTTATCAGATATACAAACAGAATTTGAACATTTTCAAAATATTCAATTAATAAAATTTAATAAAATAGACATGGAAAACTCAAAAAAATTACAGGTGAATTGTTTTCCTGGAACATTACGACAAATAAGCGATGGTGAGTTAATAAATTATAAGCACTAGCATACATAGAACATTAAATTCTAACAAATTGTTTTTTAGATCCGCAGTACGCAAAAAAATGGTCCCAACACTTTCTGCAGGAGGTAGATGAAGATTTCGATGAAATAGTTTTCGCACCAATCGTCGATAATTCGGAAGCACCAGTAGAACTTCATGATGACATAAGCAATAAAATTTCCACAGGAAGCATTTGGACTGATGCTGCAGCGAAATTGTTGCTTTCAAATTTTAAAGATCTTTCTGGGAAAGTTGGAAAATCCAGCAACCACAAAAACAAAACCAGACTTTGGCAAACAATTGTTGAAAATATAGCGAAGGAGCGGTACACATTCTCGCCATCTCAGGTATTCTATTATATGTTCTTTCTTATTTCTCGCAAAACGAAATAGTTTTACTTTTTAATTTGAAGTATACTTCAACCTATAGGTGGAAAGCAAATTTCGCGGGCTGGAAAAGCAATAAAAAAAAATCAAGCTTAATAATAGTCAAACTGGTAGAAATCGTTTGACTTGCATGTACCAAAAGTAAGTTATGATGCAAAATTACAGATTTGTCTGAAAGTGTATTTTAAACATTTCTTAAATTTTCTATATATCTTTTTAGTGAGCTGGATGAAATTTTAGGTATAAGAAAAGGGATAAATCTGGAATATACACTTAACAGCGAAAGCCAAAACATTCCTGCTTCTGTTTCATCGTTTGAAAGTAGCCAGCAAGCTCTTGGTAAGGTTTCATTCACATTGCTTACTTAACCACTAACGTTAAATTTTTGTTTTTTATTTAAAGATAACGTACCAACAACAAGTGATAAGGCAAGACAAACAGAAAAGGAAAAGCTGTTCAAGAAACTAGAGGAAATATCACAAAGAAATGAGGAGCGACATAATAAAATAATAGAGCTTTTAGGGAAGAAGGAAAGCAATAGAAAAGAGCGCGAAAAACAAAAAACAGAGGTGTGAAATAGAATAATTACCTTGTTGGAAAAGGTTGCAGAAAAAATTACTAAATAAAATCCTTTTTTACATCATAAAATAAAACTCACAAAATTTTTTATTTATGTGTACATTTTATGCAGACCGATTCTGAATAATTTTTTGTTTTAAATATATCAATTGTTTTATAATTTACTAGCCGAAATTGACAAAAAAGGCCAAAACTGGCCGTAACCGAAATCGAATATTCAGTTGGACACTAGATATTTTTCATAAAAAATACAACATTTTCATACAAAAAGCTTCTTCAGGTTTTTGCAATTTTCCAAATTTTGCACACAAATTTTCCAATTTTTATTTTTATACAAACTTTGTCCTTACAATAAGGAACACCACAAAAAGAAAATCAACTATATAGGTTCAACTGTTCTCAAGTGATGATACGTCATACATGTGGCAATTGATTTTCATATATATATAGGTAAATTTGGACTTTTTAATATAAAACTATTCGTAGCTGGACGATTAAGAGAGTAATTAATTTTTTTATCAATCAGTAATCAATTGATTAATCAAAAAACTAATTGTTCTGTTAAAATTTAGAATGTTCAGATTAATCGATTAATCAGTTAATCTGAAATCTGATTAATCAAAAAATAATTACTCTATCATTTGACTATCAAAACTATCAAAATTTTGTACTTGTCTGCTTTCTCTGTAATTAAAAAAGTTTTCTTCTGAAAATGTATTTTTTATTATGAATTTTAATGTTTTTTTTCTTCAAGTTTGTAGTTGTTGCAAAATAGCGTCTCTTACGGCATTTGTTCTTAAGGACCCACCTTGGAGTTCCACATCATCTACACTTTCTACTTCTTCTTCATTTAGAAAGTCCAAGTCATTTTCATTGGCAATATTATGCAAAACACAACAAGCCGTAATGAAATGACATAGTTTTTTATGACTTTTATCTTGCAGTAATATAACTGCCTAAAACGTTGCTTTAAAATTCCAAAACTATGTTCAATGGCTACGCGACCAGAGCTTAGCTTTATATTGAAATTTTTTTGAACTCTAGTCAAATGTCCATTGTCTCTATATGGTGTTATAAGGTGTTTGGTGCAAGGATAAGCAGAATCTCCCAGCATGTAATAATCTATGGAAAGAATATTTCTTATACTTGTTTCAATTTATACATATATTATTCTTGTAACGAACCTCCACAAGCTGATTGTAGTTTTCTGTAGATAGGAGAGTTTTTCAAAATCCAACTATCATGACAGGAACCCGGATGGTCAACAAAAACGTTAATAAATTTATTTTTTTCGTTGCAAATTCCTTGCAGGCTTAGACTCACATTACCCTTGCGGTCAATGTAGTCGTCTTTGCGGTCCGCTGGTGGATCAATCACAATACGCGTTCCATCGATACATCCTAAAATGAAAAAAGATTCTTAAATAGTGGAATATGCTAACTATAATACAACACATAAATACATATGCAAGTATAAAGGCATATTTTTTCTATTGTGGTGTATTGCAATATTCACATACTTACTTACTTACTTAGTTGGCGCTACAACCGTATGTCGGTCTTGGCCTCATGTAAGAATTTGCGCCAGCCATTTCTGTCTTTCGCTTGCTGGCGCCAGTTGGAAATTTAAAGCTTCGTCAGGTTGTCCTCTACTTGGTCTTTCCAACGAAGATGCGGTCGTCCTCTTCTGCGTTGACCGCCGCTGGGTACCGAATCGAATGTTTTCTTCACTGGAGCATCGTCTTTCATGCGCTGAACATGACCAAGCCAGCGAAGCCGCTCGATTTTAATGCGCTTGACTATGTCGATGTCAGCATACAGCTCATACAGTTCATCATTCCACCGTATTCGGTACTCGCCATTGACGCAGAATGGTCCGTAGATCTTACGAAGAATCTTTCTCTCGAATGCTCCTAAAGTCTTTTCATCTAAACTGCTCAGCGTCCAGGTTTGTGATGCATAAAGTAGGACGGGCATGATGAGCGATTTATAGAGCGTGATTTTCGTTCATCGAGAGAGGGCTCTGCTTCTCAATTGCCAACTGAGCCCAAAGTAACACCTGTTGGCAAGAGTTATTCTTCGTTTGATCTCAATGCTGATGTCGTTGGTTGAGTTAATGCTGGATCCCAGATAAACGAAGTTCTTCACAACCTCGAATGATTCACATACCTATTGTTTTATCAAAACCACACTTATTGGCAAAAAAGTGCTGCTCTGTTGTTTTGATTCCTCGTTTGGCCACACAATCACACTCGGAGCCATTTTGATTAAAAACATGGATGTTCGATGAATAACAAGGCATACCGATACTATGCACAAGTCAAATCGATCGGCCTCATCTCGGTAGGAACATGCCTCGTGGCCAGAGAACCATAAAAAAACAGCTTTATGTGTTTTTGCCGAAAGCCGTTTATCGAAGCGCAAAGCTTTGTAATGCTCCGAATCTTCCATCTTGTTACACAAGCTTCCAAACAAGTACGTTGATACTCGGAAGTGTTGCCTAAATTTGGCTTTGGTGTAGTGAGGAACCACATAATTTAAATAGCTTGAAATGGAGTTTCGTTTAGTGCTTGAGGTCTGGGCCAACTCCGCCAGAACCAATTCCTCGTCACTATCAGAATCAATAAAAAGATTTTGAATTACTTCATCACCACTACTTTCAGACTAGCTGAAAGTATCGGATAGCAATATATTCAAAGCACAAATACTTATATTTGCAGTCATTTTGCTTATTTTAATAAAAACGCTGAGAACTTATATTTCTTTTAATTATTATAACACAATTTTTTCTGTCACATTTTAATTTGTCAATTTGACAAGAACCAAGTGGAAGACGAAGATTCGTGCTCGAAGAAATTTTTCTAGCACACTTCAAACAACTTTCGGGCTCGAGAGAGCGACATTTTGCTTGTTCTTCTTCTCTCTCAAGCTTGAAAAAATTGTAAAGAAACGCTTTCAAGCAACTTCAAGCTACTTGAAGTGAGTACGGAAACAGACCTATTATCGTTCTGCGGGTTGTCATTCTGGCAGGTAGTATATTTAAACATTATTATTAAACAATAAAAAAATGGCGAACTTCTAAGCAAACATTTACAAATATCAGGGTTTTTTCATGAGGGTAAAAATATACGAAAAAAATATTAAAATTAACATTTCTTCTTTCTGCTAGATCCATTGACTGTAGTATAACTTATTGAAATTTCAGCCTAACGCATTGAAATTTTCGAGAAAATAGCTTTTTTTTAATAAAAAAAAAACTTATACATAAAATTTGAAAAATGCCTAAGAAACGCTGTTTAAATATTTTATTTAAACAGCATATTAAACCAACATTTATTACTAATATCAAAAATTGTGATATAACGTTGAATAACTTGTTAGTTGTAAAATTTTTTACATTATATATACATTTTGTAAATTTCGTGTTTAGGTATTTTTTCGGAAAAAATTCCCAAAAATGACAAATTAAAAAAAAACGATATTACGGATAGCTATGGCATCTAAGCTATTTCGTGCACAAAATTATAAAACCCAAAATTCGAACAAAAAAGTTAAAACTATTGGAAATGGACTGTTTTTTCAAAAATCCTCAAAATGCCTGTTTTTTACATTTTGAACACATGAAAAAACAAAATCATAAAAAAATGAAAAAAATTTATATATTTGTGTATAATTTTAAGAAAATGGCTTATTTTTGGCATACACCTAAAAAAAATGAGATTGGACATCGTAACATTCTCATTTAAAATTATTTTTAAAAAGTATTTTTAAAAAGTATGTGTTGAACACATGCAACAAAATTATATTGACATTAAAGTAATAGCTTATTTTTCAAAATGTTGTTGAAAATATATTATAAATTAAAAAAAAATTATATTCAAACCACCACCAAAAATATATCTCCCAAATCAGAGAAGAAGAGATCATATTTTTCATTGAAATTTAGGTAATTATTCCAAGTTAAACACTTTTTGAATGAAAAAAATATCACAAGTTTCTCAGGCCAATTTTTACAACTTTGAACCCCTATAACTACTAAACGACTTGAGAGAGGTCTGAAATTTTTACGGGATTGAACTAAGAAGGCCTTCATGCATACGATTTAAAAAAAAAGAGTTTCCGTTCATCTTCAATTGTTCCTTTCTATAATATTCCATAACTAAGTCGGTTTTTTAAATTTTGCATTTTTAGATTTTTGGGGATTTTTTCGAAAAAACTGCATACATTTTAATTTGATATCAAATCGAATAGTTTAAGCCTATGGCGTAAGAAAAACTTTTATAAATTAGAGCCACCTTAATGTACATTTACACAAAACAACAGTATGTACATATATTTTAATTGTTATAGTATATACTTCAAATTTAATAAAATAATATACTTACTTCATAGTTGAAATCTTGGAATAAATTTAAATACGAGCAAAGTACTACAAAGTATTTTAATACAAAAAGTAATTAATTTTGTAATATTTGTAAAAAGTTTTAGTAAAAATTGATTACAAAATTCCGAAATATATTTTGTTTTACATTGTAATACAGTTCATTTGAATCAATTCGATACTGTGAAAAATATTGCATTTAATATTAAGGACATGCTGCATTCTTTTTTGTATTAAATTTTAATAAAATTCATATATTGCAAAGATATTGTTTACCCTTTGGAATAAATTTGGAATAATTACCACGATAAACAACGTAAGCACACAAGTTTTTGTATATGTAATAAATGTTGGTTCTTAATATATTTCAACAGCGTTTCTTAGACATTTATTCAAATTTTGATATATACTTTTTTTTATTACAAAAAAAAGCTATTTTCTCGAAGGAACTTTTTTTGATCGGCCTGTTGGGATGAAATTTCAATAAGTTATTCTACAGCCAATGGCTTTAGCAGATAGTAGAAATGTTAATTTTTAATATTTTTTCCGTATTTTTTACCCTGATGAAAAAAAACCTGATATTTGTAAATGTTTGCTTATACGTTGGCCTATTTTTATAATTTAATAAAAATATTTAAATCTACTACCTGCCAGAATGACAACCCGCAGAACAATAACATATGTAAATTTTTTGCGTCAAATGAATTCAAGTGCCATAATCACCTGTGCCAGCTATTTTTTAGGAGTCCAATTTGGACGTAAAATAATTTTAAAAAATATTGCAAAATAACATAAAAAAAATTTAATTGATTGAATTTATCTAATTATAAATAAAAATTGCCGAAATAAACCTCGACAATAAGGCCGGAGAACCAGACTACAGCGCAAATAATTTGAAATAAATTAAGTTTTATTTGTATGTATTTTCTTTTATATTCAAAATAAATCAGAGGAAACATTTTTAAAATGCATTACTTTGTTCCGTTAATGAACGAACATTTTTTTCAAGTCCTGACTAAGCAATAAATATTTCATTAGACGAAACAGAATTCTGTCTATCTATTCGTCTAATGAAGTACCTAAAAATTATACTTGTGTATCCAAAGTAGCAACCAAAATATTGCTACAAGGAAAATGTCCAGCTAGAAACAAACTAAATTCGTCAACCACAATAAGATCGAAAAAAACACATACACATAACTAAGAACCTGTAAAATTTGTATCAAATATAATTTTTATTCCTATTCATAAAATCTGCAATATTTCTTTATTTTATTTTAAATTTATAAAATGCTGCTATAGAATCGGCTATTTTATCACTACATTTGTTTTATTATCCAGAAATTATTTCATTAGCTGAATTAGAATTTCGTCTTTCTATTCGGCTAATGAAATATCTAAAAAAATCATGCTTGTGCAACCAAAGCAGCAACTAAAATATTGCTACAGGGAAAATGTTTAGCTAAAAACAAACATAATTTAGCAAACACAAGATCATAAAAAAACATACATACATAAAAATAGGAACCTATAAAATTTGTATCAAATGGAATTTTTATTCTCAGTCTAAAATCTATAATATATCTTTGTTTTGTTATTTTAAATCAATAAAATACTCCTAAACCAATTTTATGTTATTACTATTTTTTTTTTATTAACCAACATATATTTCATTTGCCGAATATGAAATATTACCATATGAAATATCCTTTAAAGAATGATCTTTAATATTGAAATTGGAAGAACTTTTAAAAATAATGAAATTTTAATATTTTTATATATTTTTATATTTTTTTATTTTAAACTAAAATAAAAAATTTGTGTATTCGCATTCATGTTTCTTTGAAAAAATATTAGTGAACTTTTTTTGCACCACCCCCCTATTTGTACTGCTCCCCCCAGATAAAATTCGCATCCGACGCGCTTGAATCTTGCACAAACTCTAAGTGACATAGTTATAGCTAAAATTATGAATGTATGAAAAGTAAATTAAAAAGAAGAAGCGCGGCCAGATATGTTATAAATATCTGGTCCCCGCTAGAATAAAGTTCAGTTGTTATCCATCAAATTACAGTGTATTGCCTAAACAGCTTTAGGACCGATCCATCGCTTAATACCTGGAGGATAAACCGTACCAGAGGACAAGGCCAGCAGGAACCAAGAGGGATAAGCTCTGCGTAAGTATAACCACACTCTCACGCCTTAAGCACCTTCGGGAGGCAGCACCGAGAGGTTTTTTTAATGGATGCCCGTAGCGTTTTTTTACGCTGGCAGAAATCATTAGGTAGGGTGCCGCTCGGCGACTGTAGGAACCTATGCGTAAAAAAATAGCTATCTTTTTGCTCCCCTGTGCACACAGCCGAAATGATCAAAAATATAGAAAACAAAATGTAAACAAACTCGCACTTTTCAAGGGGTATAACATAAATGTGCCATCAAAATATCCTGTTCTGTCGGCGGATGGCTGAAATCAGCGAGTAAAAACTAACGAGCAATGAGTGAAACCTCTTATAATATATACTTGGTGGACATCCCGTTCCAACTCTGTCCTGGGTATATGCTTTGGTATACTATGGTAGTATACCAAATACTATGGTAGTATATTAACACACTTGGTAACATGCTTCTTCAAGTGTTAGACCAAAAATAATATAATTTTAGGACTATGGATTAGGGTGGGGCGATTTGAACATCTTAATGGGCGCTTCGCGTTTCTGATTCTTAGGATTGTACTGAGCAAAAAAGTCCACTAGACCATACGTCTACGGTAAAAATCGAGCTTCCCGATTTTGACTTGCAGTTTTTACTCAGACTTTTGTCTAGACTATAACTTGACAAGACTATAGATACTTTGGCCTATAACAGCCAAACCATTGAGATTTTCGATCTAATCCTAAGATAAATATTGTAGCCAAGACAATAGTTAAGAACTCTCTAGTACATCGCAAAAGCATTGGAACGCTCCTTCAGGCAGTTTTGGCCTTGTGAAAGTGCAAATTTTTCGTGAAAATATTAATAAATTACATTATCAGTTGTTCATAGCACAAAATCATAAAAATGTTCTATTTCTTATTTTTTTTCTATTTTTTTACTTTATTCTATTTATTTTATTTCTTATTTTATATTCTTCTATTGTTTTCAGTTCATTTGACGCATTTTTGTTAGTTTATTGTAAACGATCACAGCATCAAATATACATAAAATTAAATACGCATTTTAAAATATCTGCAGCAAATGTAAGTTTTAGAAATAATTGTTTCGTGTAAATTAATTTTTAATACATTGGTGTAATTAAAAAAATATTTTTTTAGTTCGCAAAACGCGACTTTATTTATTAAAACACACTTAAGAACTGGACTAACATAAATTTTAATAACTTAAAGTAACCTACTGCTGCCTGTTTTATTTGTTGTTTTGTTGTTATTTTATTTATCTGTTTTGCTGACGCGTCGCTTCCCGTCGATTGCTGCGCTGCAGTGGTTGCGCGTGTATTCACAGACATGCTGTCAGCAGTTTTTGCTTGCATTTTAGTTTTTAGTATTATTTACGTTAACTCCTCCGCCCTTAAATTCGAACGTCCTCGTTCGATGACCGTAGGTGTTTTGCAATATCTTCGACTCCGATCACTGTTGATTTAGCAATTTCAGCTTGAATTTGGGTCGGTGGTTTTTTATTGCAAATTCGCCCTGTGAAATTTTTTATGATGAATGCCAAAATTATTAATGTAAGGCAAATTGCCAATGTCGAGCTAATTGCACTCTGAATAATATTGTCCTTTTTTAGCAACTCTATTTTTGTTGTGCTATTAAGATGAAGTTGCTTCAGTCTCTCAAGTGAGAGATGTTCTTCATTTACTTCTAGCTCTGATGCTGGTTGCTGAATCGCTGGCATAGGATGGTAACGTATTGTTTCGATGCTAACTATTTTTCTTCCATCTATTTGGATTGTGGAGTTTGTATGACGAATTATGTAGGTTCCTTGGAGGGTTATTGTTTCATTGTTGATTACCGCAGGTCCTTTAAAATCGTTGAGGAAAAGTATACCTGGAGCTATTTCTTCTATTTGTGGGATATGTTCATTATTGGTGATAGTGCAGTTTGGTTTTAGGCTTTTTAATAAATTAGGTATACAGGCAGAAGTACTTATGTCTATCAAATTTTCCTTATTACATATTTCTAATTCATTAAAATGTTTACATTTTTTTGTTATTCCATATATCTTATTCTTACATTGCAATACATTTTCATATTTAATTTTGTTAACAATTTTTCTTTTTTTTTATAGCTTTCAGTAACAATACACTACAAGAATTACTTTCGCTTGTAGGCAGTGAAACGATATAAATTAAATTTTTATTATTTGAAGCTATTTTTACGTTTGCGAATTCAAGAGCTTCATTAATGTTTACATACGGAATGTTTTCATTTTTAATTAAAGTTTCTGTAATATTTATTTCGTTATTACTTAAAACATACGAATTTACAATGTTTGCTTTTGCCCAATGTATGGCGTAGGCAATGTTTATAACTTCTTCTTTTATGAATTCTAGTTTATATTTTATTTTCATTATAGTATCGTTTTCTATATTTTCTTTTTCTTTAAATGTTTTAATAATATTATTTGTAAGATTAGATATTTCATTAATTTTTTCTAAAGTTAATCTATTAATAACTACTTGATTGTTATTATTCAATAAAACGTTATTCATTTTACTAACTAATATTTCGTGGTCATGGTGATCTGGAGTTCCAACTATCCATTTCCACGCACTTCCTATGAAGTCTAATGATCTTTTTGACTTTTCATTAACTTTTAGTCTTTGCAAATAATTCCTTATTCTTTGAATCTCGAAGGGAAGGATCGGGAAAAGAAGATGATGGGGTTTAACGTCATTTAAAATTGTAGTTTCTAATTTTTTTATGAAGGTTTCGTAAACTTCAATGTCAATAATGTGAATAATTTTAAAGTATCCGTCCTGAATGTTTGCGGTTCCGGTATTTATTTTTATTAGTTGGGAGTTCGAGTAGTCCAGAATTTGAATATCTGCATATGTTATGCAGAGGTGTGCCAACAACCTAAAGGAAAAATAGGGTGTTAATTTTTAATAAGACTTTTGTGTACAGTTTTTCCTGTTTCGGTAATAACGGTTGAGTTTTTATTTTCTTTAACTATTTCTTTCCTGTACTTGGGAGATAGTTTGTTTCCTAATCTCTTGTTAACTTTTACGTAAATGACTTCTCCTACTGTAAATTCTCTGATAGGGGTCTTTTTCCTATTGTGATATTCTAGATCTCTATCTTGTTTCTCTTTAATCTTATGTGATGTTCTTTCTCTTTCTCTTTCGAGTTGTTCAGGATTATTAGAAAGTTCTCTTGCAAAAAAAACATCTTTTGGTTTTTTGTTTGTCGTAGAATGTATGGAGTTGTTGTATTCAAGAATAGCTTTGTCGAGAAGTTCTGGGAATGTGTAATGGGGATTTTGAGATTTTAAGCAGCGTATCACTTCAGATAATGTTGAGTGGAAACGCTCTATTTGGCCATTCGCTGTACTTGTATATGGGGGTGTTTTAAAGACTGTTATATTAAAAAAATTTTCTAGCATAAAAAGAACGGCATTAGAGTTTAGAGATTTTTCATTATCTACTACTATTGTATTTGGAACGCCGAACGATAATATTAATTCTCTTAGTGGTTGCTTTATGTCTTCAGCGGATCTAGATTTAAGAATTCTTACTAAGGCGTATTTTGAAAATTTATCAATAGCTGTAAGAATAATACGTTTATTTGAAAAATAAATGTCTATATGTACTATTTGTCCAGGGTATGTAGGTATAGGGGTCGCTTGTATCATAGGCTTGCTGGGGTGCCTGTCATATTTATGTTCTTTACATATCTTGCATTCTTTTGCAATTTTTTCAACTTTACGTCGCATTTGGGGGAAATAAAATTTATTTAAAATCTGTAATTTGTTTTCTTTACTGTTTCTGTGTGCACGTTCATGTTCTCTGATAATCTCAGCTTCTTGTTGATTTTCGTCAATTAAGTCTGTTTCTATTTTTCTAGCAAATCTTATTCTATATTGTCTGAAGTGTAAAGAATAAATTTCTTGAATTTGTCCTAAGATTCTTTCACTTGTCTGTAAGTCATTTATGACAGATGGATTTAGGTAACTTTTCAAAATATCAATAATTCTGTTGTCTGAATATTCTGGTTCTACTATTGTGTGTCGGTGATAGGTAGGAAATATTATATTGAAGTTATATGATGATACCTGTCCTTCTATGAGGATGATTTGATTTTTAAACACATTTATGGGTTCTTCTGCAATCTGAATGAGGTCTTGTCCTGAACTTTCATCGCTATGTTGAGTTACGGTCAAAGGGTTGACATCACTATTTATTGGTGGTCTTGATAGTGTATCGGCCACGACGTTGGTTCTACCGGGCTTATATCTTAACTCGTTGTTGTACTCCTCCAGTATGGCTTTCCAACGTTTTAGCTTGTTGTTGGTATTTTTATTGCTCAACGCGTAAGTTAACGGTTGATGGTCGGTGAAGATCTTAACAATTGCTGGTCCGTAGAGATAGTTTCTGAGAGTTTTAATTGCCCATATAATGGCCAACATTTCTCTTTCATTAGTTGCAAATTTTTCTTCTGATTTAGAGAGAGTTCGTGAAATAAATGTTATTGGCTTTCCGTCTTGTTCTAGTACTGCGCCTATTGCAAAGTTAGAAGCGTCTGTCGTCAAGTGGAATTCTTTTTTAAAGTCTGGAAATCTAAGAACAACGTCTTCGGATATGAGAGAGTTTTTTATTTTTTGAAAAGCTTCGAGAGCGTCGTTGTCAAAATTAATAATTTTTTTACTAGAGGCTTGCTTGGACGTTCGTCCATCTTCCCCTCTGAGAAGGACTGTCAGGGGTTTTGCTAACTTCGCATAGTCTCTGATGAATCTTCGGTAAGACCCTGATAGGCCTAAAAAAGATCTTAGGGTTTGAGTGTCCTTGGACATGGGAATTGTCTTATTGCTTCAACCTTACTTGGGTTTGTTTTAATACCTTCGGCGGATATAATAAATCCTAAAAATTCTACACTGTCTTTTAAAAATTCACATTTATCCATTTGAACTTTGAGATTTGCATCTTGAAGCGTTTTAAAGATTGTGGATAAATTTTTGAAATGAGATTCTTCATCTTTACTGAAGACTACTATGTCGTCTATGTAAACGAAGCATATCTTGGCTATGTGTTCCCTTAGAATGTCATCCAGGGCTCTTTGGAATATGGATGGAGCATTTTTCAGCCCAAATGGAAGTCGGATGAATTCGTACTTCCCATTACTAACCGAGAAGGCTGTCTTCTCGACGTCACCTTAGTTTAATTTGGTGAAATCCGCTTTTTAGGTCAAGTACTGAGAAAATTTTATTTTGACCTAGTTGAGATAAAACCTCATTAATTTCGGGTATGGGATAACGATCTGGAATCGTTATTGAATTAAGCTTCCTATAATCAATTACCAATCGATATTTTTTTTCGCGTGAAGCATCGGTTTTTTTTGGCACTATCCATACTGGTGCATTGTATGGAGACCTTGAAGGTTGTATAATACCGTCTTTTAAAAGTTGGTCAATTTGTTTGTCCACTTCATCTTTTAGGGTCATTGGGTAAGGGTAGGATTTAGTGTAGGTTGGTTCGTCACTTGATGTTCTAATTCTTCCTTTAACTTTTGTCGTGAATGTGAGTTTCTCATCTGGGTCGACAAAGAGATTTGCGTATTTTTCTGTTAATTTTCGAAGTTTAGATTTCTGATCTTGCGACATGTGACTGTCTCTGAGAGTAACGGAGTTTACTGATTCTGAAATTTGTTGTTTGAGTCGAATTCTAAGTTTATTTTTAATAAGCATGTAATTTTCTTTCGTGAAGATGACAGCTGATAAGACTTTAAGACTATCATTGCCTAAATTCCATTAAATGATTTAAGTGTGGGTAAAATGAAGAATTGTATTTTGATCGTATTTATACCAAAAAGATTTATCATGGTGTGTTGAGTTATTTCAACTTTGCCGCCAACTGAATTTGCATAAAAATTTTGTTTGTTAGGAGTTGGGTTTTTTACTAAACTTGGCTGTATATAATTTTTGTTTGATCCCGTATCTACTAAAAATCTTAATATTTTACCGTCGCTCGTCTTACATTCGAAATATGGTAATGACGAGCTTGTCAATCTAAAAAATGGATATCTGCGTAGTCATTTGGTTCTTCATAGTAGTTGTTCTGACTTGACATATAGTCATTTAGGGTCTCGTCTCCAACATGTATTGTTGCCATAGAATCAACTAAAGAATTGTAAGTGCTAGTGTCATATTGGAGAGGATAGGCGTTGTTAGAAATATTATTGACTTCTTTGCTATCTTGATCTGCGTTTGGATTGTTTATTGGTTCATTAAAAGAATCTGCTGGTGTCGTTGACAAATGGAAGTTTCTCTGTATTTTAGGTGGGTGTACTTGCATGGATGGAGATGGTGTGTATTGTTCGTTTGGTCTTTTACCGAATAAATGATTTTGTGGTTTTGGCCTATTCATGTAATTTATTCCTCTTGAGCGTAAGCTATGATCGATGTCCATTGGTTCCGGTCTCGTCGATGGTTTTGGGGCAGTTGGTCGAGGTGGACCGTGTTGTCTTTGTTGTTGAAAGGGATTATGTTGTGGGTATTGGAAAGGTTGTTGAAATGGTTGTTGAAATGGTTGTTGATATTGAGGGTATTGAGTGTATTGATTGAATTGGGGACGTTTAATAAATGGTTGGGGAGCATGTGCTAAATTTGGGAAAAATTGCTGTTGCTGTTGTTGAGTTGTAAAGATTGGTTTACGAGGTGGCAATTGAGGTGGTGGTCTTCTGCTATTTGCATTAGGAATGTTAGCATGCTGTGCACGATAATTTTGGTTTTCAAGTTTTTGACATAGATATAAAGCTTGAGGCAAGTCTGCAGGTTCTCTTATTCCTAAAAGTCAGGGTAGATCACCTCTTAATCCTCTGACGAAAGTATCCAACGCTTTGTCTCTGTAGGTTTCGGTTAACAGATGCACGGCATCTGGAGAAGTGTCCATACTAGAGATTTTGTTCAGTATTAATGTCAAGTGTTGGTATACCATTTGGTAGTACTGTTCGAGGCTATGGGTACCTTGCGTTAGGGTGGTCATTTGATACTCTAAAGTACCCAAATCACGCTTGTCTGCGTAATGAGTTGTGAGGCATTTAACAATACATTCCCAATTTAATGGTGTATTGTACGACTCAAGTACCGCATCTGCGTTGCCTATTATTTTGTTTCTTATGGTATTAAGAATACCAAAGTATTTCGGTGTACCTTTAAGGTGATTGTAGATGTTGAGAATTCTCTCAATACTTTTTCGCCATGAGCTATACTCACTGGGGTTTCCTGAAAATTCTCTAAGTGTTCGCACTACATCAGGAACTTTGTCTAAGTCACCTAAATTTCCAGAGAATTGCTCATCAATACTCTGTTCTATTCCCTTATAAAAGTTGGCATGAGGATTAATTATATTTTGGACGATAATTTTGCATTGGTCATTACAGACTTTTGTGACAATACTTGTAACGAGTGCTTCGAGTTCAGGTGTTGCCGCAACTTGGTTTAGAGGAGGTATATTTTGATTTGGAGGGGGTAGGTTAATATTTGGTAGTTGGAAATTTGGTAAAATATTATTAGTACCTGAAGGTTCTGTCATGGTACTTTTTTTGTGTTTTTTTCTTCCGTACTTGGGAATTTTGGAAGGATTTTTGTTAGAAGGATTTTTGATTTGATGGTTAATTGATCACTTTTGAATAAGAAATTTTTCTAAGCTAATGTTTCAGAAAGTTCTTCACTTTTAAGTCAATGGTTATTGAATAAAAAAAAATTCCATTAAATTATTTCAATTTAAAATGTTTTCTTACTTTAATTCTAAACTCATACAATTTTGTTATATTTAAATCTTATATTCTTTATAAAATTTTTCTTCACTTTTAAATTTTTGTTGCTTTTTTAAAAATTCCTTAAAAAATTTCTTTCATTGTTTACTCTAACTAACTCATAAAATGTTGTTGCTTTTAAATCTTCTTATTTTTTAAAAGAGATTCTTTACAATTTTTTCTTCACTTTTAACTTTATGTTGCAAAAATTCTTTAAAATTTTTCTTCACTATTGATTTTAAACTTAACTCGTAAATTTTTCTTATTTTTAAAGATTTCTTTAAAATTTTTGTTCACTTTTTAATTTTAACAGCTCAAGAATTGATTTTAAAGTTTCATGCAAATGTTCACTCTTAATATAATAATCTTAATTTAATTCTTACAATATTTTCCTCAGGAACATTCCGCGCTGGTAAGGGTTTTGGAATCCGTTTTGTTTAACTACTAGGGAAAACCTCTTACACTCCCTCGCTTTGTCGTTTTTCTATTGATTAACTGCTTTTGTTCCTTTGTTGTAGGTTTTGTGCCTGTCCCGAATACGATTTGTTGCAAGCTTCTTGAGGTTGACTTCTATTCTAGACGTTGAGTTGCAAGCTACTTGAGGTTGTCTTACACTCTTAGCACGTTGGGCGCCAATTAATTTTTAATACATTGGTGTAATTAAAAAAAATATTTTTTTAGTTCGCAAAACGCGACTTTATTTATTAAAACACACTTAAGAACTGGACTAACATAAATTTTAATAACTTAAAGTAACCTACTGCTGCCTATTTTATTTGTTGTTTTGTTGTTATTTTATTTATCTGTTTTGCTGACGCGTCGCTTCCCGTCGATTGCTGCGCTGCAGTGGTTGCGCGTGTATTCACAGACATACTGTCAGCAGTTTTTGCTTGCATTTTAGTTTTTAGTATTATTTACGTTAACTTGTATAAACTATGCAGTGCTAATAAAAAAATTTGCATTCGGTTTAGAGGCTGAATTAGACGATATTTCGCTTCCAAGTACGAGCGACATTTTGAAACATTATTTTTTTCTTGGCCGCTCGTTGCAAAAATGCAAATAAAATGTTTTCATACGACACATTCACCCCACACGTTTGCGACAAATTGATACAAATTTGGAACAAATTAAATATTGAGGTTATTGAAAAAAAAAAAATATAATTAAGAAATTGAGCCGATTATTGAAAAATTACCGTGAAGCTTGTAAGAGGCAAATAAAAAATTATGCTAAATTCAGAGAATTTGTTGACAGCACAACGAAAATATTTTACATCGGAAAATGTAAATGCCAGCTCAAAACAGCTCGATATAATTGTGGCAAAATTCCTGACCGACTCCATGAATTCATGTTGGATCAGCATAACAAACGCAGACTTACAATACCTGAATATTTGCCAGTCGAAACAAAAATATCGACTGTGTTACCATCTTACATTCAGGTGCATCATCTGATCCAATATTTCAACCAACCGCATCAGATGTGCATGAATTGGAAAACTATGTACCTCCTGGTTCGGAAATCCATAAACCAACCGTGCGAAGAATGTATACTCCACGATATAGTACACCACGGTTTACAATGATGTGCGATCGCTTTGGGGTATCCGATCGATTAGCATCTGTTTTGGCATAGTATGGACACATGCTTTCCAAGCGATAATCAAGAGATAACATAGTTTTAAGACACTGTATACATGCTTTTTCAAGAGGTAATCAAGAGATAACATAGCATAAGACAAGTAAACTAGAATACGGACACTAATTTAACATTTTAACACTCTCACCTATCCCAAATTCCGTACTCAATTCACAAGATAAACAAACGTGGCAAATCAGGACATCGTGGGATAACCGGGTGAATGTAGTTAAAATTATTAAAACCGAAAATTTTGAAATTCATTGATAGTAATAATATAACATAATAACAGAAATGAACGCTTGTTAAATTAATTGTTAAACAACATTTTTTTTTGGGAAAAAAATAGTAATAACAGTAATAAGTTCAATAAATAAAAACTTTTATGCTTTCTTATTAATTTAAATTTAAGTGTTTTACTTAAGTAAAAATATATAAATTTTTTTGTACAGAAACCTGGGTATCCGGCGAGACATACTCCAGCCAAGAAAGTTCCTTACAAATGGCGCCCGAGCAGGGACTAAAGTAAATAGTAAAATAAAAAATATATGCAATTTTGAAATAAAAAAGTGAAGTTAAATGAAATAAAGAAATGAAATAAATTTTAAAAAAATAGTCAAACTCTAGACATAGAAAGAAAGTGCGAGGAAAAAATATTAAAAAAAGACTCAGTTTCGATAGTATCGTAAGTATAGATGCAGAATTCCTTTTTATACAGTAATAGAGAAAAATTATAGGTTTTTTTCATATGTTGACTATTATAAAAGATTTTTGCTAATCATCTGACTATGTTGTTAGTTGTTCCTATGAATTCTAGTGCTTCTTATTGTGTTGATGTTAATTGTTAACTGTTAATAGATATTTTGTGTAAACAGCGTGATGGTTTGTCTATAGTCCATTTGAATGCTAGAAGTTTAAACGAGTCAAAACTTGATTATGTAAGAACCGTTTTTGAAAATTCAAATGTGGACGTTATTTGTGTCTCCGAGACATGGTTTATTTCCGATATTCCCAACGCTTACTATAATATCCCTAATTATACTCTGTTTAGAAATGACAGAGCTGGTAGACGAGGAGGCGGAGTTGCTATTTATTGTAAATCATGCCTAAATTAAAACCTTATTAACAAGTCCTGTGAGTCAGGTTGAATTTATAAATGTAGAAATTTTTGATGCCAATTTTAAAATTTTTGTCTCTTGCGTCTACAATCCTAACAGAAGTTATAGTGCTGAACCTTTTTTCGTTGATCTTTGTAATCGTGTGACTGACTTTGACTGTTATTCCATATGTGGTGATTTTAATGTGAACTTGCTCAACAAGGATAATGTATCTGATAGTTTTTATGACAAAGTCAATGCGGCTGGAATGACAATAATTAACTCCTCTCTTCCGACTCGTTGTGCTCCTAATGCGACCCTTAGTCTAATCGATGTTTTTATACTTTCTGATGAGTCCTTGCAAATTTCTTTTATCTCTGACCATGATCTACTTTTTTGTACTATTAATTGTAATGCTTGTCGTAATAATGTCCCAATGACTATTTCTTACCGTGACTACAATTCTATTGATTACTCAATGTTGTATGATAATTTGTCTCATATCTGTTGGAATGATTGTTGATTCTGTGACAATGTGGATGATAAATTAAATATTCTTGTTTCTCATGTCTGCTGTGCTTTTGAAAATTTCGTTCCTCTTCGTACTTCAGTAATCAAAAATAAGTCTTTTCCTTGGTTCACGTCATTTGTTAGTTTAGCCATAAAAAAAAGGAATAAATTGTATAAAAAATGGAAAAAGCACCATAATTCTGAAAATTGGGAGCATTTTAAGCGTGCCCGCAATGAAGCTGTATCAGCAATCAGACATTCTAAGAAAATATTTTTCCAACGTAAATTAAATTCTAACTTGCCATCCAAGGATTTATGGAAAAATATACGTAGTCTCGGCGTGTGCGGTAAATCTGATCTGAAGAGTGATATCGATCCTAATCAGTTAAATAATTTCTTTCATTCGAATATCATAGCCTCGAATGATATTTATCAATGCGTTGATCACCAATTTCGTGATGAAGACAAATTTTCTTTTAAGCATGCTACTGAAACTGATGTTCTTAATTCTTTAATGAAAATAAAATCAAACGCTATTGGAGATGACGGTATTTCATTAAAATTCATTAAAATCATATCACCCTTTATTATAAAACCATTGTCGCACATAATAAATCACTACTTTACTACCCCTTGTTTTCCATCTTCATGGAAACTATCCACAGTTATACCAATTTCTAAAGTAACTCACGCATCAACAGATATGAAAGATTATAGACCCATTAGTAGTCTGTCTGCTCTTTCAAAAATCTGTGAATCTATTATGGCTGGCCAAATTAATCAGTATTTAAAATCAAATAATCTCCTATCATCATACCAATCTGGCTTTCGATCCGGACATAGCTGTGCAACAGCAACGTCAAAAGTTCTTGATGATATTCGTTCATCTTATGATGCAGGTCATATTACTTTGTTATGTCTTTTGGATTTTTCTAAATCATTTGACTCTGTGAACCATTTTGTCTTAGTTAAAAAACTTAAGTGTATGTTTGGTTTTACTAGTAGTGCATTTAACTTTATTGCCAACTATCTTAATGGAAGAAAGCAAAGAGTAAAGATTGGCAACTGTTTTTCTGATTATAACGATGTTAAAATGGGTGTGCCCCAAGGCTCAATTCTTGGGCCTTTGCTTTTTAGTATTTTTATTAATGATATTTTTAAAGTGTGCAATAACGTAAGAATGCACGGCTGTGCTGATTATATTCAGTTATATACATCCAATCGCATCGGACTTGTTGAGGACTAAATGAAGACCTAACTGCAATCGCAAAGTGGGCATCAGATAATGATCTATGCCTTAATGCCAAAAAATCATATGTTCTTCCTATCTCCAGGGATAAACTTGACCACCAACAAATACCACCTATCTTTTTAAATAATAATTGCCTACTAATGGTTGATAAAGTTAAAAGTTTAGGTTTTTATATTAACTGTAGACTTTCATCCTCTGATCATGTTAACAATATTGTTCAACGAGTTTACTACACGCTTCAATGTTTGCGAATGTCTGCTAAATTTACTTCGATTGAGACAAAAAAGAGGCTTGTTGTACAATTAATACTTCCAATCATATCTTACTCAGAACTAATATACAGCAATCTTGACTCGCACTCTTCGCATAAAATTCAGGTTGCTTTTAATGATGCAGCAAGTAACGTGTTTGGCCAGAGACGCTTTGACCATGTATCTGAAGAGAGTAGAAGCATTTTAGGTTGTAGTATTATAAACTACTTAAATGCGAGAAATTGTTTTTTTTTTTATAAATTAATTTCCTGTAAAACTCCCGCATACCTCTATGAGAAGTTACGCTTCAGTGTTTCTACTCGAACACACAACCTTATAATACCTAAATTCAATTCCTTACATACTAAGCGACTTTTCTTCATCAACGCCATCAAACTCTGGAATTCTTTACCTTCTAGTTTAAAATCTATTGTCAGCACGAATAAATTTAAGTCTTATGTTATGTTATACTTTTCAAACATCTAACTATCTATTACTTCTTTTTCTAATTATTTATTTTTTCTTCTTACTATGTTTCATCTTTGTTTTTATATTTATAAGACTGTCTATTTATTAAAATCATAAATAATATATCTAGTATTTTAAGTTATTTTAAGATGTCAAATTTTAAGTAGACAGTTGATTATACATATAAATTTGTTGCACTATTAAAATAATAATTATATATTAAGTTTTTTATGTTATTCTAAGTATTCAATTCTATGTTAACTGTTGATTATGCATATAATTCTGTTATACTGTTAAAAGATCTCCTGTATCTTGTTGTACTAATTAATATCTAATAAATATGAAATAAATTTTTTAAAACTATTTCAAAGTATTTCATCTTCTAAATAAAAAATATTTAAAAACATATTTGTTGTTGTTGTTGCCTTCTTCAAACTTACTTGATCTAAAAAGCTGATCAATTAAATTTATGTAAAAATTTGTTTTGTTTAATAAAAAGTTTTCGTTTGATATTTTTAGTGATGAATTTTTTTTCTTGTTCATATCTTATGTTGCTTAAATTTAACTGTTATTCAAAGTTATGTTTAATTAATGGACATAAATATCGAAAAAATGTGAATTATTTATTTTTCCTATATTAAAGAGCATATACAAATATGAATATTTTAAAGGTAATTTAAAATTCATATTTAAGTTAACAAAATATATTTTAATATGGAAAAAATATAATGCATAATATAAATAATTCGCATTTATTATGGTATTTCAAAAATAAATAGATTTTCAAAGCACAACGTATTCTTAGTAACGCATGCGCAAACCTGCGTTGCAATAATACAAACTGGCTACAAACTGGCTACACGCATCTTTATTCTCATTGTATTTATCTTGCTGAAAAAAACCAATAACAAATGACAAAAACGAAAGCATCTTATGTATATATTTGGGTTCATTTTACATATATATTAATAACAACAACTACAACAAAAAACGACATGATTGCGAACCAAACGAACACCAACTACAACAACAGCATAAGCAGCTACTGAACCAACTTGTGTATCTCTCATACGAATATATGAGTTTTTTCTTCTTAGATTTTGCTGTTTGTGACAAAAGTGACAAAATCCAAAGTAAGATATTCGTTTAATTCGTACTCTAACTGATATTTCGGCATATATTTTTTCTTATACGATGATTATTCAAGGCTGTAGGTATACCCCAAAGTGTTAACTAAGCTTCTTAAATGTGTCTGAAAAAATTTGTGAAAATTACCCCGACACAAACCGCGCTGTAAGACGTAATTTTACATCAAAATTAAAACGTGGTATGAATTAAAAAAAATAAAACATTGAATTAAATTTAATAAAAAAAAAAAACGGGAACAAAGTGATACAGTTCGGGATGACTTAAATAAATATATATATTAAAAAAGGAATGAATTTAAAAAAAAATAATAATAAAACGTGGAATTAATTTTAATAAAATAAAAAAAAAACCGTGAACAAAGTGAATGGGAGCTTAAAAATTTATATAATTAAAACAAATAAGGTGAAAAAAACAAAGAGAATATAGTTATGCAATAACAAATTAAGCAAACTCTATCAAATAACATAAGCAAAGTCTGCTTCCGTTCAGCAGCTGCTGTCCCACGCTAAAAAAAGGTCAAGCGTCAGCAATCTTACGCTTATGTAGAATATATTTGATAACGGTGAATAAAACCAAGCGTAAGCAACTTTATGCTGACTTAGATATTAAGAACTTAGTTTGTAAGGATTGAAAAGAATTGAAAAATAAAGTTCAGTCTACGTTTGGAAATCATGTGAAGTTGTTTTTCTTAATTGGCGCAGTCGGTATTCGGCCATAAAATTAGTGCAGTTATATTGTAACTAATACAATTGAGCAATGACATTTAATGCAGCTGTAGTGCAGAGATGGTCAACAAATCCAGTTAAGCAGTTAAATTGTTTACTTTGCTGGAATATTGTGAATTAAATCGACGCAGTGTTAATGCAGCGATCGTTAAAACAAATCAAAACGCAAGCGAAAGACAAACATTCAAATAATTTTAGTCATCTTTAAACCAGTGCAGTATTACTGTAATAATTGTGAGAAGTATTAATTAGTAATGAAAATACTTTAACAAAGAACCCTGAAAAACTTTTCGATCATTTGAAAAAAAATAAAAAAACAAAACAACTTTTACAAACGAGTTTCAACGAGAATTAAAACATCATCCAAATTTAAAAAAAACCACAACAACACAAAACAGCATCCATTTTAATGCGGAGAGGAGCCATCGAGCTGCAGTACAAGATTTAAGTTCGAATAAAAGGTATAGAATAAGTAATTTTTGAACGAAAGAAAAAAAATAAAAAGAAAATTGATAACAATGAATTCCGAAGTACAAAACACGTTACAATACATTGCAAAAAGCATTAGCTTTATGACTCCATTTGACGGAAACAAATTTTACTTAAGTAGCTTTATAACTAGAATTGAAGCAATGATACTAATGATCGAAACTCTAAGCAATGATTTTAAGTTAGTTATTCTAGGCTACATTTCCGACAAAATTGTAGGAAAAGCCAAGGAAAATTTGATAAGGTAAGGCACATTAGAATCTTGGCCTGACCTTAAGCGGGCGTTAATTAAAGGCCATGGGGAAAGAGAGCCGACATCAGAACTGTTAGATGAGCTAATGGTGTCTAGCACCATTACTGTAAATGGCACCTATACTGTAGAAGATTTCTATAATAAAATAAATTCACTGTTGGCAAGAATTATAAACTGAATAAATTTAAATGAGGACAATACCTCATACGAAATAGCTGCGATAAAAAGACTAACAATGAAACATTTTGTAGAGGGTCTTCCTCCTTTAGCAAAAAATTTAATTGGATGTCAAAATCCAGAATGCATGGAAGATGCTTACGACTTATTAGCACGATTTAATTATTTGTGTCATACAAAACCAAGAGGTAACAGTTTAGTTAATGACAATAAGACTAGCTCTAACGTAAACAAAAGCAGTGACACTAAACAGAAAAATACGAATAGTAATAACACTTTTTTTCGACAACAGGACGAAAGGAACAGGTTTTCCAACACGGATCATGCGACAAATCACTACGGAAGGAACAGGTACCCTAGCGGAGGCCAACCTAGACGTTTTAATACGACAAATAGTTATGAAAGAAATAGATCCTCTAACTCAGACCAAAATCGAAATTCTTATACATTTAACAACTATGAAAGAAATAGTAGTTTTAATAGGAATAACGCACCAAGATACGGAGCCAATAGCTTCCAATCGAGAAATTTTAACAGTAGTAATCGTAGAGCAAACCATTTAAACAATTTCGTGGAGCAAATGGACATATCAGTAAACGAATAAGATGGTAATAGCCAAACACAACAGTACTGTGAAAATGCACGTACACACAGAAATCAGACAAATTTTCGGTCAAGTGCAGAAAAACAACTACCTTATATAGTAATTAAAACGATATACGCAATATGAAGTTTATTATCGATAGTGGTGCTGAACAAAGTATTATAAATCCTCATATTTGTAACAAAAAATGGGAAGTTCAAATTCCAAGTAAATCACTCAAAGCTTTGAATTGTGAGATTAGAACACATATATGTTACAGTATCCCTCTTTTTAATGAACTCAAAGAAGACAAGAGTTATAAAGTAGAATTTTTAGAACACAATTTCCATAATGACTTCGATGGAATCATCGGTAACAACATTCTAGACAAACTTGAATCGGTTATTGACTATAAAAACCGACTACTTAAAACACGAAACGCAGAAAACCGGATTTATCTTAATAAAGAAGAAGAAGATTACTATAGAAATATTAAAAATAACAAGTTTGTTTTTAATCAAGAAATATATTTTAACGAAAGGCCAGTAGAGACCTTTGCTCGACACTTAAATGAAAAAGACACGAATAAGCTTAAAAATTTATTGAACTCATTCAAGGACGTATTTTTTAGGGAGGGTGATAACCTTTCTATGACTAACGAGATTAAACACAAAATCCTCACGAAAAATGATATTCCAGTTTACGCTAAATGTTATAGATACCCCGAAGTTCATAGACGCGAGGTAGATCGACAAATAAAAGAAATGTTGAATCAAGGAATAATAAAACCAAGTAATAGCCCTTACAATGCACCCATTTGGGTTGTTCCAAAAAAAGTTGACTCATTTGGACAACAAAAATGGAGGCTTGTAGTAGACTATAGGAAGCTAAACGAGCAAACTGTAGACGACAGGTTTCCCATACCAAATATGGAAAAACTCTTTGATAAGCTTGGGAAGTGCAACTATTTTTTAACTTTAGATCTGGCGAAAGGTTTTCACCAGATAGAGGTTTCACCTGAAGATAGCCATAAAACAGCTTTCTCCACATCCAGTGGACATTATGAGTTCTTAAGAATGCCGTTTGGGCTCAAAAATGCCCCATCAACGTTTCAAAGGTTGATGAATGGTATTCTGGAATCCTACATAAATAAGATATGTGTAGTCTACATGGACGACATTCTTATATTTTCAACGAGTTTCGAAGAGCACTTGGTAGCCATTTCTAAAATTTTGAAAAAACTTAGAGAGAAAAATCTGAAAATTCAGGTTGATAAGTGCAATTTTGTGGCATAAACGACTACATTTTTAGGCCATGTAGTTACCATGGACGGAATTAAACCCGACAATACAAAGATTGAGGCAATACAAAAAATTAAAGTGCCTTCCACAGTTAAAGAAATCAAACAATTTTTAGGTATCACCGGGTTTTATCGGAAGTTTATTAAGGATTACGCCAAGGTGGCATATCCTTTAATTAAATATTTGAAAAAAGATTCAAAAATAAATAAATGCGACCCTGAATTTTTATCTGCATTTAATAAATTGAAAACGCTTTTAGTTACCGAACCAATACTGAAGTGTCCTGATTTCGAAAGAAATTTACACTGACAACGGATGCGTCGAACTTTGCTATTGGGGCCGTACTAAGCCAAAATGGCCACCCAGTATGCTACGCGTCACGAACACTTAACGAACATGAAAAAAGGTACTCTCCTATTGAAAAGGAACTTCTCGCCATTATATGGTCAGTAAAATACTTTAGAACGTATTTATACGGAAGGAAGTTTACCATCTGTACGGACCATAAACCGCTGATATGGTTACATAACATAAAAGAGCCAAATCTGAAATTACAACGCTGGAAGATCATGTTAAACGAATATGTAACGACATAAACTATATCAAGGGTAAAACGAATCAAGTTGCAGACGGGTTAAGTAGAACAGGTAATCACGGTAATGATGAAAAAATCGTTGACGCCATTTTGTTCAACTCAGAGGATTCAGAAGGTGATAATGTTGAGATTAAATCTACGGACGCAACAATACATAGTGCAGCGGAAGACGACATAGATTACATTCATATTACAGAAAAACCTATAAACATTTATAAAAATCAAATTTACATACAAAAGGGAAACATAGAAAAAATTCTAACGAAAACCGTGAACGCAAAATCTCACAACTATATCACTGTAAACGAAAAAAGTAATTTAAAAGTTATCTTACAAAAAGTTTTGAAAGATAAAGGCTCAATGTGCATCTACTGCGAAGATGACCAACTTTTTATACGGGTGCAAGATATTTTTATCCAATTTTTCTCAAGAAATGTTAATTTAAAACTATTGACTTAATAAAATTAATAAAATTAATAACAAAATTTGTAAATAATTGTGAGACATGCTCACTAGCAAAACATGACCGCCACCCAGTTAAAATTCCATTGAAAATAACGGAAACGCCAAGTAACTTTAATGATATTGTCCACATTGACATATGGTTTCCTTACAGAAATATAATGTATTTAACAACTCTAGATAAGTTCAGTAAATACGCAACCGCACACAAATTAAAAGATCGAACATGGGTCTCAATACTTTACACGCTAAAGGAACGCATCCGGTTCCTTGGTAAGATGAAAAAACTAGTTTTCGATAACGAAAGGTGCATCCTTCATAACTCTGTAGAGCTATTTCTTAAAGAAAATTCCATTATTTCCCATGCGACAACAGCTCATAATAAGACAGGAAAAACGGATATAGAGCGGCTTCATGGTACTCTTAATGAACATCTAAGGATTTTAGAAGTTGAAAAATGTACAGACAGCATAGATGATAAAATTTTTAAGATAATCACCGTATACAATAACACCATTCACTCAACTACGAAAATGCGACCTATCGATTTTATTGAAAACAATCTAACTAGTGATCAGATTAGCAATTTAGCACAACTGTTTGAAGAAGCAAAGCGAACGCGAACAAATAAATTAAACGATAATCGTAGAAGTAATTTTGAATTGGTAGGAAATATAGTTCAGAATAGGGCCATAGGGAAGAATACACCCAAATACAAAAAACTTGTTAACTATAAACGAGATGGAAACTACATTATAGACACTAGTACGAAACGGAACACTAGATATTATGAAAATCAACTTAAAAGGAAGTACAACAACCAAACAAATTAATTTATTTGCTCTTTTTCAGATGTTTCTTCTCTTTTTAATTTTTCCCCTGACTCTGGGAAAATTCATTGAGATATTGCCGGTGGACAACAAGTATGGGTTTACAGTACTCAGATTAGAACAGAAAATAATAGTAGAAAACTACACCAAGATTTTACACATAGTCGAATTAAGTGAATACAGTAACATACTTAAGACACTTGAAAACAACATTCAACAGTTTAACATGCCCAACAGCAATGACTTTGACGTTTTGACTAGAGAATTAGTGCTAGCAAATAATACTTTAAATACAATTATCCCTGTTACCCATACGGAAAAGCGTCGTAAAAGAGGATTATTAAATATTGCTGGGAAAGCTATAAAATTTTTATACGGGACAATGGACAATGATGACGCCGAAGAAATTTACAGCCATTTGCTGAACTTAGATAAAAACTCAAGACAAATGACTGATCAAATCAACAAACAAGTTATAATTAATAATGATCTAATTAAAGACTTAAAACAAGTGACCGAAAACTTTAACAAGCAACAGGTAAAACTAAACGAATTTCTTGAAAATCTAACTTTTATGACGAACAAAGTCCTTAGCTTTGTGGAAAAATCCAAATTTTTTTTTTAGATTTACTCAGACTTAAAACTTATAAATAGGCAATTAGACAAAATAATGGATACTATTTTAATGAACAAGTTCAACGTGCTCCCACATGACATAATGACTGATCAAGAAAAGAATAAATTTAATATAACTATTGACAAACTAAGATTCATCAATCGTTCGTTATCTTCCTACCGTCTAGACGTGTTTTTTGCGAGCTCTTACTTTTAAAGATATCTTTAACCAAAAGTTCCAAATTAATATATATAAATAAAAATAAACAGCTTTGATCGGCGTGCTCATACATCTTGAAGCGTGATAACGTGGATTACATCCTTTTAAAAAACTTGTTATTTAATTTAATTTTCAATATAAATATTTATATGTATATTTGTTTATAATTTGCTTCTTTCCTTCTTCCTGTTTTGTTTTTAGCGCTAACAGGTTTCTATAGAGCAAATTATCGTATTTTCTTTTTACATCTGTTTTAACGCTACTGCAAAAACTCTAGTGCTTATTAAACTTTCAATTCGTTGGTTCTACAAAATCAGGGCTGCAAAGTTTCTACATTACAGTGTCTTCAAACAAAATAAACTGTTTTTCATTAAAAGCATTTAAGTTCATTTTTCTCCTTTTACTTTCATCTATATTGCAAAACTTACTATTAAACTGAAAATGATCTGCAATTTCCGAAACTGCGCTGTAAAAGGTGAATCAGACCGGCTGGTTACTTGCTGGTTGTGTGATTCATTTTTTCATATCAAGTGTGCAGCGTTGACTGCGAGGATCTTCGATGCACTCAACGAAAGTAAGGGACTTCGTTGGTCATGTGAAGATTGCAGGTTCACAAACGTTGAGATCTTTAAACTAATTAGACAATCTCGGAAAGGTTTTTTCGAGGTGGCTAAGGATCTAAAGGTAGCACAAGATAGACTGAGTGAATACGAAGATTTGTTTAAAAAGTTTAAAATTATGGACGAAGCTTACAATTCTCCAAAACGTAAACGTTCAAACAAAAATCTTCGTAGTTCAGCTAAAACTACTGATATAGCCATGCCATCGCCCAATAATAATACTGTTCTACCTTCTACTTTAACTGTTTTCCCTAATGTGAACATACAGCTTGAAGATCAATCAATTGGAGCTGTCAATACTGATCAAATTACTGATAATATCGCACCAACTAATGTCGCTTCGTCAGCTGATCAGATTTCTCTTTCTGTTGAAGCAATACCAATCATAGAGGAAAATGCTGATTCTCCTCGCGTTTCTGCCACAAAAAAAACTTACGCTGAAACTTGTATTTCCTCAAATGTGGTCCCTGCACCTTCTCAAATTACTCCGGTTTCTACAGGAGCGATACCGAAACAAATATCGAACAGCAGTATCAAAGCCCCTGTTCATAAAGAACTTGTGATTATTGAGCCTGCAAAATCTATATTTGTTTCTCGTTTTGCAGCTGATACATCCGGTGAAGACGTGTTATTCTATATAAACTCTAAGCTAAATGTTGTAAATAAAAATATCTCTGTTTACAAATTCAATTTTTCATACGAGCGAATTACGTCCTCTTTTAAAATATCTTTGCCTGGTGATCTTTTTCACAAGGTATTGGATCAAAAGTTTTGGCCTGACAATACGATGGTGCATGAATTTATTTCTAGACCTCGGCCTACAACTTCCTTGGCTACTTTTTCGGTTTTTAACAAGAATCAAAAAACTAGATTGTTGCTCTCAGTTCCTTATCCTTTACCAAAACGTTCGTGGCATTAACACAAAACTAAATAATTTATTAATTTTGAGTCACAACCTTCACTTTAATATAATAGCTTTAAGTGAGATTTGGCTGAAACCTAACACTCTAAATACTGAAATTCTGTGCAACAAATTTAACATATACCGCAAAGATAGAAACTCCATTCCTGGTATCTGCTCTAAAGGTGCGGGTGTGTTGATTGCAGTCAAAGCGACACATTTCTCTGAAGAGTTATTAATTCCAGAATCCTTGGACATTGAATTCTGTTGTGTTCATGTTAAGTTTGGTTCCTTGAGCCTTTTTATTACATGCTCATATATTCCTCCCCTTTCTACCTTAGAAGTTTATAGCAAAAATTTGGCTTCTATTAATAAAGTTTGCTCAAAACTGCAATCAAATGATCATATTTTAATAACTGGAGATTTTAACCTGCCAAACGTTTCTTGGAACTGCTGTTCTGAAATTCCTGAAATATTTTTACCTTCGTCTGAAAGTTCATCCGATAATTACTTTTTAAACGAGCTCTCAATCCAAGGGCTATTCCAAGTTAACTGCATTTTTAACAAAAATAATCGTTTTCTTGATCTGGTGTTTTTTGATGACAGCAATATCGCTTCTGTGTCTAAATCAGATCCTCTGGTTACACCCGAAGATTCTCATCATCCAACATTAGAAATTATTTTAAATTTTCCAAAACCATCTGCGCAGTATTCTGATTCTCAACCACCTATTGAGTTTAACTTTAAAAAAACAAACTACGTGATTTTGAAGAATAACTTGTCTAATATAAACTGGAATTCTATTCTAAATATTAATACAAATAGTTTATCTTCTCAGAGTCTTGATGATGCGGTATATGCGTTTAATAGAACGCTCAATGATTGTTTTCTTAAAGCTGTTCCGCAAAGGAAAGCCTCCTTGACATCGGGTCCGGTATGGTATACAAATGATTTAAGAAAAATGAGGAATTTGAAATCTAAATACTATAAAAAATATCAAAAAACACATAACATATGTGATTTTGGATGCTATACCTCGATTAAATACAGTTATCAACAGTTATGCAAACAATACTATAAAACCTACTTAACAAAAGTAAAATGAAACATCAAATCTGATGCTAAATCCTTCTGGAACTTTGTTGACACAAAACGCAAGATTGATTCCTATCCTTCTTTTATGAAGTATAATTCGGTTGAGTCTGATAATGATAATAGTATTTGCAATCTTTTTGCTGACTTTTTCAAGTCGACTTATCCATCATCGTCCTATGATTATTTAAGTTATCCTTTCAATATTCAATCTGGGGATATATATTTCCCAATAATTGACACTAACACAGTCTTATCATTTTTAAAAAATATTAAAACATCATATAAAAGTGGTCCTGATAACATACCTTCATGTATATTAAAATACTGCTGTGAAGAATTAGTAACAACTCCAATCTCTTTACTATTTACTTCATCATTAAAATCCTGCTATTTTCCTGCAGCCTGGAAGCATTCATTTATCATTCCGCTGCATAAATCCGGAAATAGGTCTTTAATTGATAACTACCGTGGCATCGCAAAATTGAGCGCTTTGCCTAAACTTTTAGAGGCAATTGTTACATCACGACTATCGCATAGCGTTAAATCTTTAATGTCTCCTTTCCAACATGGATTCCTTTCTGGAAAATCCACTGTTACTAACCTTCTCGAATTTACATCAAAAACTATAGAAAACTTTGGAAAAGGCATGCAGACTGATGTTATTTACACGGATTTTAGCAAAGCTTTTGACGTTGTAAATCACAAACTACTGATCTTAAAATTACATCTTGTTGGATTTCCTATACCGTTGGTAAAGTGGATTGAATCTTACTTAAGCAATAGAACACAATCTGTCCTTTTTAAGCTCAAAAAATCACACGAGTTTCCTGTTATTGGGGGTTGGAATTAATTTTAAAGGTTTTTTTTCGGTTTTTGAGCATTTATTTAGAAACAACGGTACAATGTATATTATTCAAAGTGTTGTCCATCGTTAGCTACAACATTTTCCCATCTTTCTGGCAGCATATGGATTCCGCGCCGGAAGAACGATTCGTCTTTTGAGGCAATCCACGAATCGACCCATTTTTTGGTATCCTCGTAAGAAGTGAAGCGCTGCTCAGTCAAGCCATGCGTCATCGATCTGAATAGGTGGTAGTCGGAAGGGGCTATGTCTGGGCTATAAGGCGGGTGGGGTAGCACATCCCAATTCAGCGCCTCCAACGTTTCCTTGACGGTTCTTGCAACATGTGGCCGTGTGTTGTCATGTTGAAAAACCACTTTGTCGTGTCTTTTGGCATATTCCGGCCGTTTAACCTTTAATGCTCGGCTCAATTGCATCAATTGTTGTTGGTAGCGTTCCCCAGTGATGGTTTCGTTAGGTTTTAGCAGCTCATAGTACACGACACCCTTCTGATCCCACCAAATACACAGCATAAGCTTAGCGCCATGAATATCCGGCTTGGCCCTCGATGTTGATGCATGGCCGGGTGGTCCCCACGATTTTTTTCGCTTAGGATTATCGTAATGGATCCACTTTTCATCGCCAGTGACAATACGATGCAAAAAACTCTTCCTTTTATGCCGTTGAAGCAGTTGTTCGCACATGCAAAATCGCCGTTCAACGTCTCTCGGCTTCAACTGGTACGGCACCCAATTTCCTTGCTTTTGAATCATTCCCATGGCCTTCAAGCGTTTGCCGACTGTTGATAAGTCGACTCCCAATGATTCTGAAAATTCTTGAAGGGTTTGACACGGGTCTTCATCGAGCAAAGCCTCCAATTCCTCATCTTCAAACTTTTTCGGCTGGCCCGGACGCTCTTTGTCTTCCGTATCAAAATCACCACTTTTAAACCGACGGAACCAGTACACACAAGTAGAAATCGATGGAGCATAGTCCCCGTAAGCCTCAGTAAGCGTGCGTTGTGCTTCAACCGCTTTTTTCTTCAAATGGAAGCACAAAAGTAAACCTTCCCGCAAATTGCGTTTTGTTGGAACGAAAGTCGACATGTTCACAGAGAAAAAAATATATGTTGTTTACACTTCAGTGGAATGACACATACTGAAAAATGAAGCTTAGACAATGTGCTTTGAAATGAATATAGTCACAGGTGTGCCCGATGCGATCTATTGATAGTTACGCCATCTCTTAGAAAACCTTTAAAACTAATTCCAACCCCAAAACTTCAGGAGTACCTCAAGGAAGTCATCTTGGGCCTCTTCTGTTTCTACTTTTTATAAACGATTTGCCATCTGTCATAATGCATTCCAGCATCTTAATGTTTGCTGACGACGTCAAAATCTTCCTTTCTTTTAAAAATGATAATGACGCTGTATTTTTGAAAGCCGACATAGATCATCTTCATAACTGGTGCAAAACGAACCGTATGAACCTCAACATGAAGAAATGCAAGCATATGTCTTTCTCGCACAAACCACCAAATAAATGTACCTTCAAAATTTGTGGTTATCCATTGGAGTCCTTAGATAGCTTCAATGATCTTGGAGTTACAATGGATTCTAAACTACGCTTTAATATTCATGTAAATAAAATAATAAATATAGCAAATAGTACTTTAGGATTTATTAAACGTTGGGCAAAAGAGTTTAATGATCCTTTCATAACGAAAACCTTATTCACTTCCCTAGTGCGGCCTATCTTAAAATACGCTTCAGTTGTTTGGTGCCCACGATACGGTTGTTACATAGACGACATCAGTGAGACAGAACGATATATATTATATATATATACCTATTGGAGTGGTGTTTTCTTGGGTATGAGACCTTGTTTGTCACACGACTCCGCCGTATACAAAAATTGTTGCTAACTTGACCTTGTTTGTCTTGAATACGCAACCCTGCTATGCTGTCTGATTTTTTCGATTTTGACTTAACTTTTTTTCTATTATTTTTTATACTTTAATAAAATAATATACTTTAAGCAATTTACTAAAACTTTTTAGTTTGTTAAAAATACATTATTTCATTCAAAATCATACTTTATATTTTTGAATTGTATTAAATATCTTATTTTATAATTTTTAATTTGCTATAAAACCTGTTAAGGTTTAGCAATCAAGTAAATAAATAAAAAAAAAAAAAAAGATTAAGTCAAACGGTACTTTGGAAACACGCTTATATTTTGCATCAGTATACCAAACATTACTACTGAAATCTATTATAACGCATTAATTATTCCAATTCCAAATGAAAATAAAGAAGAGTTAGATCATGAAATTGTTAGAGTAATAACTCAACAAAACAAAGTTTATCTCAGTGAAGAGAATGTAATTACAAAAAAATCTTTAAAAAATCATAATAATGATTGTTTAAAAAATGTCCTAAAGCTAAGTAATGTATGTAAATTAAAGAATAACAATGTATCCTCACTTGAAGAACTAAATGAAGGTTTGATTGTAACAAAAAATTTGGAACTAACAAAAATCGATCAAAATTGTATTGAAGAAGACATATTAATCAAAAACAACAACATTATAAAATTCAGTGAATGTAGATTGCTACTAAAGGAGCTTATATTTGAAAACCGTATTGAGAAATTTACTATTAGTATACTTATGCCAGTAATTCATGTTAACTTTACCAAAATAATTAATAATTTTACTTTGGAACAACTCCACATCGAGAATATTAAAAATAGAGAATTAATTAAATACATTGAATTCCAAAATAAAACTACCACGGGTTTTTTGTAATAATTTTATCGCTTATGATTATTTTTATTATTATCTATAAGACAAAAACCTGTAAGAATAAAAAACAAAACACAGTAATAATTGAAACGTCATGTAAAAAGTCCAATCCATTTGCAAAGAGTGCAAATATTCCAAGGGTTGGAGGAGTTATGCAATAACAAAATAAGCAAACTCTATCAAATAACATAAGCAAAGTCTGCTTCCGTTCAGCAGCTGCTGTCCCACGCTAAAAAAAGGTCAAGCGTCAGCAATCTTACGCTTATGTAGAATATATTTGATAACGGCGAATAAAACCAAGCGTCAGCAACTTTATGCTGACTTAGATATTAAGAACTTAGTTTGTAAGGATTGAAAAGAATTGAAAAATAAAGTTCAGTCTACGTTTGGAAATCAAGTGAAGTTGTTTTTCTTAATTATATAGAAAATGAAGTATATAGCAAAGTGAAAAAAACTAATAAAAAAAAATTCAGGATATATATAAAAAAAACATTCGCACAAAAAAAAATTATGACTATCATTATTATGTTGACTTTATATGATTTAAATACAAATTCTAAATGTTTGATAGTTTAAATCATACTTGATTTTAAATACAAATTCTAGTTGTTTGATAGTTTAAAATCGTTTATTGAGCTTAAGGTCAAATTATTATTATTTTTATTATTTAACATAAAACACGGGTAAAAAAAACAAAAACATGATGAAAACAATGTGGATTTATAACCTTTCCAAGGAGGAACTGCGGGCCTACATGAGTGAGGTAAACTTTGTAGTTTCAGGTACGGAGCTGAGAAAGCGTTTTTCAACTTGGATCAGTAGCGAGAACAGGACGCCGCAATAGAAGACACGACTACAGGAGCCAGAGCTGAAGCATGGGCGAAGTACGTCACCGGCACCGCAAGGACAGTCTAAACCACCAGAGATCGCGGTATGGCCACCAACAGATGCAACACAAGGAAAAGTGACAGTGGTAAACCGTAGAACCACAGGTACCCTATATACAGCTGTGATCAACCAGGTCAGGAAGTGGTCTACGTGATATGACGGGGGCTAAGACCCCCCTTAGACTTTCTATCGAACGATTTCATCAGAGACGTAGGATATCGGAATTCCGGTCACAAGGCAATATACCCATCTTATACCCAACAAACAGGGTTCAATTGTAGCCGCATAGTCGCCAAGCCTACTCTTTACGATAGATACAAGAGTCAGAAGAAATTTTGTAGGCGAGTTCTAGGCAAGGGAACTCAGGGGACATGGAGTAATCACACCCATCAGCCCACAGGTGAGATTAGCTGACGGTGCAATTAAAAAAGTAAGGGAGGCACTGAAAATCAAGGTCAGGCTGGGACAGTCACTGCATAACTACTCGTTCTACAGGATGGGACAGATAACATAATTCTAGGAAAAGATTTCTTGATGCAGACAGGAGTAACGTTCATGTGTGGCGGTAACAGTATCGCACTACATGAGATAATCAGGACAGGGCACGAAAACGAACTAGTAACGTGCTTTTTAGGGGAAAGCTCTACCAAATCTGAGAAAAAACACCCAACAATCGAGCACAAAACTGGCAACGGAAATGGAAACGCAAGTAGCAGTGCCAACTACACTGGAAACGAACTTGACGACGAAAATGGTAATGAAACTGGAACTGGCAACAGCATAGGAAACGAACTTGGCAACGGAAATGGCAACGAAACTGGCACTGGAAACAACACAGAAAAGAGAACTGGCACTGACAACCAAAAGAACAATGAAACTGGAACTGGAAACAATCTAGGAAACACAACTGGCAATGAACCTGGTGAAAGAAATAGAATACGAATGAATATGGTGGATATGAATGGGCCAAAAGGAAGATGGCTCCCAGAAGAGGGTGCAAAGTTTTAAGAAAAACAAAAACAACAACTCGGTGGCTGGAAACCAACATTAACCCATTAAAGACTGCTCATAGATTCCGCCATACGATTTTTTTCAAAGTTTATCAGGAATTTTATTTAGGCCATAATAGTTGCTTTACAAAATTGGGTATTTAAATACCCAATCGGCTAATCTGGGTTCTTGGTGTTAATAAAAATTTGCATATATGGCAACATTCTTTTGTCATAATGAACACCTGATAAATAGAGGATACTAGAAGCAAACTGACCACGAATTTTCCCCTCGATCTTTCCATTTTCTACATAGCTTTATATATGGATTTTGTCATATTTGAAAATCACACATATTCGATCTCGAAAAGGAACATTTAATTGTCTGAATTTCGTTTCACATTGTAAAGACAATAAATAGTTTCATTTTTCCGTAATGTTTATTTTTTTTTATATCTCCTACCACTTTCGAGGTATGGCCTTTTTCGTAAACACTGTTTTATGGTTATTTAAATATCCATTAGTCATAATGGGTTAACTACGGCACAGTTAGGTGTGCAAGAACAATTTGTGGACATTTTTGTGCACAGACAAGATGCCGTTAGCATATTCATCAATTTTTGTGCTATAAAAAGGGAAGTTTTAAAGACAATCAGTCTCTTTGATCGCTGATCGTGAAAGGTAAGACATCCAGTCCAAACTCTGTCCTGGGTACATGCTTCCTCAAGTGGTAGCCCACTCTGGTAATATAATAACACACTTGGATACATGCTTCTTCAAACGTTAGTCTAAAAATAATACAATTTTAAAGCTCTGGATACATTCTTTTCCAAGTGGTAATCGAGAGATAATATAGTTTTAAGACTCTGGATACATGCTTTTTCAAGCGGTAATCGAGAGATACCACTCCCATCTATCCCAAATTCCTTACGCAATTCCTTACGAGATCAACAAACAAGGCAAAATCAGGACATCGCGGGACAACCGGATGAATGCAGTTAAAATTATTAAAACAAAAAATTGAGAAATTCATTGGTAGTAATAATATAACATAATAACAGAAATTAACGCTTGTTAAATAAATTGTTAAATAATACATTTTTGGCAAAAAATAGTAATATCAGTAATTAGTTGAATAAATAAAAACTTTTATGCTCTCTTAATAATTTAAACTTAAGTGTTTTACTATAGTAAAAATTTATAAATATTTTAACAAAGAACCCTAGGTATTCGGCGAGATATACCCCAGCCAAGAAAGTTCGTTGCAACTCTAATATTATTTGTAGCTATAATTTGGAATTTCAATATTTTGTTGCTGCTATGTTCAAAATTAAAAGATTTTCAAATTAAAATAATAATTTTTGATATACTTATTAAGAAAAATTAATGCTGTCTGTTTTTAATGTTTTCAAAGATACATATACCAATTTAAAGCACTTTTTCGAAAACTTTCTGTTTGTATTTATCAGTTGTATTAATATTAAGGGTATTCACGGTTCAGTGGACTTACCTGTGCAGTTGAGGACTCGTGAATACACCACTATCACTTTTTTCAAGCTGTACAGTTTTCAATGCACACAAGTGCACAACTGCTAAAGTCCTCAAGTTTTAGGCTTCTGTAAAAAAGCACTTGTGCAGATTTTTGACGCACGTGCATTTTGTTTTTGTAAAGTGCACAAGTCCTCAACTGCACTGGCAAGTGCACTGAATCCTGAATACCCATATTATTATCATAAAACATGCTTTTAGAAAAAGGTTTCACCTCTTAAAACTTTATAAATATTTATTAAACGAATTGGTTGTTTGCACATATGCTTTGATTGTTGTAACACACTCTTATATGATAATTCTGTATCACGAAGAAGCACACCAACGATAAGAAAGGCACGATAAGCAATACAATTCTGTATGGAAAATAGTACTGCTTCTCGTGTCTTTCTTATCATTGGTGTGCTTCTTCGTGGTACAGAATAAAGCAGTTAGCTTGCAATTTGGTCATTAATTGACTACAAATTTTACACCTAGCTTTTGGTGCATAAAATGTACTCTGAGTGTGACCACCACGACGTGGTGGTATTTTAAGCTGAACCAGTCGAAATAAATCTTAACTAGTTTTTACATAGTTTTATTCTATGACAACACGAGAATGTTGTATGAAAAATCATAAAGTACGCGTGTAAATATACTTCAAAAAATAATCACAAATTTTAAAGTATATTAATTTAAGATTTTTCAAATTTTGTAAAATTACTGAAATTTTTATTTTGCACAGATATCGCTTCAGTAAGTAAACCATTTTTAAAATAAGAAACACAAGTTTATTTGAAGAATTGTATTTATGTTAAACCATTCAGAAACTTTTTATGAATTTTTGACAGTCGGAAAGATAATTTTTGAAATCAATGAGGTGAGTACCATTATCAAAAATTCAAGTAGACCCAGGGGCTGGAAGAAATCTTGATTGTGCTTTGCTTTTAATGTTCAAAAAATATTTATTTTTAAAGTCTAAAAATGCAAGGCTTGAGGAGCATTTAAAAAGCATTTTAAAAGCAAAAGTTTCAATGAAAATTACTACAAATATTTTTTAAGATTTTTAAAAATTGGGCCAGTTTTAGGAGCTTAAGGGTTTAAAATAAATATTTATGTTCAGTTTGCAAGTTCATTAATTTTGACATGCGCTATGTATTAGTTTTTCTTTTCTGCTGTGAACTTGCAAAACTAATGAAACTAAAAAAAATGAGACAATATTTTCTTTTCTATTGCAATCGATTGAGCTCAAAATTTTTGAGCATTTCGTGTATTTCGGGCTTGGCAACGTTTAAACATAGTGCGATTTGTATCTTCGCGCATGGCTTAGGATTTTTAGGTCCGGTTAAAAAGGAAACGTTAACACTGATACTGATTTTGCTTTAGTATATTTTATAAGTGGAGTTAAATCTTAACATATAATTTACAAACACGTTTTTTATTTATTTTATCTTTAAGCTAATTAGGTAAAACGCATACAATAAAAATTGTCATGAATAACATTTTTCTTTACAAATTTTTAATGTTTACACAAGTTTTGTTTTAATAAGTTATTTTAATTAAAACAATTGCATTCCTTATAGCTCATCATATAATTTTGAATAAAAAAATAAGTAGTATAAAACGTAGCAGTCAAATGCATCTTAGAAAAACTCGTTATATGAAAAAGTAGAATATTTAGGCAACTTAGGAACTGAACAACGCTAAGGAACTGAACGAAGATTTTTTTTAGCATTTTAGCGATAGAGATTTCGCTTTATACTATGTTCACTAGGGTGTCCCAAAAGGATATTTTTTTGTTATTTTGACAGATGTCCGCGGCTGTAATACTTCCACTTGACCTTAGAAACATCCTCTGTGAAGCGCATCTCAATTGGTAAAGGCTTAGAGGTCGTGAATTAATTTTCTAATTTTCCCATACGATTTGTATGGGGAAAAATCAGTTTTGCCGGTAAATTGAATTTAGAGCCATTATATTTTAAGCAAAATGGTTAAAAAAATACGTGTTCCCTTAAAATTTGTCTGTTATGACATATCTAAATTTCATTTTCATCGGATTATTATTTGCCCAAAACGATTAAAAAATAAAAATATAAATACTAAAAACTACTTGTTGTAACTTTTAATCGAAAACCTATAACAACCCTATGCATTTCTTCATTGTGCATTGCAACTATCACTTTCTAAAATTTAAGACCAATAACAATAATGAAAATGGAGTACTTCAAGAGATATTGATTTTTAATGAAATAATTCTAAGTAAAAGTATTTTTTTATATAGGTAGCTCTAAGAAGTGAGCCACAGACCACCAAATAATAATCAGATGAAAATGGAATTGGGATATGTCATAACAGACAAAATTTGAGGGAACACGTTTTTTTTTAACCATTTCGCTTAAAGGATAATGGCTCTAAATTCAATTTACCAGCAAAACTAATTTTTCCCCATACAAATCGTATGGGAAAATTAGAAAATGAATTCGCGACCTCCAAACCTTTACCAATTGAGATGCACTTCACAGAGGGTGTTTCTAAGGTCAAATGGAAGTAGAAAAGCCGCGGACATCAAACAAGATTTTTTTTGGGACACCCTTATGTTCACACAGAACGTTGAGTTTGAGTTTGAGTTTAGCCGAAGCTGTTCACATAGAGATGCGTCTTTAGAATTGAGTTTAGTTTGACATTTCTTTAATTACTTATGTGTTCTAATATATTTTTGGCTCCTTTTTATTAATTTGTTGAAAAATTTAATAAATTATAAAAATGAGTGCAAATTTAGGGACACTTTTACTTATTACTAAAACATATAATGATTTAGTAAATAAATTTATTGAAATGAAGTTATTAAGTTTGCATAACAAAATAAAAAAAATCATGCTGAGCAGAAGATGGGCAAACTTAATTTTTCAGCACAAAACTATGAACGTACCTTGTCATCTAAAAAATTGCATATGAACGTACCTTCTCACTGAACATCAGCATACTTTTAGGGATTTCTCAAATTGAGTTTTGATAAACACAGAAAGCAAATTGAGTTTAGTTAAGTTTCATTCTGCATAATTCTACAGGAATTGAGTTCAATGGAACTCAACTTTGTAATGGAAAATCAAACTAAACTCTCTGTTTGAACATAGTTTAAGCTAGGTGATTTTCAGAATGTGGCCTCTGATAGTATAGATGTTATCATACTAATTAGTTTACAAGTCGCCTAAAAATTTTGTGAAGCGGCATTTGTTACACTTGTAAACTTTTACACTGTTACAGTTTTAGTTGCTTCTAATTACAAATTTTTAAATTATGATTTTAATTTATTTAACATTGTCATTTTATTTATGAATTTAACAGCGTCACTTGCAGCATCTGACGGTTTAATACTCAACAGTTGTGTTCATGTAGCATAGAAATTTTTCCACTAAATGCGGCCAATGACAATAGCGATGAAAAGTTTCGTTCAAAACTTTTTGCAGAATCCGAATTGAGAAAATTATCTTCGGTACCACTTGTAGTGCCCGAGATATAATACCTTGTATTCATTTTTTTGAAAAAGTAAAAAAATTGCAGCTCCAAAACAGGAAAATGCATATGCGTAAAATATGCAAATTTTGAATTCGCCAAATTTAAAGAAAACGTTAACACTGTAATAAATATCACCAAAAATTAGACAATCATATAACAATTAAAAATTTTGTTCATCTCGAGTGTACCTTCAACTTCGAAAATCCTTCGCACAGGACACTGTAGGTAAAAACCAAGAGTGGCATCGTGTTAATCAAAATATTCTTAGTTAAAGTCTATATTTACTTTTGCTTTAAGACACATTTAGTTTTTCTTACAAAAATTAAAGAAACTCAAAAAACAACTTTGTCCTTGAAGGAAAGGAAGGGTTCTTTTTTCTAAAAATTTTTTTGAGAGATCTTGACCACCCTATGCAACTTTTGAGACCTCTTAAAATATGAAATTCGAAAAAATTTTTAATCGATACGCCCGATATTATATTTTAATTTTGGTTTTAAAACTGTGGAGCCGAGGTTTCAATCAGACATGAACTAGTACCAATATAAACACTAATTTACTCACACTTAGCTGCAAGTATTAAATACACTGCTTATATATTCATTGTTACATCAGTTTGTACGCACATGTTTGGCAATTCCATTAAAATCTTATTCAGACTTTGAATGCGAAACTAATTTGATCTAAACTGCACTAGAAATATTTTGCGTTGGAATCTGAAAGAGACGTCTGTGTAGTTGAATACTTGGAATGGCCCTGATAAGAAACAGTGTATCAAAAAAAGTTTACGTACATGTATTCATAGCTAAAATCATGCTCAAAAGATTTTTATTTTATTTTGATTTTTCAATAGTTTATTATGTGCACTATACAAGGTGTAAAAGCTAAGATTTGTCAAAAGCTCTGCCCTTAGATAGAAGTCAACAAAAATTACATGTTACGTGACAAAAAATGGAAGTAGTTTTTGTCTGCATCGATATAAACGAAAAAATCTGCGAAGTATACACGAGTTTTTTTTAATATTATCTGGAATAATGTTCACATATCGTAATTGTTTTTTGATTTTTTTTAAATTATTTTTATACTAACCATACTATACGATACGTGATATACGTAACGTCACAGATTTTTTCCTTCAAAGAAGTACAAATATTTTATAGTTTTATTTATTTAATTGAACTAAAAAAACATATAAAGTGTAATTCAGGATCGTAACAACAGAAAACTGAAAAAATTTAACTACACTTTGTATTATACGAGTATTAATTAAACTTATAAAATTCTTCAACTTTTGTCACCATTTTTCAACTTTTGCTTCCATTCATCATTCTTGCTGCCATTTTTTTAAATTCAAGCTGGGATCAGCTCTCCGTACTCTCACAATATAAATTTAAACATTTTTTCTCTAGAGATATACTTTTATATTTACTATCCAAAAATTTGTTGAACCTTGTTTGCAGTCAAAAACTTAGTAAAATTGTTGAATTTTTTTTTTCTTTTATTGACCAAAAATGTAAAAAACAGTGAAATTACGAATTTTAGTACATTCGCTCAAATGGATCTCCTGCCCTTATTTTTGAACGAATTTCTTTCAACGATAACTTATTTTCTTTATTAATAATATATTTTTAAGACCAAAAGAAAAAATTGAAATTTTTTTTTATTTTTTATGAATTTTTTAAAACATTTTTGACTCGCATTTTTACGAGAAAAAATATTTTTTTCAAAATATTTCTTTTTATAGCGCAAGAACTACTCATCCAAAATAAATATTTTTTCAACAAACATGTAGGAAATTTTATTGGGCTTAGTTTGATAGGCTAACTATACAAATAGGATAAGAGGTATTCAAGGTATGTTTAAATATATTCAACTATATACGAAAATGACGGATAAAGCGTATCCATAAACAATTTTTCTTGTAAATTTTTGTCTTTAGAGACGCCAAATCTATAAGAAAAATAAAGTGGGATGCCGTGTTCAAAAACAGTGGTGAATTGTGTTATTAACAGAACCATTGTCTCCCCTGTTCTCACTTGGTTAAGAATTGTTTAGGATCATTAGTTATTTGTTTTTTTCTTTATTTGTTTGCATTGTATTCAATGAATTAATATGTTCCTTTTAGTTATTTAATTTTAATTAAGTCTGCATGTTAGCGCTGATGATGAGCTAAAAATGCTAAAAGTGCATATGCATTTTAATTGAAAAATAAAATTGGCAATCTCACAATCTTTTGTAGTCAATACAGAAAAAAAATAAACATTTTACTAATTCTTTTCTCTTTAATGGAAGCTTAAAAGAATTTTAAGTAACATTTCATTTTTCAGTCGTGGTAGACCTTTGTCGGAAATGGCCATATATATTTACTTTATAGACTATGTATGTCCCGTTATTTAAACGAACCGCTGAATATGTGCAGGAAAGCGAAGAAACTCAAAACAAATACCAAAAGATTAATCAGATAACATTCTTTTTGCTAATGTAACAAAAATTGCTGTTTTTCACACTTTTCGTTGATCGTGAATATAGTTAAGTACTTATTTCAATAATAGCATGCTTTGGAATTTTATTGGCTCTTTTAGTTGAAAGTTCAAAGAAGTTTGCTGTGAAGATTCGTTGTAAGGACATTTCGTTAGAAGAACGTAAATGGATAGTCAAATTTAATCTAGAAAGTAAATCATTACTTGGGGAATATGTACAACAATTTGGAAATCCCATGCTAGTGTGCCAACTGTTATTAAATCGAACACAACCAACGGCAATTTTCAAACAAAGCAACGATCAGGATGACCGAAGATGATACCAAGTTTATAATGTGTTAAGAAAAAAAAGACACAGTTTCGAGAGCATCGTAAGTATAGACGTAGAATTCCTTTTTATGCATTAATAGAATAAAATTTTTAAAAAATTAATAACATTCGTGTTTTTTTCATATATGAGCTTTTGACCCGAACTTCTTCGCTCATTTTTTAATATGTTTTAGTATGTACTGAAAGCAGCTTACGAACCAATTTTCAGACTTTTATTCCAAACCGTTATTAAGTTATCGATTTTTTAAAGTTTTACAAAATTTTTAAGATAAAATTTTCATTTAGTTATCGGCTCGTATCATTTTTTCGCCTTTATTGTATTTTCAAGAAGAAAAAAAATGAAAATAGTATATATCTTTTAGTAATCAACGTTTAAAAATTAAAATCGACCACTTCGATTTTTTTTTAATTTTCCAAAAATTTTACCTTTTATTACGTAACTTTTAAGCCAAATAATTCAAGATGGAATACAATTTTTTCAATTTCGTTGTCTACTCAACGCAATGGCGAAATCGACGGTGCTGCAATTTATTGTAAGTCCAATATATGTTCATCTTGTCTCACTGTGACATCTAACAAAATTGTTAATTGTTAAACTTTATGTTTAATGTTTAATATTGTCCCTGATGATGAACTCCGGAGGTGTTGAATGAACAAATATAAATTTATTTTTATTTTATTCAAAAAGTGATGTTGAGCCTAAACTAAACTCAAAATCATGGCAGAATAACCAGGTAGGCTCACTAGAAACATGCTCTCTACGACAAATAAAACAATAACAAATGCGTAGCTATAATGTCAAAATATATTTTGTCAATTCAAAGCAGCCGTACATAGCGACACAAACAAATTGGTTACTGAACATTCTAACTAGTAGTCAAATGAAAATTTTATTAAAATTTAATTTTTATTTGCTTTGTTTACAGCCAAAATACAATTAATTCTGTATTATAACTATAAACACAGCTCATTTTATAGAATTTGTAATGATTTTAATTATATTTCTTATATTTTCACACAAAAAATCTGGGTACTCGCTTTATTTATACGGTTACGAGTAAATTATACATCCATATGGCTGAACGAATAAAAATAAATTGTCAATAGTGACATTATAGCTACGCCAATGTTTTGCTCTCGTTTTTTGCTCTCTGAATTGCATCTACCTGGTTATTCTGCCATGCTCAAAATCAGTTCGGAAAATTTTCAAAATGTTGACGATAACTCATTGATCTTCATGAATCTCGAGATACTGTGACAGGTACTTCAATATGTTACTAGTTTATATACATGAACGTTTTTGTTTTTCCAGAACCAACATCAAGTATTCTGGGATCACTTCATCAAAGCAAGAATAAATCATACTTAAAAATGTAAAACATGAGTTATGCAATTGTTCATCAGTAAATGTAGCATAAATTTTCACAAGTTTTTCAAAAAATATTGACTATGAAATATTTCTCTAAACTCTTGGATAAGAAGACTTTATCTTATGAATTGTAGAATGTGGTGTATGCAACTAGTAACCATATGTCATGCATCAGTTTATGTTCCAGCACTGTTAAAAATCTTGGAATAAATCATAATACTTTTGGGCTTACATACACAGAGAAAAATAGTGCCACATCCCAACAGGCAAAAATTATGTAGAATAATGTTGATTTTATATGATTTAAATACAAATTCTAAATATTAGATAGTTTAAATCATACTTGATTTTAAAAACAATGTTTGATAGTTTAAAATCGTTTATTGAACTTTTCGGTCAAAGTTAGAACAACATAAGCCTTATGCTTAAAAATAGCTTGAAAAGTCATTGAAAAAGGCTATCGCAGCAATTGTAGAAAAATCAAAACGGAACCCTTGTAATAATATTACTCTGTCAAGGTTTTTATAGGCTTTTTCTTGCAATTGTAGAATAATCTTAAGAAAATAATACTATATTAACACATGTTAAGAAAAGCTTACTATTCTCAATAGCTTTATAAGCTTTTTCTGGCATTTGTAGAATAAGCTCGTCAAGTAATATTTTATATACGCATTCATTCAGTGATTTCTAGTTCTAACAAGCTTGCTAAAAGTGGTATTTAGAAAAGCTTAAAACTCTGTATATATTAAGCTTGTTCTCAAGTACAATTGCCGTTCGCTTTCCAACGGCCGGTCGGGATATTTTTGATAAGATTTTTTCTTAAAATTTAGAACAAGAGGTATGAAAGATACAGGAAGAAAGGTACTTTTTAAGAAGAAAACTTCTTATATTTTCATAAAGATTCTTCTTAAATTTATTTAAAAAGTTTTCTTCTAAAGTGTTTATAAATGAGATTTCTTCTTTAACAAAATTAAGAAGAAAACCTAGCAACTCTATTAGATTTCCTTTTTAAATTTATTCAGGAAGACGTAGCCAATTACTCTTAGAATAAAAGCTTTTTGGGTTAAAACCATAGAGAAAACTTTTTAAATTTGTGCTACGTTATTAGGCTTTAACCATAGTATCAAACTGATTCCAAAGAGTATAAAATATCGTTGTTATACTTGAACTGTATTAAAATCTAATTCAAAATTGTATTGAAATATAATACAGCATGTCTTAAAAACTAAATATAATATTCACTATATTTTCGTTGTAATGTTCAAACTGTATTAAAATGTAAAACAAAATATATTTAAAATTTTTGTAATCAATTGCGAAGTATTAAATTTAATAGTTTTTGCATTAAAAATCTTTGTAATAATTTGTTTGTATTAAAATTTATTCCAAGATTTCTAACCGTGAGGATTCAAGAATGAGTAATTTTTCCGTGTCAGTGGCTTTATCGTTTAAAAATACATATCCAATATCCTTCTTTTCGATCGGAGATTGGTTTTATAATATTAACGCTTGATTATTAGTCGGAAGAGTAATACCGAGACTCAGTTTAGACAGCCATGGTTTACTTCGTTGATGAAGTGATGAAAAAAGAAAAAGTTCACTTACTGAAATTAATAATATATTGAAGAAGTACCTGTTATAAAATCGCAATATTCGTGATTATCAATGAGTTTGGCGTTAACGTTTACATTAACATTTTGATCATTTTCAAAACTCTCATAGGGTTCACCATGATTTTCTTCAGAAAAATTGAAAGCATACTGCTTACGTAATTTTTACAACATGCACAACATACACGGTCATCACTTGACAAATTGTTCTGAATTGCTAAATACTCAGGCATGTTTCGTAGAGATGATTTTACTTTGTTTTTAAAATTTTTTTGGATTCCAACAACGATAAAATAATTTTGTCATTGTTATCGTTTGCAAACAAAAATTTTATGAAAAAAACCTTATATGCTATGTCAATAGCTTGAATATAATAAAAATAACACTTCTATTTACACTTTTTACAATCAATGCGGAAAGTCAATTTATATGCGGTTCTAAGACACAAAATTCTAGGTTAACTGCGTGGCAACAAGTTTAAAGTTTTTTGGACGATATTTACTTTTGAAAGTAAAATTATGCAATTTAATAAAATAGATAATTAAATTAATAAAAAAAATTGAGATCTCATGTTGAAAATTGCGTAATAAAAGGTTAAGTTTTAAAAATTTTTTGTAAAAAACTCGAAGAGTCGGACTTTTAAAATGTACATTTTAATTTTTAAACTTTAATTTTTAAAAGATCTTCAGCATTTTTTTTTTGAAAGTAAATTTAAAGACGAAAAAATTAAACCCTATTTTGTATTGATATCGATTTTTGTTACAATTAATTAATTGAAAATTTCTCAGAATTTAAAAAATCGATTACATAATAACGGTTTCGAATAATAGTCTGAAATACGTAAGCTGCTTTCAATACGTACTAAAACATATCAAAAAATTAATTAAATCGAAGAAGGTCGAGTCAAAAGCTCGGCGAAACTCAAAATTATTTTAAAAACATTTCATCATCTAAATAGTAATTATTTGGAAACATTTATTTAGTATCATCATTTTTTGTTTGGATTTTTTAGTGATGAATTTGTTATTCTTGTTCATTTTTTTGTTGGTTAAAATTAACTGTAATTCAATATTATCTATAGACACGTAAGGATGTTCCGCAATCACACGAGAACCACTGAACCGATTTAGACAATAAAGGTACCAAACTATTTTTTATTTCAACTGAATCGTGCTAGCCTAAGTAAGATTTGACACGCCTACTTTTCATGCCCACTAAATGCAAAAAATGCTATATTCGTATATTCGACGGTTTTTTTCGTATAAAACTTAAATTTAGTAATTTAGTTTGTATAGCTACTGTCGGCAGCTGTACTCAAAATGGGCTTCTACGCCCCCTATTACCGCCCACAAATGAATAAAAATGCTATATTTCAGACAATTTTGGTCGTATGATACTAAAATTTAGTAATTCAGTTTGTATGGTTACTTTTGGCAGCTGTACTAAAAATGGGCGTGGTCGCACTGTGTTTACAACCTTTTTTCAGGGGATATACGTGGAGTTAAGCAAAGGCCGCCAGGTATAAACTTAATATATCTGAAATTTTGATAGTCGATTTGTTTTGTTTGTATGAGATGGTTTAGAAAGAAAAAAGATTTGCCACTCCCCCTTTTACAGCCCACAAAGCATTAAAAATGCAGTAAAAATCTTTTACAAAATATCAAAAACTCCTAAACCGCTCCCCTATGGTTAAAACAAAAATTTATTTATTGGTGTTTTCAGATAAGATAAATTTTAAGCTCTATCTATTTTGATCTATCTTTAACGACAGAGGCCACTATAGTACAAATATGAATTAATGCAAATCCAAACGGCTCGACGTATTTCCCTCAAACTTCGTACATATATTGTATGCATTCTAGATTTGATTTTACCTACTTTTTTGACCACACCTTTTACGTTTTTTTTTTTCAATAGAATTTTATTTTAAAAAATTCATATTTCTTGAATATTGTAGAAATTTTTAGTGCAACGACTTTTCATGAATATCGTTACTTAAAAATAAGAAAAAACGATATTAAAATCAAAGTTTAAACTTTCGATGCAAATATCTTCACCGTTTTTCAATATATATCAAGAAAACTTTTTTTTGTTCAAAAGATTAATAAAAGTACTTTTCAAAAATAGTTTGAACTATTTTAGGTTATGAACGATAGGTTATTGTATACTAGTATAAAAGCCTGTCCTACGACAGGTCCTCCGCACACTTTTTTTTTGGAGCCATATGCCGAAAGCACTTTTTCTCTTTTTAAAGCTTTATTTTTTATTCACTAAATTTTTGCAAAATACAAATGTACCACTTTAAATTGAAGCAGTGTTGCAAAAATAGTTCAAGTGTAAAAGTGCTAAAGGTCGAGTTTAATCACAATCATATTCATACACAACTTTACAAACTGGCTTTGCAACCTTCATATACGTAGCAATTCAGGTGTCATTTTGCGGCTGATACAATTATATTTTTTGGTACAATCGACTCAAATCGACTCAATAGAATTTCATTAAATTCGTCATAACTTTTTAACAAAGGATGAACAAAAAGAGGTAGTTAGATCAGAAACGTACTATTGTAAAAACCCAATATAGTCACTGATAAGTATCAAATATATTTTCTGTGCATACTTTCAGGCTGAACATTTTTGAGAACAGTGTGTCTTGTAAAATTACCTTACTGCCAAAAATAATTACAATTTGAGAAATACTGTGTGCGAAGTAGCATGGGTGCCTTTTATGTATTAAGATGTGCATACTTTCAGGCTAACAGTTTGAGAGATATTGGACACGGAGCAGCGTGCTTGCTTTTTATATATAAGATTTTTATTGACTGTTTATTCAAAAACTGTTTTTGATGTAAAAATAAAATCAAGTAAAAAAATCCAGCTAAGCTCAAAAATTATTTTACTGTTTTTATCATCAAAACAAAAAGTTCCATTTTGATTTTTTTAGCGAAATTAATTTTTTCTAAACTGTTTTTCTTATATATTTTACAAACAAGTCAAGCCTCAAAAATAATTTATGTGAAAAAATTACCCCAATATCTCTTTCCAATCAAAAGTTATGGCTTTTATGATGAAGTTACTTTATGATTTATAGAATAGCTTTGATGTTGTAGGTCGCACAGCCACGGAATTGAGTATTTGACCTCAATTTGCTCATGCAGTTTCACTGGTAGCATTTTATGGGCGTTTGACGAGGGGCTGTAATGCGCCGGGTTTCAGCAAAGGAAAGGAAAAAATTTCAGCTGCAAAATAAAGGAGGGGAGGGGGATAAGGGTCTGCACTTCTGAAAAATCGGTTTGTTTTTGACTTTTCATATAGCTAAACATCCGAAGAATACAATCTGAAGAATATTTAAAGTCAATCAGAGCAAACCTACTAATTAGTCCCCTCTCCCCTATCACTATAGCTCCGACAGCGACAATTTTAAATGCGTTTTTCTCAAAACCACGTTTTTTTTAAATTAAGGGGGTTTTCCACTTACAAAATGGCGGAAATTTTCGTGAAAAATAGGAATTTTCACTTAAAATTACCACCAAAAAGATTAAAATTAAATAAATAATAATCAGAGAACGTTGGGGGGAGTATTTAACGACACTTCCACAAAATTTTAAGGTATGTGGGTGTGTTTGTATATCATATATACTCCAAAACCGCAAAAACGATCTTTATGAAATTTTCAGGGAAACTGAAGCCACATCTTGAGAGTGTTCCTGTGATGTTTGGTTTCGGTTGGACAAGGGGCGTGGAACCTCCCATACAAGCCAAATTTGCTCTATTTATAAGCGTATGGTATATTCAGATTGTTTTGATCGTAAAAAACTAAAATATAGTAATTTTGTTCAGATGGTTACTGTCGGCAACCGTATACAAAATGGGCGTGGTCGCAATATATCTACGCCCTCTTTTTCAAAATCAAGCCAATTCCGGAGTTGTACACGTTTTTATAGTGAAACTTGGTATGTAGGTGCTCCAAGTGGCGGTCAATATAGATATATAAATGTTTTCACGCTGTCTACAAATCAATAGTACTTTTATATATTAGACGATTCTGATCGTAAAAAAATAAAATTTGATAATTTAGTTAATATGTTTACTCTCGACAACTTTCCAAAAAATGGGTGTGGTCGCAATACACCCGCTTTTATTGCTCACAAATTAGTAAAAATGCTATACATCAGATGGTTTTTACCGTAGAAAACTAAAATTTTGTAATTTAGCTTATGAGTCTTTACCGATTTTCATGAAACTTAAGGAAGTTATTAAACACATACAAAGGAGGGTTTTTGCATTGGAAAAATGGTCGTGGCACCTCCCATTCAGAACAAATGTGCAATATCGAATAGCTTTGGAATTAGAGGTCGCACAGCTTCGGAATTCGGTATTCGAACACAATTTACACGTGCTGTTTCACTAATAACATTTTATGAGTGTTGGACAAGGGGGCGAGAAGCCCCATGTAACCCAAATTTGAGACATTGAACAGATTTTGAGTTGAAGGTCACGCAGTCACGGAATACATAAATATTTCGGAAAATTATGAATTTTTCAGGGTTTAAAAAACTACCAAAAATTTAATTGCTTTCGCTTTCGATTTGCTGTGCTGTGTGTGAATCAAACAGCAATAGCCAAGGTAGAAGCCCTTCCTTCAAAATATAACTGTTCATTTCGGCTTGCTGTATATTTCCTCAAAAGCAAAGCTAAGGCAATAGCACAAAATAGAAATGTTAAGCTATGTAGTGCTACGACAGCCTTACGAAATGAAATTCATGTGTAGACTTGAGTAATGCATTAAATTTTCAGTTTCAGCTAACATGTTGGTTGGTTGGTTTAGATGGTGATTCTACATACAATTAGGATCCAAGTAGCTCTAGGGACCGTTTTGATACCATAACCTCGTGTTTCTGTTGGTTCCGGTTGGATCCGGTGCGGTTGATGAACGTTAGAAGATTGTTGATTTTTGTTGTTGAAAGCTAACATGCACTGGTAGTGTAAAATTATTCACCACTTCTATTGGTGAATTGAAAAAATAAGCCTTACTATACAATAGTGATAGTGAAAAATTGTTCACTAAATTCATATAAGAATAGTGAAAAAAAAAAATTCTGCAGCTTAGTGCAATTTTTATTTTTCTACTAAAATTAATAGTGCAAAAAATATTTGCACCAATGGTTCATTATTATTGTGGCTATATTATAATGGTTTTTATTATTATTAATAAATGTAAAAATTTGTATTCAAAGGTTTTTCAATAGTTTTCCGTGAATATATGTTTGGAAGGTATCATCTCAGTGTAATTATTGTATTGAGTATTTCACATAAATCTTGTATTTTAAATAACACTACTTTTATATGAACATTTATATGAATGTATATATTTATATGAATTGTTATCCGATTTATAAAATTATATTTTACTAGCAAATACCCGCTGCTTCGTCTGCGGTAAAAATATTAAATACCATTTCTAAATTTTAAATCATAAAATTAAAGTATTTCGTTGACTTCGATCTTAATAAAAAATTTATATATTAAGAAAAGAATTTTTTAAAAAAATGTTCAAAATTTATTTCATACGAAACAGCTTATTTCTGCATATTAATGCCTATGAGTTCGTAACAAATTTGTCGGTAAATGTGTAAAATTTGCAATGCACTCCACAACCCTGCATGCACAATCTTAAATATAAATATCAAACTTAATTTGATTTAAAACAATCACCCGCGCAATCAGGAAATCACTTTTTACTCAAGGAATGACGCTAATCAAAAACATATATACTCTTCTATACCGGCCACGCCTTCTTTTGTGCGTTACAAATAAAATACCCCCCCTACAAACCATGCTGTAAGACGTAATTCTACAATTTGAAATATACCCTTTTTGGTTTGCATCTGGAGCTAAAAGAATATGAAGAAAGGTCAGTGAAGAAATAAAAGAAAATATCTTAATATGGACATAAAAGCCGATAATACGGATATAAAAGTAGTTTGGGAGCTTATGGCCGCATCCACACCCGTAAGAACTTGTCTTTGCAAGTAAAAAAATAGACAAGCCTGATTACTTAAGTATCCTAAAAAAACAATTTGTATCCAAGTGTTGAATAGCTGGATCATAATAGCACCAACTTTTATTTTCAGCAAAACAACGACACAAAACAAGCTTCACACACACACACATCTTATTTACGAAATGCTGATATATAATTATAAGCAACACCCAAAAATCACCAGACATTAAATTAATTGAACATATATTTAACTTATTGAAGAACAGATTACGAAATATCAGGTATTCTCTGAAGAAACTCTACAAACTGCTTTATTGGCTGAGCAGATCAAAATAACAAAAAAAATTGCACAAATAATAAAGTCAAAACTCTGCTCTGGCGTCTAGAAGCTATTGTAGCAGCCAAAAAGGGTCAACAAAATTAATATTTTTTTTATTCTATCAAACAACAGAAGATCTGTTTAGTCTTCGTTAACTTTTTTGATATAAATTTATGTTTTTTTATATGCCATTGAATGTTTTTCCTTACTTACATCGAAATGTGTATTATTTTAAATAAAACTCGTTTTAATTTTTTTTTTCTTAAATTTGAAACGATTTACTAGTAACAATACCTAAGACGTAATGTGTACGTAAATTTTTTGATTCACTGTATGTAGAACTGGCAGACAAAATTGTGGGCGTAAGAAAGTTTTGAGAAGAAGGTTTTAGTTCCTACTTGCAAGTTGTAAGTTTCTAGTTGCAAATTAAATTTGCAAAGTTGTCCTAAATGAGTGAATAAATTCATGGTATTTGCCAGTAGGAAAGTACTTCTGACTAAATCAAATTCATTCATAATTAGATTTCGTGGTAGTGGCCAAAAGATTTGGCTTATTCATTATATCATTCTCTGTCAGTGTCGTCACTACGTTGAACAGTGAGCTTTTTTCGATTTTAGAATGACATTTGCGTTATCTCAAAAACTATAAAAGCTAGGGTAATGAAATTTTGTATAAATGAGTTTTAGCCTAAATTAAGTAACTGCACAAAGAATTCTAGGTCAACTGCATCGGCTAACTCCCATACAAACCATCTTTATTTGTGTTTCGAAAGAGTAAATTTAGTTTTTTTAACTTCACTTAAACATCATGCTAAAAATATTTCAAATCGGTTAAATTTTAGATACATCTCCTATAAATCTATATCTCCTATAAAACAATATTACCAAATTAACGAAGTTTACAAAAAAATTAAAAACAAAATGTTTGCTTATACAAAATTAGGTCACAACTTGTTTTAGATTATGAATTATATTTTATTTTTCTTTTAATATAAGAGTACATTCAAATTGTTTAGCGTTTTAAGGGATTTAAAATTTTTAAGCGTTTTTTAAATTAAGTTTTTTTTTTGTGCGCAACTTTGCGCCATCAATTTTTTAGGAAACATAAGGCAAATATACTATATTTTTGAAAGTATAATTATTCGATTGTTTCAAATTGCCTTACTTTTTTTAGCTTGAAATGCGCTACTTTTTGTTCGAAAAAAGTATCAATTTTCAAAAATTCTATAAAAGTATCATCAATTTCATAATAAAATTTTAATAATATTTCATTAATTATCTGTCAAAAAAAAAATATATTTTTGTTAAAAAAATTTTTAAAAAAAATGTTTTTCATCCTAAAATAGAAAAATGCGCAGTGTGCGTCGCACTAACCGCCAACTTACTGCAATGTCATTTATCTCGAAGAAAATTGCGGTGTAACTTACATGTAAGCATCTGAGTGTTCATTAGTCAATTGTATGGGATTGACGTTTGGTGAGTGCATATTAACATTAATACACCCAGAAAAAAACTCGTAAATTCAACAAATTTACACTTAATTTTAAGTAGTTTTTGCATTCGTTTTGTGCTCAACAAAACAAGTTATTTAATTTTACAGTAATCGATTTGTTAACAATACTAACAATTTATAATGTAGTTACATGAGCAGAATTTATTAATGTAACAATGAAAGTATTAAAAACAACTAAAACAAAAATCTTGAATTTAACAATTATTTAATTTAAACGAACTAAATAAGAGGCTTGTTTTTTCCACAATGCAATTATTTTAATAAATTAAGAAGAGAAGTTTTTGTTTTTAATACTGAAGTGCAAAAAAATTACCTTTACAAATAAAAAAAGCAATCAAACTCACATTTATAATCTTACTAATTTGATGAAACATATTTAATTATATTTATTTATTATCACGGCTTAAAAAGAGAGTACATACTTGTATAAAATGAATAACATACATTAGTGGAGTTCACGATCTAGTGCAAAGGGTCTTGCATGAGTGCATTTGTAAAATATTATTGCATATATTTGCACTACACTAACAAAATACACTGATTTGCACCTGTCACGTTCTTGCAACAATGCAACACTAAAAACCTGTAGCTTACAAATGCTACGCATGTGCGATACTGGATTGCAAGCTCAATCGAACAATCAGCTGATGGCCGGAAAGTGTAGACAAATTAATTTTGTGTGAGAAACCAAAACTGATGGAGTGCCTCAAAACAAAAAAAATAAGACACAGTTTCGATATTATCGTAAATATAGACGTAGAATTCCTTTTTATACAGTAATAGAGAAAAATTCTGTTTTTTTAATTATTTTTTCAAAACTATTTTAAATCATTTCATCTTCTAAATAAAAATTATTCAAAAACAAATTTGTTGTCGTTGTCCTTCTTCAAACTTACCTGATATAAAAAGCTCACAATCAAATTCATGTAAAAATTTGTTTTGTTTTATAAAAAGTTTTCGTTTGATATTTTTGGTGATGAATTTGTTGTTCTTGTTCATTTGTTTTGTTAGTTAAAACTAAATGTAATTCAAAGTTATGTTTAATTAATGGAAATAATAATGGGTAAATTTGAATTATTTATTTTTCGTGTAGTAAAGAGCATATATATATATGTATATTTTAAAAGTAATTTAAAATTAAAATTTAAGGTAACAATATAATTTTTTAAATATGAAAAAAATATAAGGCATAATACATATAATTCGAATTTATTATGGTATTTAAAAAATAAATCGAGTTCTTAAAGCACATCGCATGCTTTGTGCATAGTAGTATGCGTACATACTGCCTCTGTAGCTACACGCATCTGTATTCTTTGTTGTATTTATCTTGCTGAAAATAAACATTCGTTTTACTCGTACTCCAACTCATGGCAGAATAACCAGGTAGGGCCGACTCGGAGAGGAATAGAGTAGAAAGTAGAGAAAAACGAGCTAGTTGTCAAAATCAGCTTTTCATGTCGAGTAAAAATTACAAATATCTAAAAAATTTTCTGCTAACTGAACCAACTTGCTAATTACCAAGCAAATTTAAAACAACGACGCACACAGAAGAGCAAGATCACAGCGGTTGAGCAGCGTTAGAGGGGATGAACCGAATCGTCCACAGAAAATAAAGAGAACTTTGTTTACTACGTCCCGCTTTTCTCTCGTCACTCACGAAAAATCTCGCAGAATCAAAACAACAAAATCAGCACCTAGTAGCAACGTCGCCAGTTATGTTGGAAAAATCCCATTCGTGGTAATTTTTGATTGCCTCTAAGAATTTTTGTTTCTGGGAATCCTTATTAAATTTTTTAATTCAGCGTGGTATTTTTTAATTGGCGTGGGAATTCAGCTGGGTATTTTTTTTATTTCCGTGGGAGTTTGGAAATATTCTTCTTAAAATTTTTTTTTGTTTTACTAAGCAAAATTTCTTTGTGGTATTTCTAAATTTTTTTAAAATTACAGTTGAAAGTTCTCTATATGACCTTGTTATTAATTATGTTGATTTTCAATGATTTAAATACAAATTCTAAATGTTTGATAGTTTAAATCATACTTGATTTGAAATAGAAATTCTAGTTGTTTGATAGCTTAAAATCGTTTATTGAGCTTAAGGTCAAGTTAGAATAATTAATTGCTCTAACGAATTTTTCGAAAGAAACAACATTTTAAAAATGTTTGTGCATATGGGACTTATTATGGTATTTTTTAATGCGAATGATATTTTTGTGGCAATTTTAAATGCATATGGAATTTTTCACATACTGGCTCTCTAGCTACATGCATCTATATTCTCTATTGTATTACAACCCAACAAGCCATGAATGTGACTGTTCCAGCTAAACGGTACTTAAAACGGCAGCGTCTGATTTGGTGGTATGAAAACGACATGTTTTGTACCTTTAAACCTTTCTCTATATAATTGTAAAGTCTTTTTTTATATTTACCTTGATTCGAATTTAAATTTATGTCATATTCGCTTGAAGCGTCGTTTGTTCTTGTCTTTTTTCCCTCTTTTTCACCTGTTCGCCAAAAAAATCTGAAATATGCATTGAATCAGTTGAGTTTCCGTTTATTGTTTAGTTTATTGTTGCACCTTAATAAAAACTATTTTAAGAAAAGGTTACAATTGTTTAACAACAAATAAAATAAATATACAGCTTAAAGTTTTCTATATGACCTTGTTATTTATTATGTTGATTTTCCTTGATTTGAATACAAATTCTAAATGTTTGATAGTTTAAAATATCCTTGATTTTAAATACAAATTCTAGTTGTTTGATAGTTTAATAATCGTTCATTGAGCCTTAGGTCAGGTTAGAACAATTAATTGCTCTAACTAGTTAATCAATCAGCTAACTAATTAATCAGCTAGTGATGTTTTTCTTTCTTTTCATATTGAAAATGTTGTTGCTGTTGTTTCTTTGAAAAAATTCGTTAGAGCAATTAATTGTTCTAACCTGACCTAAAGCTCAATAAACGGGTTTAAACTATCAGACAACTAGAATTTGTATTTAAAATCAAGAATGATTTAAACTATCAAGCATTTAGAATTTATATTTAAATCATAGAAAATCAACATTAATATAAAACTTAATAAATGGTACGCTAATATGAAACACACAAAGCATAGTTTTCTGACAACCAACGGTCCGCTTCAGTGCTTTTAAAAGTGCACACCGTTTTCAACCTAGCCGATTGCATCCGAGGCTATCTGGGGAAAAAAAAATGAAAGCAACTGATGAGTATTTATATATGTATGTTTTACATACATATTAATAAACAACAACAACAACAAAATCAGCACAACAACGAACGACGTGATTACAAACCAAACAAGCAAACACAACAACAACAGCAACATTAAAAACAGCATAAGCAGCTTGTGCATTTCTCATACGAATATATGAATTTATCATCTTCTTAGGTTTTGCTATTTTATTAGATATTCGCTTTATTCCCACTAAAACTGATATTTTGGCATTCTTTGTTTCTATGTACGATGAATATTAAAGGCTGTAGGTATACCCCAAAGTGTCAAATATCACATTGAAAAAATTTGTGAAAATGACCCCCACACAAACCGCGCTGTAAGACGTAATTCTACGTCAAAAGAAAATTAGAAGCCCAACAAAAAATGGTCAGAAGAAGAAATCAGGATAATTTTAAATTATATACAACTTTACCAGTGGTCGCTGCTTTTTTTACGGCTGCTTGCTTTGCTTCTAATGATTGTCACCAAGCAAACTATCCAGATCATGCGTTTAAATTTTGCTAGATGCCCACAGCACAAATATTTTACAAGAAATTAATCGAAAAGACTGGAATTGACGCTTCATGGTGGACTTGCTGAGATGGAAGTGCGACACTTGAAAGTTTCCTTTAAAAAGGTCAACGATTGGCGGAGATTGACGGGTGCTGGACTCCTGGAGTCGGATGCAGGAACTTCCAGTGTTGAAGGTAAGGAATTTTTGTCTTAAGTATGAACGAGTGTACAAAATAAGTTGTTATTTCAGGAAAAGTTTTGAAAATGTGCGCTCACTAAACGCAGAATAGTGAAATTTTAAGCGAAAAAACTGGTGGAGAGAGCATTTATGTCGCAATTGACAGCGGAAAAAACACAATGGGCAATTCACTTAACGCAATCCAAAACGAAGCAATGCCTATAGAGGAAATTTGCACCAATACGGAAAATGAAACTCCTTCGCCGTCGCCAGAGCAGGTTTCAGGTAATCCAATCGTTGTACGAAGCACAACACCGGCTATTCCTAAAAAAGTAAAGGATTTTGCCGAAAACATGAAAAAGTTTGCTCCAAAGTCATCGTCTGCCTACCTTGCTGCTTTTCAAATGGAGCGTACGACAATGTTTAAAATGAAATTTAAATGGGAAAAATAAAAACATCAAAACGTACTTATGTTGAATGAAAGAAAACTCAAATGGAAAAGGAGAAAACAAAGTCTGAAATAGATTTAAAAAAACAAGAGCTACAGCTAAAGAGGCTAGAGATAGAAAAAGATGAAAAATTAAAAAATCTTGATATTGAAAGGGATGAGCGTTTAAAAAAATATGAAATAGAAATGAAGTTCAAGAAACCATAGCAGTATTATTTAAGTTTTTATTTATTTATGTTTTAACTAAATGTATTTGCTTACTCTGTTCAAAGCTACAAGTACCTTTTTATACCTTGCACTCATAGAGATGAAGGTGAATTGATTTTTTAGTTCAAGTTTTTTTTTTTTTAGTAAATGAATTTCTGTGCAAATTTATGTGTGTTTCAAACCAACACAATTTTTCATCATGGATTAAGGTAATGATAATATTATTTATATATAATTCTTCTGTACGTGTGTATGTGACTGAACTCATCCTAAACGGCTGGACCAATTCTGATGCAATTTTTTGTGGGCGTTTGAGTGGATCCCTGAGTGGTTTAGGCTTACAATTGGACTGCAAATGGGTTACAGAAAATTTTTTCCGAAACAGCTCATCCGATTTGCATGAAATTTTGTGTATAGAGATTTTCGGGTACGATGAGTGTTTATTTTTTATCCTTTCTGTTCTATCTTAAACACCGGAGAGCGCTATAGTAAAAATCTCTAAAGAAATCATGAACAATTTCAAAACTGCTCACCCAATTTGAATGAAATATTCGTATCGTATTGTTAGATGGTTAATTTTCTATCTATCATGCACACCTTGAATGCTACACTAGAGGCGGGCGAGCCGGGTATTCCGCTAGTTTTTTTAATTGATTTGATAAGAATATGAAGTAAGAAATTTTGTTTGTTTATTATTATGTGAAATACACTTAAGAACACATTAATGAATATAGTGCTTGTATTTTTGTTTCTCCACCACTACTAGTAGCTTCATCAGGAACAGTAGAATCTTCATTTGCTGTTAGCTTGTCCGATATGTTTTTAAAATAAGTTGAATTGCCTTTTTTCAAAATTTTGTGCAAAATACAGCAAACCAGGAACCAGTTGCAGCATAATTTATAATTTTCTTTTCTCGAAAAACGCATTCTTAGCTGCTTAAGACTTCCAAATCGTTCTTTGAGAAGGCCAAAGCAATGCTCTAACCTTACATGGTACTTACTGTGCTGCAAATTAAACCCGATTCGGGCATTTCTATCCAGCTGTTTGGCGTTACTTCTGTATGGAGTAATTAAGGATTCAGACAAAGGATATGCGGAATCCCCTGCTATCCATTGCTGCGCAGAAAAAAAACTGCTCTTTCTATTTGAACAACGAATTGTTTCGATAGATTCGTTCCAGGTTGACCAATTACGACATTTCGGATTTCGCGTTTATAATCGCATACCACTTGTGCTTTTATTGAGTAAATGTGGCTTCTGGAAAAATACGATGTATGGTTCTCAATTGGTGACTCTGCCAATTTGATTCGATGTATCCATTGAAAAATAGTAGCTCGTGAAAGATGTCAGATACAATTTGTAATCGCTCATCAGCACTGGGCCAATAAATGTATTTGGATTGGATGCTTAAAAAAACTTTGAAAACTCTGCTTGTTATTTTCGATATGGTTTCGTCAAGAAAATAGTTGCAATTTCCTGAACGCTGCGCTCTCTCCTGACGAACCTAGCCGAAAAAGTATAATTGCTAATTGCAATTTAATTGAGAACTGCTTGCAAGAATGCGGTTTATTGAACTCCTCGCTGTTTTTTATTAAAGCGACCAATTCCGAAAATTGTTCTCTGCCAACTCGTAACATTTGCCGGAACCTGTCCTCGTCCATCGTTGCAAGGATATTATTGCACCAAACATCTGAATTGGTAATAACGCTACAAACTCCACTACGGCAACTCATTACAATATATAGGCTTTCATTTAATTCATCAAGAACTTCCTCAACTACCCCATCGTCACTTTCCATATTCTATTTAAAAGTCTATTACTGCCTCTTTCTTACTTTTTCTCGGCATAATATTGCAAATTTAAACAAAATATAAGAAATTAATACTTCACAAAGTAATTTTTTTTTAATTTTCTTTTATAAATCAGCTGTGTATTAATTTTGCAACAAGTGTTGTAGAGTAATCTAAAAAGAGCTGCTCACAATTGATTGCAAATGTTTGCAATTGCATAATTTTGCAATCTGGTGCAGATAAGATCGTGAACTGCCCTATTGTATATTGTTATATTAATATAGAAAGACCCTGTCTCATTTTTTATTACTTTATAGGATAAGGAAAAAAGTTATTGAAGAATTAATTTCAAATTTCCAAATTTTTTTAAAGCATTTTTTATTAAAAACTTTTGCTATGATGTAAAATATTTTTACAGCAAAAACTACAGAAATTTTTTCCTTCTTCTATGAAGTAAGGAGAAGGAAATGAGATAGGGCCTTTCTATATTAAAGTAACAAAATACATTATCCAAAAGTTCTCGTCGTGTTAATGAAATCGTAGATTTGTATACATATTATTAGGAGTTTCATTTTTAGTTGGCATCGATGTATCTCATATTTCATAAGTAAAAGCAATTACGTGGACAGAAATTTTTGTATGACTGGATATTTTCAGAAAATGAAGTATTCAATAATTGACAAATTACATATGCTTCTTTTTCAGATTCATTTGAAATTAATAGTATGATTCTTAAAACGTGAGTGGTTCTAATGTAACACTCGACCAATGCGGAAATAGTCGCATCGGACAGCTCCCATTGCACAAATACTCTTGAAAGGTCTTCGTCCAAGTTAATATACTCCAGAGAGCGAAAGTACACAATTTCGCATTCAATATCTTCCATGAAGGCATTCAAAGTTTCTATAAAATAATGAAAAATGTTCACAAAGCATATCGGAGATGTGGTGAAAAAGACTTACTTGAATTACACAGTCCAACAACTAAAATAACTACAGACTTCGATCAACGGATTCTAATAAAGAAGACAAAGAAGTTAATCGTGTAATTGCATTTTATTAATGCAATATTGAACATAGATCTTATGATTTAGATAAGATAAATTTAGCAATTTACTAATATAAATAGTAAGAAAACTTCTAAATATAAGCTTTTGACATAGTTGTTATGTTCGTAGACCTAACATAGAATTTTGTAAAGAGTATTTTTGTAATATATTTTTACCCTCAAGCTCGTTTTTATGGCTTTTTTACCATATGTGGGGTCCTTTTTACCCTCTTTCGTAAATATGGTCACAAATAACCCATAAAAAAGGACGTTTGTGAACACATAAACTTTATCAAACGCATATATTTAGAAGTTTTAACACTATTTATGTTAGAAAATTGCAAAATTTATATTATCTAAATCTTAAGATCTATGTTCAATATTGCATTAATAAAACGCATTAAACATCATATCAATAGTCATATTTCATAATCTCATCTTAATACTTACAGTTTATTTAACAGGATATTTTATCCTAACTTTAGACGAATTTCTTTGTTTTTTGTTTATTTGTCACCGAAAACAAATGCAAAAACACTTGAACTGAATAATTTTGAAGCTGCCATTACATGTTTATAATTTTAATGTATCAACAAATATTAAACTGTTTAAGCAACAAATTTTTTGTTACTCTTACGAAGCTAAATTTTTACAATCTTCAATATTTTTGCTACTCTAACAAGTTTATTGTTGTAATAAAAAAAATTTTATGAATTTATCTAACTGCAAAATACTGTTGTATCTACTAAATTTTTTCTCGATGTACTATTAAGGGGAACTATAAGTGTAACCGTAAAAAAAATTGCAGTGATTGCGGCCTTCACAGTGTTTAAAATAAAAAATGTCGTTCAACTAGACGATATTTCCAATACAATGAAACTGAATAATAGAAAAAACTTTAATTTGGAAAAATGGCGCAGTTTAAACAAAACCACCGTTTGCACAAAATTCTTATGATTTTTACCATTTAAAATAAAACCTTGTTTGTACTCAAAAACTGAAACATATCTATATAATCACCACCAATATGGTGAAGCATCTAAAACATCATCGAGAACAGTAAGTTTCCTCCAACTTGTGGAGTTTGTTTTTTTATTACTAAAAATTTTTAATATTACATGAATTAAATTGTGAGCTTTAGATCAAGTAAGTTTTTAATAAGGCAATAACAACAACAACTCTGTATAGAGTCAATCACTTAGCTGACTAGACAGTCTGTTTCGGAAATCTCCACATATTCCTCTTCAGTAGTCTTTGAGTGATTAAGCTGTGATCAACTCAATGTTTAAACTAGTATATGAGTGCGCAGATTTTGGAATTCATTTTTTTGAATTGTATGCCTGCTAATCATATGACATTTCAAAGCAGTACGCTATTTATAGATCACCGCCATCAACTCTATCAACGGTTGCCATCTGTTCTAGTTCCTTTTAATTTATTTCAATATTCATTGGTGTTCGATAGTATGTCGAAATGCACCATAGAAATGAAACGAAGTTTTTTGCTTCGCCAGAAGCTAGTGTTCTAACTGAAAGGTGGCTATTTTCACAACCAAATGTTCAATTACACATGACTTTGACCGAAATCGATCAATTATTAGATTATTTAATCCATTTGACATTAATTAAACTTATTTGGTCGTGCTCCGCCACTGTTAGTTAATTAGTTTTTATGATCAGTTTCAGTTGGAACACTAGCTTCTGGCGAAGCAAAAAACTCGTTTCATTTCTATGGTGCATTTCGACAAACTATCGAACACCAGTGAATATTGAAGTAAATTAAGAAGCGATTCTTACAATTTTTTGCAAAACATTTTTAATACTTAAAAGAACAATTTGGGGAGAGCCAGTAGCGTAACTATGTTTTGTGCGCCTCCCCGCAGGTTTCTAAAAGCGCCCTGCTATTTACTTTTAGAGTAAAACTATGTTATTAGTAGGTTACTAAAAGCTTAGGAGAAAACAAGAGAACTCTTGACAAAAAAAAAAAGAGAACAAGAAGAGTCTGTTTTAATTCAACAGTCATCCTTTATTACAACAGCTATATTTTAAAAATATCTTATTTATAACTAAATTTATATTTTATTTCAATAAAATTTGTTAAAAAAAAGCAGCAACGTAAAAAATACTTTTTATAATATCAAATATAATAAATTTTATAATATATATATAAATATTTTATCACAATGAAGGTAGAAAGAAAACATTATTAATTATTTAAAAAAGTTAAACAAACTGATAGTTTGAATAAATGAGATCTATTATTTTCTTGAAATGATTAGTTTAAAGAATTTGATAACGTCACAAAATACGACCAGCTTAAATATGAAAGCAAAAGGGTAAATCGACTTCGACCTTATCGAGTTTTGCCAAACAAAGACGACTTTTGCTCAAAATAGTCTGCTTTTTTTACGTCGATTATTCCATCCAGAGAAATCGTCTATACTGGACTTAAATTTTATTTCAGCTCATATATTAAATAATTTTTAATTTATTGTTGTTAATTTTAAACAATATTATTTTGCGAAGGAAATAAATATTTTAGTATATCTTAATTTTTTTGGAAACAAACGTCGCACAGTGTAACGTCCCCGTTCTTGGCCAAAAATAGAATGATTGATCGTAGAGCTATGAAAAATGGCACGAATATCTTTCGTGACAAAATAAAAAAATGTTAAAAAAATTATGCAAATCCGCCACACCCACCTCCCATATAAACGAAACCCATTTTTTCCTGAAACTTCATCAAAGCATCGAAATTTGCTACATTAATTTCTTTTGTGATTATAAATAAATGGAAAATTTCATAGGCGAATGTCACGGCCATTATTTATGTTTTAGTAACTCTAAGTAACTAAATTCTTAGATGAGGTCAAGACCGACATACGGTTGTAGCGCAAACTAAGTAAGTAAGTAAGTAACTCAGCTTTGGAAAATAGTACCAACAGAAGTTAACTAAGTTTTTGTTTATATTTGTAAGCTTTTTTGATTACAGCAAGGAAATTTTAAAAATTGAATTGTTTTGTGTTTGTAAATAAGTCGAAATTTTGAAAAATAATCAGCTGCCAAACATCAAATATATCACACATTTTAACTAAACAGGTCACCATAAAAATGCATATCTTCCGTATTAGCAAGAGTTTTTTCGGATAAAAAAAAAACAGTAATGTTACCGGATATAAGAAATTTTAAGCTTTATTTTGATTATAAAAAACCAAAAAATTAAATAAAATGTGAATAACAAGAAAAATTTTATTTTTAATAAATGCAACTTTGACGGCTTGTCATTACGAAATGGTTACTACTATTAAAAGAAATTTATTTTGTTTTTTTCACCCTAGATATTTTTTATTGGAAGCCATACAAATTTTGGAAAAATTCAAGCATCGACATTAGAGTGGGGCGATTAGTATGGAAGGAAAAAAGTGTTAATGGGCGCTTCGCGTTTCTGATTCTTGGGATTGTACTGAGCAAAAAAGTCCACTAGACCATACGTCTACGGTGAAAATCGAGCTTCCAGATTTTGACTTGCAGTTTTTTCTCAGACTTTTGTCACGTTTTTTTTGGATATTTTTTGGATTTTTTTTTTTTTTGGACCATTGAGATTTTCGATCCAATACTAAGACAAAAATCTCAATGGTTTCGCTGTTATAGGCCAAAATATCCAAAAAAAAAAAAACGTGACAAAAGTCTGAGAAAAAACTGCAAGTCAAAATCTGGAAGCTCGATTTTCACCGTAGACGTATGGTCTAGTTGACTTTTTTGCTCAGTACAATCCCAAGAATCAGAAACGCGAAGCGCCCATTTTGATGTTCAAATCGCCCCACCCTAATCGACATATTAGACTTTTGGTCGCTTATTTTATACTGTGCGTCGTTCTCCACTTCATTTACCATTTTCATCAAGGGACTTTAGGGCGCCCCTGGCTTAGTTGCGCCCGCCCGCAATGCGGGCTCTGCGGGCCCGCTTTTTACGCCACTGGGGAGAGCTATGATCTATAACTTGACAAATAAGGATAAGGATAAATAATGCACCACGAGACTATATTCTTTATTCTACTATGCAAAAAAATACGAAAAAGTATTCGATATTCATGGTATCGATAATTTTTTTCAATATTTTGTGGGCATCGATACTTTTCTTTCGATACCAAAAAATTATGTGTCGATATTTTTTTCTTTCGATATCGTTTCCCTAACGCGGTTGCGTTGCGGTAGTTTCAATAAATTCCATGATGCTCTCTTTCCTTTTCTTGTTATGCTCAGCTAGCACAGAGCAAAGGTGAGCCTCGAGCAAGGCCATGATAAAATAACCAGTAGTGGAATTCCCAAACAAGTAACGACGATTTTCGATATCGTTAATTAGCGAAAACTGTAATTTTCTATGAACGTGGCACGCACAATGACGACAATGACCAATAACGATAACGATTATTATCGTTAATTTTTAGGGAATTCCACTGCAGGTACATAACATTAACTGCTTTGCCGAGATGTAGGGATAAAGTGTCACATACGAGTAGTCATGGGAGCCCGCAGGATTTGTTCTAGGGGGGACAAAAGCATAAAGGAATCTAGAAGGAATATAAACAATATATAACCTATATAATTTTATTTACTACGATTTTTGGTACAAATTTTTTTTAATATGATACGCACACTGAACTGATTGACACACGCTTGTACACATATTTAATATTAAACAATATTTTTTTTTTTGGAAAACTGAAAAAACAAACTAAATTTTTAGGCTTTTTTTTAACTTTGGAGCCTTTAGATTTGGGATTTCAGATTTGGATTTAGGAGATCAAAATCCATATCATTCGCAAAAATTAAAAATTTTAATTGTCGCTATTCTTGAAATGTTCCCCGCATGTTAAGGGAGATATTTTTCACCGGATCTCACACCGCATTGACACCAATCTACTTTCTTCTTTTTCCAACAAGAATCAGTTCTAGCAGCTTGTCAGCTACACAATCGAGTACGGCAACATACCTATTATCTGAATGATTTAAATAATTTATTTTTTTTAATTCAAAACGTATGAATAAATAAATAAGGATGTACATGTATATAAGACTTGTTTTGGGTTTCAAACATTTTCTACACATATTCCAGATCCTCCCTGCAAGACTTGATTCTTAATCCTAGTTTAATATAAGCACGTGACTCGAAAATAAGTTCAGAAAATTCTCAAACTGGGTGGGTGCCGCTCAATATCATGAATTTTAAGAAGTATAAAATTGTTGTTCCTTATTTACATTTATGTCATAAAAAAACTTTACTCTATAACAAATTCTTATGTAAAATCGTTTGCTTAATACGATATAAGATTTTTTTCAAAAATTAGTTTTTGATCCAAAATTGGCCTACTTTATTACATTTCCTAATTTTTTCTTTCGCTTAAGCAGCCTAGATCGCTGCACCTTTCTCAAATTTAAATGCTCCAGGATTTTTTGTCATTTTATCAAGTTTAGGAACAATTAAAAAAATGCAAATTGGATCATCTTTATGAAAGAAAAACAAGCCAATTTTTTTAAAAACATTAATTTTTTTATTATTTTAATTTTCTATGATTTAAATAAAAAATCTTTGATAGTTGAAATGATTCTTAATTTTAAATCCAAATTCTAGTTGTTTGATAGCTTAAAATCGTTTATTGAGCTTTAGGTCAGGTTAGAACAATTAATTGCTCACACGAATTTTTTCCAAAGAAACAAGAACAAAAAAATTTTTCAATATGAAAAAGAAAACATCACTGGCTTTTATTAAATCTTCTCTAAGTCAAATCGGCTAGCGTTGCACGTACATCATGACGTGTGTGTAATACAAGTCTCAGGGGAAGGAATTTATAAATCTTATATAAGCAGTGGGAGTAGCAAATTCGAATTTATAAACTCGTCTATCCATCATAATTCAGATAGGAATAAATTCCGTGACCGGAAAAACTTGAATAAAATTTTTTCAACTGTCCTAGGTTTCAACACTGACTTAAACCAGCAAAACTTATTTAAGAGCCGGAAGAGCCCACATTGCACGGACGCTTTCGTCTGCCTCATATTGTCAAATTGAAAAAGATTTCAGTTGAATCGGATGTGGAGAGCATTAGTTGCGTGCGGAAATTTTCAAATGAGAAACGGATGAAGAACAATAATTTGCTCAAATGGACACCACGTTGCTGTACGATTTCCACTCTCCCATATGCATACACTACTTATAATAACACTACACACTTGCACCAACCCAAACACCAATGAAAACCCAATGTGCACAAAAACGGATGCGGATCCGTTTCGAACCCGTTACGAGTCCGTCAGAACGCATTTTACTTTCTTATGTTTCGGCGAACCCGTTTCGAAGTCGTTACGAATCCGTCAAAAAAATGGTCACAACATTAACATAAAACACAGTTTTAAATTTATTAAAAATGGTACGAAGTACAATTGTGTACTTATTTGTATTTAAAAAACTTTTTTATATCATTAGGCACGTGCCTATATCTTAATAAAATAAATTTTTCTTTTCTTATTTATTTAAAACGTAATATGTGGGAATGTAAAAACTGAAATAACAAAAGAATAAAAAAATATTTTTAATATGGCATAAGCCTTATTGTTCCGTTTTGACTACGAACTATTTAAAAAAAAACGAGTCCGTTGTGATTTCGCATTATTTAAAAAAAGATTATGAAACGGATTCGTATATTAAGTCCGTTCCGAGTCCGTAATGAATCTTAAAAAGTGAAAAAAGTAATTCGTATTTTTGAGAGGAATTTCATACAAAAAAGGATCATTTCTGGATGCGAAATGCAATCCATTTCAAATAAAAAATACGAAGAAGTAAGTCCGTCTCGAGTTCGTAACAGATCCGTTAGGCACACTGGGAACTTGCACTCCACCGAACTTCGATACGTGCTCACCTTATAAAAACATATACATATAAAGCATGTGAGCCACGTTTAACTTTTTTATTTGTGCCTTTATTTTTCAGTGAGAAAAGAGCCTCGGATTCGATCAATAATTTGGCTTATTCAAAGAGTATAAGAAAAAGAAAAAAAATTATAATTCGTGAAATCTTATCGTTACAAAAATGGTTTTCAAGCAAAAGAATATTGGTCCAATTTGTAAAATAAAAGCACGAAACTGACACAAAATCTACAGCGTTGAAATAAATACTCATACGCTAACGCACGTGCCAACCGAAGGTATTTATGACGGTTTATAGAGGTAGAGCTTTTGCAACAAGCTTAGTGAAATCGTTCAACGACTTTATGTAAAAATCCATGTTAAAATTAATATCCCAGTTGGCAAAAGCAGCACTTAGAAGCGCTTCTAGCAGGTCATCATATAAGCCCTTCCGCACTTATATATAAGTCCATTAACTTTTTTATATGAAACGAGAAAATTTTCTAGTCTTTCCTCTCTTGCGACTCTAAAGAGGCCTACTTGAAGCCTGTTTTGAGAATGCACGTTAGAAAGCAAAGCAATATAAATATCAACTTGAAATAAAAAACGACTGACAGTTTCCAGACTTGAATCCAAGTCCTCTTATGTGCCGGTCCGACACCTTATCCACTCGTCTACCGCAGTTTTTAACAAACTATTGCTTATTTTGCATAATTACAAATTAAAGTAAGCTTTCAAGACCGCGGGTTTGAAGCCCAGCTCGAACAAAAAAAAATTTTTTGTATATATTTTAAAATCTACATTTTCTTACAAATTTTTCTTCATACAAAAATATTAGAAAAGGTTTAGAATTTTTCCATATAAAAATGTTCGTATAATATGATATGTAATGTGTCAGAATTCAGAGACCTGGGTTCGATACCCAGCTCGGAAAATTTTTTTTTTTATTTTTCAAATTTATATTTTTTTAAATTGTTATGATCATTTATAATTTTTTCTTAAGTTTTTTAAAAAATTGTTCATATAAAATAATATGATAAGACTCAGAACCTTCAAAAGGTAGGCCTTACAGAAGCACTCATCAATACAGCGTCCTGGAAGGTAAATTGACGCCAATAAAAGCACTACTAGCACGCCTTGTTTTGCGTAACACTATCTGGAATTCCCACTGGGATAAAGCTTTGTTACCTGATTAAAATTTAAAAGAGCTTCAGAGCTGAAACAGATTGCAAATAAAATATTCGAACTGAATAGGACTTCTTTAAAGAACTGGAAATTTTGTGTTAAACTTGTTTAAATTCAAAATAGGTTCGTTCATTCCTTCTATTTAAACGAAGTGATGTTATTTGGTTAGGTTCGGTTAAGGTGGCGGCCAGCCAAGTGAAGTTATTAGAATCAGTATAAATATTTATATTCACTATTAATAAATTCTGATAAATATCAACAAGTTTAGTCGTAGTTCATTAAACTCGAATATGATAAGTCAAAGCAGTTATTTATTTTAGTGAATTTGGCTGGCGTAACTAAATATGGCTTAGACTTCGATCCATTATTTCATAAGCTTTACTTACACCACAAGTTCACTTATTGTGGTAAACTTTTGGACCTGAGCACATGAGAACGATTACAAGGTGTAACAGTGAAGAAAAACTTGGCATTAGACGTAGTGGAGATTAGTAGTGGAGTAGACCTGGGGCCGAATTGCAGCATCAGTGATCGAGCAAAATTCCACAAGATTAATAGGCACTTGTCTCGTAGTGCCCTTAGTAATTTTGCTCGATCACGGATGCTGTAATTCAACCCCTGGAGGCACATAAGATAACTGCATATTTGGTTTTTTGAGTTCACCCTCAAATTTTGATATAGGTATGTATATTCAAAAAAACTACTTTTATGTGGTGCGTGTGAGTTGAAGACGAAAAGCAGACCTTCTCTACGGTACATTAAACTTCCTTATGTCCAGCGTCGCCAGATTTTTTTAAGAAAACAGTAAATTAAAAAATAAAACTGTATTTTTTTAAAAAAACGAAAAAAACTGCAACCTTAAAAACGAAGCAGCTTGAATTTTATTGGTATTTATTTTTTTTTTAATTTATTCAAATGAAAATAAAAAAAACTAATCTACAAACACAAACGATAACATAGATTAGGTAAATGTGGCTGCCTCAATTCAGACACACTTAAGCCAATAAGGCCCATTGTGGTACCAAAGGGTTGATTTCCTTTCCACAAAGCCTAGGATTCGGTATACCGAAGATTGTGAGAACTCAAGTTCATTAAAAAACTAGTAAGGAATAATCTTCGACTGAATCGAAGTTAAAATATCCCCACGGCCGTATTTTAAATTATTTGAAGTCTTGAATGTTGTATTATTTTGATGATGTCACTTTTATTGGTCGCAGTTTTTATCCAAATATTTAACATTTGAAACTCACATCCCTTTTTATTTATTAAAGCATTTGTGTACAACATCAAATTCAAACCTAAATTTTTTTGCAGTTAAATTTAAATTTAAAAAATCGAGTGGATAGTGAAAATTTTAAGTTATTAGATTAATTTTATTTGAAGTTATGAAGTTATTAGATTAAAATTTTAAGTCACTAGATTAATTTTTGTGAGATTTAAAGAGATTTTCCCGTTTTGGTAACCTCACTTTGCCGTGGTTTTCATTCGATTTTTCCAAATTTTATACATAAAATTGTTTTACATATAAATTGTTTTAGCTTATGTGCAAAAATATAATTATTTATAATTTGTTTCGCAAACGTTTTACTGAAATAGATAGTAGTAAAATAACTAATCGTACTCTGCCAAATAGTTGAAATGCAATGATGACTGAAATTATTTAATATATTAATTATTAAATGGACCTATGCAGAAAATGTTCTAGAGTTTTATTAAGGTGATATTTCAGGTGATAAACTTTTGTGTCGTTATAAAAATGACAGTGAAAACCAAGCATTAGGTGTCACTCTTTGGCGATTGCCGATGAAAGGCACTTCAAAATGCTGGCAGGGTTAGATCTTATGTCAACAATTTCTAAATCTATTTTGTAATCTAAATTAAACAGATTCTTTATAAAAACCTTTGTCAAACTCATGATTAATTACACAGTGATACAAAAGTGAAAAAAAGAAATATGCAGGGGTTCTCATGCAGCAATTCTGTTTTGCTGGAGTCCATAGAGTACGAAAAAACTTATACTTTTTCTCAGGCACTTCGTTAAGTAAGTTTTTTTATAACAAATGTAGTGATATAACGATATTCCCAAAATTACAAGTTCAAAAAATCATAAGTTTACTCTGCATTAACCGATTTTTAAAATTTTGCTTTTATTTTACAGATCTGATTTGTACCTTTTAATAAAAAAAAACATTTTGGCAATCAGCTCAAAAATGGCTCAGTTACGGTCGATAAAGTAAAAAAAAAAAAAAAATTAAAAAATGTTCATTTTAATCTCGCTCTAAATTGACCGTTAGGCAGAAAATTCTGCTTTTTTAAAATTTATTGACAATCATATTAAAGTAGGTTTCTAAAACAGGTAAGGTCATAAAAATCGGTTACAAAATGAATCAGTTACGCCAAGTTTTGTGATAACATGTAATTTGCTTTTTTTGTGTTTTCTTAGAAATGTAAATATTTTTCAGGTAATAAAACAAGAAAACGCCTAATATACAAAATCATAGTTGGATGATTGTTACACTGTTTGTCTCAGCCAACGCTTGTTTACATTTCGCACTAATTGGAGTCATTATCCACATGTTTACATGCGTTTCTCCCCTTTCTCCCCTTTCACGTCTTTTGCGTGGGTGACATTTTGCATCACAACAAACACGATTTTTGTTTTTTCCTTTCCTACTCACAACCGCACTAGTGCTGAATTATTGAAAGTACAGGGTCCGCCATATAACGTTTTTTTTCAACTTGTGCTTATTTCGTGAATGGTAACACTTAGCTCATGTCTGATTTCACAGATAATTAGTTTTATCCTTCCGCTGAACGAATATGGTTGTGTGTACGCTTGAACAACGCTGGGAAATATTGCGACATTACTTTGATGTAGAAGATGCCGATTTTGCCAAAAAAATCATCTGAAATCATCAACAGGATGGCGCTACGTGCCACACAGCCGAAGCTACACTCGATGTTTTGCGCCATGTTTTTGAAGATCGCATTATCAGCCGCAGAGCTGATGTCGTTTGGCTACCTCGAAGCTACAATTTGACACCGTTGGACTATTATTTGTGGGTTGCCCTCAAAGATTAGTGTTACGCCGACAAGCCAGAGACAATTGACTCTTTAAAGGACAATATTCGTGAAGCCATTGGTGAAATACAGCTGCACACAATCGATAATGTGCTTAAAAATTGGACCGATCGTGTAGGCTACTGCATGGCCAGCCGAGGCAGCCATTTGAATGAAATTATTTTCCATTATTAACCGGAAGGATTGTACTTTCAATTAAAAAAAGAAAAAATTTGAAAAAATATCTAGTAGTTTTTTTTATAGAATTTCATAGAAACACAAGAAGTGTAAATTATGAGGAAATAGTACACGAAATGCTGTGTGCCTACCATTGCATGCAATGGGCTGCAAAATGTCTATCAAATTGCACCATCTCCATGCTCATTTGAATATGTTCCCATCAAACTTAGGGCAGATGAGTGATGAACCAGGACATTTCAAAAATTGAACAGCGGTATGTTGGAAAAAGTAAAGTCAGTATGCTGTCTAACTACTGCTGGTCTATAAAGCGAGAAACTAGCAGCGATCTTTATAAAAAACAAATGAAACGCAAGCATTTCTAATATTTGAAATAACCTGAAAAATATTTACATTTCTAAGAAAACACAAAAAAAAGCAAAAAACATGTTATCACAAAACTTGGCGTAACTGATTCATTTTGTAACCGATTTTTATGATCTTTCCTGTTTTAGAAACCAACTTTAATATGATTGTCAATAAATTTTAAAAAAGCAGAATTTTCTGCCTAACGGTCAATTTAGAGCGAGATGAAAATGAACATTTTTTAATTTTTTTTTTTTTTTTTTACTTTATCGACCGTAACTGAGCCATTTTTGAGCTGATTGCCAAAATGTTTTTTTTTTTATTAAAAGGTACAAATCAGATCTGTAAAATAAAAGCAAAATTTTGAAAATCGGTTAATGCAGAGTAAACTTATGATTTTTTGAACTTGTAATTTTGGGAATATCGTTATATCACTACATTTGTTATAAAAATACTTACTTAACGAAGTGACTGAGAAAAAGTATAAGTTTTTTCGTACTCTATGGACTCCAGCAAAACAGAATTGCTGCATGAGAACCCCTGCATATTATGTGTGTAGCACTGTGTTATTTTCAATCGACGATAAAATTAATGTAAACGTAAAGCATTTTACCAAAGCTAGTAGCTATGAGCACACGTTAATTAAAGTAATAAATAAAAATATTTCGATTGGGAAAGGAAATTGTGGGAGGTAGCGTACGAAATATGTTATGTACGTTTGCTGTTGCATCAATTCAACTACTGCAAAGGCGCAGGACTGTAGTATGTTCAGTCTGCAGTTACAACATGAAAAGTTTGAGAGTATCGATTGTCAATTAATTTTCATGTTTCTAAGAACCTGTGAAGCAGGCAAACCGGCATAATTTTGTAGCATTTCTATTGAAAAGACAGATGTCACAAGTGATGTGGTGAAGGCTACGAGAATGTATGAAGAAATTTTGTATATCTGGTACGTTTGCTGAAGCTCCACATTTTTGCTTTCATTTGTTTCCTCAAGAATACAATTTTTTAGATCATAATGCAACTTATATCCGTAACTTACACGTAATCCTTGTTTGGTGTACGCGTTGAAATAGTTGGAAACATGAGTTTTAAGTTTTTTCCTCACGTTCGATTTACTTTAACTGACTTAAATTTATAAGAAACGCCAGCTCGGATTCATATGCCGAGTTTTTCATACCACATATATAATTTATGAGAAGAAGGGCAAAGAAAATTATTCTGAAGGCAGATTTTCAGAAAATATATTGTCAATAAACAATAAACAATTCCTGCTTTAATTATGAGTACATTTCGAGAATAGCGGCAACTCTAAATTTTTTTCGGGTTACATGGATTTTGACCTTTTAAATACAAATTTGAACAAATAGTATAGGCGCCCAAAAATGGCCTAAAAATCTAGCTGTTTTTTTTTCGTTTTCAAACAAAACGAAAACCAAGATGAACAGAGTTTGTTTTCCACAATGTGCACATTATTTTCGAGATTTTGCAAAATATCGTATCTCTTCATCTATGATTCACTGCTTGTGTGGATCTTTTTTCGAAGTTCCTGTATAACTCTTGTAGCGCAGTTGGTACATGTTCTGCGAATTCTGATCCCAGCACATCGCCTTCCTTTACTAAACCATCTGCCATCTAGAAAAGCATAGACTTGATGGTAGCGTATCGCATGCATTTGAACGCCGCTTGGCTGAAAATGTTGATATAAGAGTGGTGTGTGGCCATGCTGAGGGCTATCTCCGCAGCCTTCCATATGGCGAATACTTCTGCCTGGAATATGCTACAGTTGTTCGGCAGTTTATGTGCTTCATTCGTGTTTGTGTTTTGGAATTGACTATCGTGCGTGCGAGGCAATTTGTAGTCCCTGCTACTAAGTAGATCCTTGCTGATAGTACAATGACCGAAATTTTGAAAGAGCATGTTACCAGCTGCTGTGAGGCGTTATACCGTTTTTCCGGCTATTAGTTCTGCGTATATATTCAGGGGGTTCATACGTAGAATAGTTTCAAGCGTTTTAGTTAGAGACCTATAACTTCTCAACCAATTGCAAGCGGCTTCGGATTTTTTCGGATTTTGATTCAGGAAGCCAAAATTCATATAATCAACAAAACAAATTATTAAAAACAGAGTTGTCGCTATTCTTGTCCCAATTATGTAATAAAAACTTGCTTATGAGTCAGTCCAAACTGGTTAAAAAGCAGAAAGTTTGTTGCTCGACCATTTCTTAAATCTTTATTTATATATATAAAAATTGATTTATGTATGTGGCTATATTCAAAACCGCTGAACCGATCTTTATGAAATTTTCAGGGAAACTGAAGCCACATCTTGAGAGTGTTTCTGTGAGGTTTTCTAATGATTGAAAGAGGGGGCGTGGTACCTCCCATACAAGCCAAATTTGCGCTATCGACCACAAACCAAAAAAACAATATATGTCAGACGGTTTCTGTCAAAAAAAAAAAACAAAGATTAGTAATTTTGTTCAGATGGTTACTGTCGGTAATTGTTCAAAAAATGGACTTGGTCGTAATATATGTACGCCCACTTTTTCGAAATCATGGCAATTCCGGAGTTCTACGCATTTTTACAGTGACACGTGCTGTGTAGATGCTCCAAGAGGTGGTCACTATATATAAATGTTCAATATAAAAATCAATATCTATATATATAAAAAGCAAAACGATGTGTGTCTGTGTTTGATGCCTATAGACTCCAAAACTACTGGACCGATTGACTTGAAATTTTGGCAGTCGATTTGTTTTAGGTACGAAATGGCCACACCCTCTTTTTACCGCCCTCAAATCAATAAAAATGCTATATTTCAGTCAGTTTAGGTCGTATAAGGCTAAAATTTAGTAATTTAGTTTGTACGGTTACTGTCGTTAACTGTACTAAAAATTGGTTTCCACGCCCCCTTTTACCGCCCAGAAGTCAATGAAAATGCTTTATTTCAGACGGTTTTGATTGTATAAGCAAATCTAAAAAGCACCTTTAATCAGATTTGCCACTTCATACAGTTTCAACATCTACAAATAAAAGATATATTTCGTATTAAATCGAAACCTAACAACCCTAACCCGCTGGTTGTAATAAAATACTTCTCACGTTATGATCGAAATCGCGTTTTGAAGGCATTTGGATCATATCGAAAGCAACATAAATCTGCAGTTAATTTAAGAAATGCTGGCTAATGTAATAACAATATCTTCATTCACGAAAGCCTTGATCCTGAGAGCCGGAAGCTACTACAAGCTGCAATTGTTTATAAACGGCAAAAGAGCATTTATAATGCTTATACATTTCGAGGTTCTGTCTACATTAGGATGGAAAAGAACGCAGATGGCATCCTCATCAGCAGTTTCGAAAATCTGCAAAATATTATCGAAGGTTTTTCATCAAACAGTATTGGGTCTGGAAATTAAACTCAGATTGCTTGTGTTTATTTATATTGTTATAATTATATCTTTTTTATGTCGATTTCTATTCAAAAGCTTTCTACAAGACTTCTATCTCTTTTATTTGATTTGTCTATTTTTCAACTTGCCTAAAACGTTCTCTCCTGTTCTTTATCCTTATGTTTGGCTCTAGTCATTCGTCTAATCGTGACTTTATTATTTCTGACTGTTCTGCTGTGTTATTATTTGACCAATTTTACTTCATTTCTGATCACGACTTAATTTTTTGTTCGTTAAATATTAACTTTTCTCGTAATATTATGTCTAATGCAATCTCATATCGTGATTTCAAATCTATTGATTACACGTCTCTGTTAAATGATAAATAAATCATCCCCTTTAATAATTGCTGTTTTCATCCAATATTAATGATAAACTTAGATCACTTCTGGATCCAATAAAATATTTATTTGATAAACATATCCCCCTGCGTTCGATAAATATCATGAATACATCTTGTTTTTGGTTATCCCAAAATGTTTTAAATGCCATAAAAAAAAGAACAAGCTTCGAACAATATGGAGAAAAAATCCCACCTCATCCAAGTGAAATATCTATAGAACTGCTAGAAATGAGTCCGTTCTTCTTACTAGACAAGCCAAATCAACTTATTACTCGGGCAAACTAAAACTATCGCTACCAACCAAAACACTTTGGGAAAACATTAAAAAACTTGGAGAATGCAATAAAAATACCACTGAATGCAATATAAATCCTGAAACTCTCAATAATTTTTTTGTTGGTGCTGTTGATTACTCAAGTAGTACTATACTCCCCTATTGTTATATGACCACGCAACCATCTTTTAAGTTCACACCAGTAAATGAATCTGATGTTGGCAAGTGTGTAATGCAAGTTACATTAAATTTTACAGGTGGGGATGGTGTTCCCATAAAGTTCATAAAACTCATACTCCCTCATATAATTAGGGACACATATAATTAATTCATGTTTTCTGTCGTCATCATTTCCAAACTTGTCGAAAACTGCAATTGTTCTACCTGTTGCAAAAAAACATAACCTTTCTGGTCTGAATCACTTTAGGCCAATAAGCATTTTACCGCCACTGTCAAAAGTATGTGAGAAGCTCATGGCTCAGCAAATCAATAAACACTTATTTGAAAAAAATCTACTATCCCCTTTGCAATCTGGTTTTCGAGCTGGGCTTGGGTGTTATTCTGCAGTTGTAAAAGTTCTTTATGACATACGACCAGAATATGACGCCGGGTCTATGACTTTGCTCTGCCTTCTTGACTTCTCTAAGGCTTTAGATAAAGTTAATCATCAATACTTGTGTCATAAGACTTTGTTTGGGTTTTGTGATAGTGACGTCAATCTGATGTCTAATTATTTGCTAAATAGGACTCAAAAAGTCAATGTTGGTCAATTGTCTTCTCAGTATAAAGTGGTATAAAGTAAAAGTAGTGCTCCACAAGGATCCATACTAGGTCCTCTTTTGTTTTCATTGTTTTTAAATTATATTTTCTCTGTGTGCAAACATGCATCTGTTCATGCTTATGCAGATGATGTACAGCTGTATTTGTTACATCAAACTTAGCTTCTTGATGATCTTTGATGTAGATTGAACAAGCGCGTCGGAAGCGAATTTCATCTGGAGGGGCAGTACAATTGGTGGTGCAAAAAAGTTCACCAAAATTTCTCCAAAGAAATATGAATGTGAATAAACAAATTTTTTATTTTAGTTTAAAATAAAAAAAATATAAAAATATATAAAAAATATTAAAATTTCATTATTTTTAAAAGTTCTTCCAATTTCAATATTAGAGATCATTCTTTAAAGGATCTTTCATATGGTAATATGAAAATATAAGAAATAATGGTTGCTTTTATAAAGCAAGAGTAGGTATATCTTTACATGGTTTAAATGCAATAAGGTACAAAAAGTTATATCAATTTAAATTATTCCAAAATGTTTCTTTCTGTCGTTGCGAGAAACAAACTCTTTCACCAACTCCATCGTATTCAATTCTTCGGTTTATCTCTGTGAATGTGTATAAGTGCCGCATGAGTGAGTCGTTTCTGTGTCATAGTTGCTCGAAGATACGTTTTAAGTCGTCTTAGTGCACTAAAAGAACGCTCAGATGAAGCTGCTGATGCAGGCACAGTCAAAAGCAAAGCAATAAGTTTTTCAACTTCATTTAATAGTTTTTTTACAGTATCCGAATTTTTTTGCAAATTGGGATACAATGCCACTACAATTTGAAGGTGTTTGGCTTCAGCATTTTAAGTTGCGCGTGGAGGTCGCTCCCATCAAAGTAATCTGCATAAAGATCTAGTTTTGTTTTTAGATTTAGTTCAGAAGGCACTTTTCCGTTGAAGTGAAAATTACAGTATCTTTTTGCAAACACAGAGAAAGAAAATGGTTATCCGCAAGCATGCTTATGAAGAAGAAAGAAAGAAGAGGAAAATATCTAATACAAAACTATTATCGTTGTAAAAAAAACTGATATTTTGAATAACTTTTAAAGTTTTATTTTAAATTGTTTATCTAGCTAAAAAAGTGGGGGGGCAACTGCCCCCCTTTACCCCCGCTTCCGACGCCAATGAGATTGAATGAAGATCTTAGCAGTATTAATAATTGGGCCAGTAGCAATGGTCTTCAACTAAATGCATTTAAGTCGTATGTTCTTCCTATTTGTAAGAAAAAAATTGTTTAAATGATGTCCCTGTTTGATTTGTTTTTTGGAACATATAAGCTTACTGTTGCGTCAAAAATTGTAAATCTCGGTTTCCATATTAATTCGTCTCTATCATGTGTTGATCATATAAACAGTGTAGTCAAAAAAGTTTATTAGTTTATTATGTCCTTCGTAGTTTGAGAATGTCAGCTTGTGTAACTCCTGTTGATTTAAAACGAAAGTTGGTGATGCAACTGATCTTACCCAGTTATAATGTATGCTGAAATAGTATACAGTAAACTTGACTCATCCTCCCAATTAAAACTTCAAATTGCTTTTAATTATGCCACACGCTATGTATACGGCTTGCGAAAATTTGACCATTTATATAGTTACAGAAATGCAATACTTGGTTGTGATTTAACTGTATACTTGAATGCAAGAAACTGAATATATTTGCATAAACTTATTCACGAGAAAACACCGCCTTATCTTTATTCAAAACTTCAGTTCTGTCTGTCTAGAAGAAGTCATATTTTAATTGTACCTAGGCATAACTCGCTGAACTCATCTCATTTGTTTTTAGTTAACGCCATTAGAATATGGAATGCACTGCCTCGAAGGACAAGAGAAATTACTAGGAGAGGAATTTTTGGGCAATCTATTTTATCTTTTTCTTCTATTCAAACAACTTAAATTTTTAATTTCTTTGGTCTTCTCAGCTCCCTATTATATCTTATAAATCTAAAATTCTTTATGTTTTTGTTTTTTATTTACCACTGTATTAATAGAAAACTTTTTACTCTTTTTAAATAAATTTTTGTCTTATATTTGAAGTTACCTTTACCTTAAATTAATTAAGCTAAACAAACTTAAATTCAATCCAAATATTCTCAATTAAGCATAGTTATTATTTAAAATGATATTATTTTGTGCTATAAGAGAACATAGTTTTAAGTGTACTAATGTATAGCTTTAATAATAAATAAATAAATAAAAAAAATAAGGCTTAAATACGAAAATTTAGTTTGTATGGTTACTGTCGGTAACTATACTAAAAGTGTGTGTCCACGCCCTCTCTTTCCATCCACAAACCAATGAAAATGCTTTATCTGATACGGTTTTGATCGTATAAGACGTTAATTTGGTAATTTGGTTTGTGTGGTTACTAGACTGGCCATAGTGAGCTTTTTTCGAAATATCAACAAAGTCCGCTTTTAATACTTTACATTTGGTGTATAGCTAAAGGTGTATTTTTTTTATCCCAATCGGAATATGCTTAGCACCGCCATGTTGACTATTAAGTTTTCTTTGTATATATATATATATATATAAAATCCAAATATATATATATTAGGGCGGGTCAAATTCTGGCTCAGCGAAATTCGTAAAATACATGTAATTTCAAGACTTTTTCTCCACTACAGCATATACAAATTCTGAAAAAAAGCTGTGCGGACTTTCGTAATAGATTCATACACATACATTCATACATACATATTTTATAATTGATTTTTATATTTTTGAATTTTATATTGAACACTCATATACATATATATATATATATATATTAGGGCGGGTCAATTTGTATGGACGAATTTTTTGGAGGTCTGGCTCAGCGAAATTCGTAAAATACATGTAATTTCAAGACTTTTTCTCCACTACAGCATATACAAATTCTGAAAAAAAGCTGTGCGGACTTTCGTAAATAGATTTTGTTCTCAATTATAAAATATGAATGTATGAATGTATGTGTATGAATCTATTTACGAAAGTCCGCACAGCTTTTTCTCAGAATTTATATATGCTGTAGTGGAGAAAAAGTCTTGAAATTACATGTATTTTACGAATTTCGCTGAGCCAGAATTTGACCCGCCCTAATATATATATATATATACTATATACATATATATATATATAAATATACATATTATTTTACAATTTCTTTGTTTGTGGCCTCAAAACCCTATTGCTTTGAATTTAAAATTTTTTATTTAATAATTTATACAATTACCTATCTAACGAGCTTAAGAAGTCCAAAATCGGTTGGAAATTTACGTCAGAGGAAAACATGGAAGTAGGAAAAACTTCTTAAAGCACTTAATTTTTTTAAATTTGTCGGTCCACTATGTGCATGCGAGTTTTACAGAAATGGGTGAAATCGGCAGCGATCGCAAAAGGAACCATATAAGTTTAGAGAAAAGCATCGTGTCGCGCACTTGATCTATTGCGCTTGTCTGATCTGCTTTATTCTGTCTTTGAAATGATCGCCTCATGTAAATGAACCCAGGTAGATAGCGAGAGCTTAACGGAATGACAAATTAGCGTAAAGAATGATATAGAAAGGAAAGTGGACGAAATAAATAAGAAAGAATCGTTAAAATTCAAATCACTTTAAAATTTAACGGCAACAGAAAGACACACCAAAAGTACAAAATTGAAACAATTCGCATTTAGTTACTTATTAGTCCTTGTACTGTGTTATTTTCTCTGTTTTATTCTGTGTGTGAAAGTTTTAAAAAAAGAAAATTATTTAATTTTATGACGTTTTTCAATTATGATAAAAATCTAAATGGCTTCGACATCTAGACAATGCCTATCACAAAAAACAACTTCGTTGTGATCATGGAAAAATATTTTTGGTTGGAAAATGTGAAAGTGAAATTTTGGGTGCGAAGTTGCCATCAATGAAACAAGTTCTTCAATTGCTTTTTTATAAAAAGCGAGTGGAAAACATGTCTGTGAAAGACAGTATAAATTATGTGATTGGTGTTATACTTAAGTTTTCAAAAAAAGCTAACATTCCTACTCTCACTGAAAAAAACTGCAAGAATAAATTAGAAAAACTATATTGTAAGTGAAAATGTGAAACTCCATATGAAAATGAGTCTCGTGAAAATATCGAAAATTATATATTCGACATTGTTGCAATGGATGCTATAAAAACGAAGATCCAGTAGGATATAGATTTTCTTTTGCTTAAGAGACAAAGAGGGCGTCCAGGAATTTTATTAATTATCATCGATACCAAACTGGCACGAAAAGAAAAACTCAAGGAAAGGCAAATGGAAGCAGAAAAAAGGCGTGAAAAAAGAATTGAGAAGAAGTTGCTGCATCAGGTATTTTTTAGTTGATTTCACAGTGTGACACGATAGAGTTACATTTTCAAATAACTGCTTAACTAGTTTGCGCTTACAGTTTTACAAAGTTGGGCAGTTAAGAGAGTATTTTATTCTGAAAATTTCAGCATTTAGAAGGTTTAAAACTTATTTTGAAGAAAACAAAAACCAAAATCTTTAAGAAAAAGAGTTTAAAAGCTGTAAATAGCTGCAATTATATTTCCTGCATTTTTAATTGGTTTTAAACCTAACAAATACATATTTGTCAGCAACTCTGAGGAATGCAATGTCACAGTTGGTATTATTTTTAATAATTTTTTATCAGCTGTATCGGAAATGAATGTATCAGGAGACAGCGAATTCAGTAATGTAGAAATGGCTCATTCGGTTGTAGATGCCGAAATTTCTGCCGACGCAAATGAATCCGCAATCGCAGACGCTCATGGCGCCGATTTTCTTACCGAAGTTCAGAGTCAACGATCTCGCGGATATATTAATTTTATTGACTACAGAATGCTAGCGAGCATGGACAAATGCAAAAATACAACTCGAGGTGCAACAGTTTCTGCATTGTTAGGAAACCTGCAAGAAACTAAACCGGATTCCATAACGGTCAAGTTGGATGATCTTGTATTGAATCGAACATCTGTTCAATCGATGAGAAAGAACTTTCGCCACAGACAAGCCCAGCAAATTTTGGATGGTTTTAACGTAAGAAATAATATATTATTTTTAAAGTTATGTTTTTGGAGTAATTTTGAGTGCTTTGATTCTAGATTCCTGAAAAATTTGTCCTACATTAGGATAGCAAACTACATACTTATAGATATAGAAGGGAAGGAAAAGACGGAGAGACTTGCTCTGGTTGTGACAGGAAAGAATATGGAGAAAATGCTCGGTATTCCAAAAGTCGAAGACTCCTCTGGCGAAAAAAAGCTGAAGCGGTTCTTAACTTTTTACGAAAGTGGAAAATGGATAATTTGGTCGAAATTGTGTGTTTTGATACGACAGCATGCAACACTGGCATTAATAAAGGTGCTGCTTATTTGCTTGAAAGAAAATTGGGCCGCGAATTACTTTTTCTTCCATGTCGCCATCATATCAGCGAATTGCTTATTAGGGCTGTCTTTGAGTTGTATTTCGGGAAAATATCGGCGCCAGAAGTTCTCATTTTTTACCGCTTCTTCTTCAAAAGAACCAAAGACTTCAAGAGAGAAATATTGGACGAAGAAGTAAAAACAGCGTTCACAACGACTGAACTAAAATCGCACAAGGACTTTTGTCTTGCGGCATTAAAGTCTAATTACAAGTGGGTCGATTATAAAGAATTATTGCAGCTTTCACTGCTTTTTATTGGTAAGGATGTACCGAATTTTTTCGCAATTCCGATTACCTGGAGCAACGTCGCATGCAAGATTTATGTCCTAAGACATTTATTGCTAGAAAATGTTTTTGTTCCGTGAGCAATTCAAAATGACAGGCTCGGAATTGAAAAGCGTTCGAAACATTTATACACCCAAAAAAAACGGAGCAAATAAAGGCATTTTCGGGGTCAATTTAACTTTTTTCGTGCATGGTATTTTGCCAAAGCTGTAAAAACTATATTTAACTCCGTTTGTGTGTTCAATTTACTTCAAAAATTAGATTTGCTTGAAAAGTTGTACTGACTCCGTTTTGAGTCGTTATAAGGTTGAGAATTTTTAAATTTTGAGCTCACTCAAAAAAAAACTAGAATTAACTCATTTAAACGTAGCATGGAGCTTAAAAAATGAACAAACTCCCCTAAAATAGAGTCAAATAAAGAACCCGTAATTTCTTTTGTCTTTAATTATTTTTATTTATTTGTTATTTCAATTGGAAACAAAGGATATTAAAGAAAATCTTAACGCCGAAAACAGAACCTCTTCTCCATACTCACAGAGCAGCTTAACCACGATTTGGCAATTTTGAATCTCTATAATTTCTTATAAAACAAAACTTTTTTTACTTTTGAGCTTAAATTGCGCTTAACTCCCAAAATTTGTTTCAAAGGTGTTTCATTTCTTTGATTTTAAGAGGAATTTTCCAAAAAAGGAATTTTTGTATTTAACATATTTGAAAAAAGGGATAAATATTTGCATTGATTCTACAATTGATTGCTGTAGTTTTGTTCATTGAATGAGGGAAAAGATGTTTTTTAAGCATTTATCAAAATGTAGCAAGGATTAAACAACAGGGTGAATGCTAGGCTTATGAAAGTTTTTTAAGAGATGAGTTAGTTGTGTTCCTATACTAATGTAAAAATGGACGTGGCATTTAATTAATTATACTTAATTCCGATATATATTGATGCTATATTTATTAATTTTGATACAAAAATAGGTAGAATATTCTCAAGGCGATTTGTGTTAAGTGAGCAGGGTTACCTAAATGTCGTGATACATAAAATAAAAATGTGTTTATTAGTGTTTAATGTAGTTTCGTTAATAAAATATGGTAATATGTGACTTTAGTATGTTCCAAAAACTCATAAATTCCTCTAAAAAAATATATGAATCTTCACTTTTATTAAAACAATAGTTGTATACCAAATGTAATAAAATTGTTTAGTTTCCCAAAATTTTCTATAAAAAATACATCGCAGGTTAAAAAAATTACAGTATAGTGTGCACACAGTACAGAAGGGAAACTTCTTAATATAAAGAATAAGATAGATTTTTGTAAAAAAAAAACAGAGAGAAAGAAAGAGATAGCATCTCAAACGAAATAAAATACAAAATTTTCATATAAAATATTCTGTTTATTTAATATTTTCCTGTCATTGTTTGGTTATTCATTTAGTAATACTGGTCTTAATGGTTTGCGATGTATGCGGAATATGTCCGTGATTTGATTTTTACGAGATAACGCGAAAAAAATCTATCTGCAACCCTTTTAGGGGTCCCCATACAAAAATAATATCATTGCTTATGTACACAATTTTTCGTGACGAGATTAAAAGAAACTTTCGTGACGAGACTCGAAAAATTTTACTCTCTATATCAAATGACCACATAAGAAGTTTCACTTCGATAAAGATATGCGAAAACATATACTCGCAATAGTAAAAACGGCCCTTTCTTATCATTATGCAACATTTAATTCTTACAGCACACTTGATTTGCTTGTTAAAATATTTGAGTACTTTCTCTTCATTCAAAGTAAAACGAACAAACGGAAATATTTGCTCGAGCAGACTCTGTTTCGTGCTAAGCATAACTCCGTTTCAGCTTTAAAATACAAAGACGTTCTTCATAGAAGGTCGCAATAAGTTTTAATGGAGTTAAAAGGACAAATGTTCGGAGAAGATGCAGAGTTAATTTGAAACTGCTTTTAACTTACTCCAAGCTTTGAAAATGAGCTGTGTCAAGCAAAAAACGTTTTAAATTAACAAAATAATATTGATGCAATTCATTTTGTGTTTTACGGCGACAAAACGTTTTTAACTTCTCAAAAACTCTTTTGACTCATGAAAAAACTTTGGTTAACTCCGCACATTTTTTTCGGTGTACTGCTCAATATCTACAATTAACATTAATATTGCTAATATTTAAATACACACTATATACTACTTATTATTATCGTTAAACAAACATTACTTCTTTATACTAAGTGTAATTATTCTAGTAATCAACACTGTAATTAATGTCTTAGGATAGAATAAATAAAATGAGGAGAAGGAGAACATTCTCTATGTTGTAAGGATTAGTGTCGGCTGATGTTATTTGGCGACCTTGACAGGACGAAGATTCTATGTTTTGCCAGTGCTGCATGAGCCTGTTGAAAGAACTTTTTTTACGTGACTAACCCTCTCAGGAGAAAGTGTACTTCCCGTGGTCGGAAAAAATCGAAATGTTGATTTTCGTGATCAGTCAAAAAGAGATTTTTTGAATTTTTACCTGCCCAAGTTGATTCTTGACATATATGTAAACGGAAAAAATTTCGTGAAAATTTTTTTGTCTTTTTTTATTATATTCATTAATTATTTGATTTAGACTCGGTTCTTGCTCGTTTATTGCGTTATGGCGTTAGCCAACGAGAAATATATATATGTCGAATACTTATATTTATCCAAATTTCGAATAAAAAATTTAAATTTCGTTCAAATTTATTCAAAAGAAAGCTATCTATGGATTATCTGAGTAAGAAGAAAAACATGTAAGGAAAAGTGGAAATTATCTTAATTCGCTTGTGTAGAAATGGCGGAAGCACTCAGGGCAGAGCGATACATTGCATGCAATGCATTCGTAGCGAGTTCTGCAATTACATCCCTTGCAGCGCCATCTGCTTGCAAAATTCTTGCTAGTATGGTTCGGCCACTGATTACCTGCCGAGTATCGAACAGAGTCATCCACCAGGCGTTTCTTTGGCTCCTTCTCTGCAGAGGATCTTTCATTTGGCCTGCCCCGTTTTCTATTTTTTGTACTGGTTCCAGAAAAAATTAAAGCGTTGGCAATCTCGCTTTTGAATTCCAAGAGTTCTTTTTATCCTCTGGAAACTTTTTTTTCCATAGTGCTACGAGTGAGTCCATCAGACCAACGCTGCCCATTGATTTGTTGTACTCTTTTACAATTTCCGGATGGAAGACTTCAATGAAGCGTTTTGTTTTGCGGCAATAGCGGTTTACTTTTTCTAGTTTTCCGATTCCGGCATATGTGGACAGCAAGTGGACAAATTTGTTATCGTACCACTGAACCACCGATTTGATCAACATTGTGATGAAATGTGAACAACATTTCCACATTTGTTTATGCCAAGAATTTGCACCTCGTGTACGTTTGCGCCTTGGTAGAGCTCAAATTTATGAATGTAACCTTGTGCCGGCCAGACACCACATATTAAATCCCCATTTCTTTGGTTTCTTTGGTATATAGCTTTTCAATGATGAACGGCCTTTGAAGAAAATGAGTATCTCATCTACTGCAAAATTTCCTCCAGGATCGCAAGCATTCTTAAAGTTTTGGTTTAAGCGGTTTAGGATTGGTCGAATACGAAATGCTGAAGAAAATTAAAAGAAAATTAAAAGAAAATTTCATTTTTGAAACGCAACCATTTGCTTAATACCTTTGTCTTTGTTCTCAATAGGAATCTCATCGATATTTGTGAAGTGCAAGAAAGATTGAATTTTCTCGAAGCGATGGAGTGGCATATTATTGGCAATAACGTCACAACACAAGCCAGCCTTGGCTTCCCAATACATCCTTATGCGAGGCTACTTTATGTATGACATGAGTAAATTTATGCCGAAAAATGTTCTCATTTCGTCGTCATTTCTACATAAATAAGCATCTTTTTGCAGGGCAAAGCCATTCGTTTCTTTAACAATCAATGCCAGCATTCCTTCGTTGAAAAATTCCATAAAACACTCCAACGGCTCCCCAGTCAACAGTATTATTTTATCTCCTTTGAACGATTCTGAACAGCCTTCGTTGTCTTTAATCGGGTACCAAACAAGAGCTGGTAAGGGTACAATCACGTCTTCCAAATCAATATTGACAGGCTCGATTGGACTATTCGTGTCCAACTCGGCAATTTTTTCGCCAGGGCAGACGACGTCCTGAACGAAAATCTCTTCTTTATCGCTCAAATCAAAATTTTCGAGGCAACTGTCGTCACTATACAATTCATGTCAGATTGCTCGACAAACTCTCGCATCTCTACTGAGGACAATCTTTTTTTGGTCATATTGATACTAAGTATTTGTGAAAGTTTGTTGTAAGGTATGAGTAATGAAATATTATTACGAAAAAATTGGAATACGGTCGCAAATATTTCCTCATTGTTTGTACACATATCTGCATATGCAGCCAAACATCAGCGATTCAAAAACACTTATTTTTACACAAAATCTAGCTCTATCGATAGATAAAGATTATATCAATATCAAACAATTTTTTTTAACCACTCTTTTTATTACTGAGTATTTTAATTTATTTTTTGAAATCTCTGATTTTCGAAGACGCACAAAAAACGCGAGGTTGCCTCACACAAATTAACGCAGTTTTGATGTTTATGCTTGGATTACGCCAAAATTTGCTCCTAAAGATAAAGGAAGAAACAACGGAGGAGGCAATATTAATAGTATGGCGTTGCCATATAAATCTATGTCAGGAAACATTTTTAAAATCATGTACACATATGTGTACGAAAATCTTTAGAGGGTTAACATTAAAATATTAATACAAAAAACAAAAATTGAAAAAAGAATGTTTTTAATATACAATTATTAATGTTATAAATTACATTAAAATTGATGCTGTGAGTGGGGAAAAGCTAGCATGGCGCCTGAAAACGTTATTTTTCGGTGGCGTGTTATTTGTGATAGCAACAACAAGTGGTTGAAGAAAAAAAAGAATTGTGTGTAAAATAAAAAAACGAAATAAAACGGTTGCTCAAACGCAGAGTGCAGAAGCATAAGACAAAAAAAAAATGTGTGTCAAAATCTGCAGTGCAGTTGTTGCGTTGAGTGACGAGTGGCAGGCAGAAAGAAGCTACAAAGTTGGTGGTTGGTCAAACAAAGAGCAAACGTGTGCTCGGAAATTAAAAATCATCTGATAAATTACGATACAACTAGTGTCCGACCGAATATTCGTATTCGGTTTCAGTTTCGGCCTGTTTCGGCCCTTTTTGGCATTTTCGGTTGGTTTCGGCAGTTTCGAAACTAGCCGAAACTTTTGTTAAAAATTTCGGAACATTTCAATAATAGCGACAACTATAATTTTGAATTTTTTTTTTTGCAGATTATATGGATTTTGGCCTCCTTACTCCAAATCTGAAAAATTGCAGGCCGCTCGCAATTGATTTAGAAGTTATAGGCCTCTAAAGTTGGGACAAATAGCCTAAACATCTTGCTATTTTTCTAAATTTTTCAATAAAACTAAACTCTATGGGTATCAAAAGAAAGGTAATTTAAGAACCTATTCAACAAGGTACCAATTCAAATATGAAAATTCATGCATAACTTTTAAAGATATAAACATTTTTAGTGTCGTGCTTTCGTAAAAGGGAAACCACTAGTTTTCCAGAAAAATTGTGAATATAATAATAGGTATATCTTAAAAAGTTATGAATGAATTTTCATGTTTGATACCTCCTTGAATAGGTACTCGCATTAACTTTCTTTTGATACCCATAACGCGGAACACTAAAAAAAAGCCTATAAATTCTAAACCAATTGCCAGCAGCCTGAAATTTGGATTTAGGAGGTTAAAATCCATATAATCCAACAACAAAATATTAAAAAAGAGTGTTTTCGCTATTCTTGAATTATACCAAAGTTTTTTGTATCAGTCATTTAATTCAAATATATAAGTTTGGTTTAATAAAAATATTTACAACGCATTGTACAAAACAAAAATTATGAATTTGTCTATAATTCGATTTATCGTGTTAACGCAAAACATTTTGGTTAATTTTATGAGTTCTATCATTTTCGATATTATCATCTCTATTGCAATTAACATTAAAGTTTTATAGGTACTTAAGCCAAAAATTGATAATTGAACTTCCGAACGAATTCTGTGTGTGTGGAATAAAGAAAAAAAAAACGAAATACATATTTCTCTTTTTTTAATACTAAATCTTAGAGAAAAACAGAAATACTTTGTAGTTCTAAAAAAATGTACATTGTAGTTGCGAACTATTTTGAGTGTGTACGGAAGAGTGTAATAAAAAATAAAATAAAAAATGATCTCATTCAATTAATTATTATAAACTTCAATATTCAAATAAAACTTGTTTTGTACTAGTAGTAGTTTTGTTTTCTTTTAATAAAAACACTCATTTGTAAAAACTTAAATTTTCATATTAATAGCCAGTTTCGGTTTCGGCCGAATATTATAAAATGGCCGAATATTCGGTTTCGGTTTCGGCCAAAATTCCGGTTTCGTTCAGACACTAGATACAACAATAACGATTGTTCATGGAAGTGCCACTAATTGCGAGAAATAACTAAGCAAATAATTTTTTGATGGAACTTAATGTTGTGAGAATTTAATAACAGATATAATAAGGTGAACACTTTAATTATACAATAAAGAAACAAAATTAAACGACAAATTGAAAAAGTGTTGAAAATTTACAAATTTAAAAACTAACGAAACTAAATACAAGGAATATTTAAATTGTGAATTGAATTAAAATAATCTAGCATTGAATCATTAACCCTACAACAGATTGAAATTAAAATTTACATAAAAATTGGAACTAAACAACGAATTCAAGTGAAAACTTAAAAATTGAATTAAAACAGTAATTGTTCTTTAATAAGCAGTGAATTTTAAGAATAATAACATAATTACTTTATAATTTAAAATACGTGGGGAAAAATATATGAACTAGAGAATAAATGAATTTTTTTTAAAAATTTGGTTGTTTTCAAAAGAAAGCTAAAACCAGCAATCATCTCTTACATACTCTAAAATATAAAATCAACAAGCAGCAGCATGCAAAATTTAGACTCTCTCATGGCAAACGGAAAAAAAGTAAACCAAAAACAAATTTGTAAATATGGTGGCAGCAGCTTACAATGGGACAAGCAGGAATTCTGATTACACGAATTTTGTGGGGTTTTCTTTTATATTTTTTTAACGCAACATAAAAAGCTGGCTGAGTTTTTCAAGTTCATTACTTTACATTTAAATACACTTGGGAAAAAATTGAAAAAGCAATAAAATTATTAAAAATAAATAATAATAAAAAAATAAAAAAAAAACAACAAAGATAACGATCACATTAAGTTTTGAAACTCAGAAACAAAATTAAAAATAATATGGAAATTTAACTTCATACTAAAATAAATAACTTTGGAAATAATACAATTTTAAGTAACATCAACAATAACAAAAGTCTTGGAAAAACAGCAATTATACCAACATATACTTCAACTACACGCCACCCATGCAAATGAGCAACATCAACGACAGCATTATGCTATAATCGCTGCAGCGTGTAGGGTCTAAGAAACGAATCTAAGATAAGTCCAAAATGGTTTCGCTGCTCGCAGAGAGGAAAACAATTTTTAATAAAATTATATATTTAATATTTCTGCAATGTATTAATAACACTAGTTTACAGTCTGAAAATGACGCAATAACTTTTTTTACATAATAACCTCATCTGAAGAAGAGTTATGGAGCTATGAATTATTATTTACAAATTTTTTTTTTCGTGAAAATCTGTTGTCGGAAACTTATTTAATCACCTGAAAATTAAGGAATTTGACAGCTGACCACATTTGATTTTTTTTATACAGCATAAATTTATGCAAAACTTTTAAGCCTAAAACAAACAAAATCTATGGAGTAGTAAAAAAGTTACAGATATTAAAGTGAGATCACCCGTTTTAAATTTTTTTTAAATTTTTCATTTTTTCTGCTTCTAATGAAAATTTTTGCAACCCATTAATAAAAATTTTTTTTTAAACCTCAAAACTTTGCAAAACTGCATTTTATCATATTTATTTTTAAAAATGGCTAAGAGTTTTACTATTTTATTTGTTGTCATCCTTCTGAAATTCTCTTATAAGAAACCAGTTATAGACTTCCAGCATTGCTTCATCCCAATATCCTTGGCATCTTTTTTCAATATTTTTTATATGTTGATGAAATCTTTCACCATGTTCATCACTTGCATGTCCAAGGTTTGGTGGTAAGAAGTCCAAATTGGAGTGAAGAAATTTTAGGGACATTTTGACTCCTGTAAGGAAAAATTAAAAAGATTGTTGCATTAAATTATATTAGGCAAAATATTGTTAAAGCGAGTATTTACCTAGCTTCTGATAGTTTTTGAGTAAATCATCGACGATTTCCACATAGTTTTCACTTTTCTTGTTAACGAGAAAGCCATTGATTATAAGTTTAAAGGAATTAAAAGCTGCCACTTCATCTACGGTAAGTTTCAATTTAAACCGTTAATTTTTCAGTATTTTTTTATCTGAGGTCTGTCGAAAATGCCTTCTTTGATTTTAGCGTCGGACAGATTTGGAAAAACCAATTTTAAATGTAGAAATGCATCTCCAGATTTGTCTAATGCTTTAAGAAATTTTTTAAAAGGCAATTTAATATGCAGTGGTGGAAGAATGATGCTACACTTGTCAACAAGAGGATAATATTTGACGTTTGCTGCGCCCGATATAAAGTTGAATCTTAAAATGCGCAGCAAACATTAAATATTATCCTCTTGTTGACAAGTGTAGCATACTTTCACTCTCATTTGGACTTCTTTCCACCAAACCTTGGACATGTAAGCAAGAAAGATTTCATCAAAAAATAAAAAATATGGAAAAAAGATGCCAAGGATATTGGGATGAAGTAATGATGGAAGACTACAACTGGTTTCTTATAAGAGTATTTCAGAAGGATGACAACAAAGAAAATAGTAAAACTCTAAGCCATTTTTAAAAATAAAGATGATAAAATACAGTTTTGCAATGTTAAGAGGTTTAAAACAAATTTTTTATTAATGGGTTGCAAAAATTTTCATTAAAAGCACAAAAAATGAAAAATTTGAAAAAAAATTAAAAATGGGTGATCTTACTTTAATGTCTGTAACGTTTTTACTACATAGTCCATAGATTTTGCTGTACAAAAAAAATGTTGTGGTCAGTTGCCAAATTGTGTACTTTTTAGGTGCTTAAATGAGTTTTCGACCACAGATTTCCACAAAAAATATATTTTTTAAATATTAATTCATATCTCCATAATTATTCTTCAAATGAGGTCAATGTGTATCAAAAAGTCATTGCAAATTTAATTTTCTTTCATAAAAATGAAATTTTGGTCAAATCCGTCAGTCCAAACAGAATTTATTACGAATAATGACAGGTTTAATGATTACAATTAGCAATAAATACGAGTATATTGATTGTTTGTAAATAATTAAAGTGAATTCTCGAATTTTTTTTTAATCTATATATGTTTAAGATAAAAAAGTTTATATTGGTATTTAATATTACTATTAAATAGATTCTGGAAGAAACAATACCCATAAATGCCCGGTTCATTTATTGCTGAATTCGAAGATTTCAGGAAAAATGTTATTATTATCACAAAAAGAGTGCTACAAACCGTCCAATTTCAACGAACAAAACTAAGTTCAAGAATATATTGAATTGCTTATTTCGACATACAATAATATAACTGAATATTTATCAATACGTTTTGACGAAATATCAATAAACAACAAAGATTTAATTTTCGAAAAAGTTACATCCAATAGAGATCTTTTAGATAAGTGCTTTATAAAATTGAGTGGTAAGATTAAATTACCAGACGCTTTGAGTTTAGCTCTAATAAAGAAAGATATTTCTAATGAGGGTGAATCACCGGTATCATCATTAAAATTCGCAATTCCTCAGTGTTCTTCGTTGCCAAATTTTGTTGAAAATTTACTTATTGAGGCATCTTTCTGAATTGCCTTGTATATATTTCAGCACCAATTTAGATTTAAAGTCAAATTTTGAAATAGCGTCGGTTGAAGAGAAAAACTCATTCATAAGCATATGTGCTTCTATTATTCGCGAAAATTATAGTGGAAATCCATGAAAATTATAGTAGCTAGAGCAATTTTCGAAAACTTTATTCTAGTGTAGGTATAATGAAGTCAATAAAAATTGATTTAGGAACCGAATTTAAAAATCAAACATTTCATGAGCTAGCTAAACTATTAAATATTGAACATAACTTTTCCACACCCTATCATAACGAAACTGTAGCAACAGTGGAACGTAACCACAGGGTGTTTAATGCATACCTTCGTGCTTATGTGTCAGAAAACTTTTCTGACTGGGACACTTACTTGAAATATTTCACTTTTAATCACAATACTACTAGGAACACAGTGTTCGACAACAAATTTACGCCGTATGAGCTAGTTTTTGGCAGAAATGTCATTTTACCACACGAATTGCTGTTACCATACGATCCTTTATACAATACAGAAAACTACATTAAAGAAGTAAAATTTTGTCTAAAAAAACACAAGCGTTGGCTAGAAGTCTTATTAACAAACATAAAGTAAGAAATAAACAAATATATGATATATACGCGACTCCACTCACGTTGGCAGAAAAGGACAAATTTTTAGTTAAAAAAGAGCCTTATGAGAAATATATAAAAGCATTTATGAAGGACCTTTCGTTTATACAAGTATCGATGGAATTAACGTTACCATTTGTAATACCTTGCTCGCGTTTTTCTTTTCTTCGGAAGAAAGGTGTAACAGCATCAAATTAAATATCTCTAAATACGTAAATTTACACTACTCAATATCTACATTTAGATTAAACATTACTAAAGACTTACGTTTACATTACATACTTCTCAATATCTACAATTAATATTAATATTGCTCATATTTATATACACACTAGATACTACTTATTATTATCATTAGCATTACTACTATTTTAAGTGTAATTATTCTTGTTATCAACACTGTAATTAATGTCTAAGGATAGAATAAATAAAATGAAGAGAAGGAGAACATTCTCTATGTTGGCATCAACAAGTAAAGTCGTGTCTTTTTAATCTTGTAACGATGAGTGTCGGGTGATGTTATAAAACAAATCTGTGGAAACCTTAACGTTGTGAATGATGCGCCCGAAAGAGCTGTCAAATAAATAACAAATTTTAATGGATTGTTGACACACGATGAGGAAGATCAGCAATTCCTACTGCAAGATGTTGAGCACTATCGCAAAATTTATCCATTCCACACAAAATCATCCCTTCTAAAACAAAACATTTAAAAAACGTAATGAAAGTGTAGTGAAGACACATAATCATGTTATAGTTTATTGAACTACTCTAAGAATAATGACCACAATGTGATATTGTGATATAGTATCATGTTATAATTTATTTAACCTACTTAAACTTTATCAAGTGTCAGCATAAAATATGAGCATGACTTTGTTCTTTAAGTTGATGACAAATGGATTGGAATGTGACTTCACTCGTCTTTCATTTTATTTAAAAAGCATATTAAAAAGTAATAAAGTAATCAGTTATCAATTGGATTTGAAGTAAGGTGTTTGATTTTCTCTACTGCATAATATGGCGACCGTGACAGGACCGTGGAATTTTTTTTCAATCTGTTGAACGTTTGTTTGCATAACAAGTAAAAACACAGCAAAAGCATAAGACTGCTTAAGAAAATTAAAATAAAATTGAAAGAATTCAAACGTTTGTGTAAGAATGTAAAAGAAATGTGAAAATTTTTGTTGAACGTTTGTTTGCATAACAAGTAAAAACACAGCAAAAGCAAAAGACTGCTTAAGAAAATTAAAATAAAATTGAAAGAATTCAAACGTTTGTATAAGAATGTAAAAGAAATGTGAAAAATTTTTTTCTACAACAAAGTGAACAATAAAAAAAAAAATATATGAGCTAGCTAAACTATTATATATTGAACATAACTTTTCCACACCCTATCATAACGAAACTGTAGCAACAGTGGAACGTAACCACAGGGTGTTTAATGCATACCTTCGTGCTTATGTGTCAGAAAACTTTTCTGACTGGGACACTTACTTGAAATATTTCACTTTTAATCACAATACTACTAGGAACACAGTGTTCGACAACAAATTTACGCCGTATGAGCTAGTTTTTGGCAGAAATGTCATTTTACCACACGAATTGCTGTTACCATACGATCCTTTATACAATACAGAAAACTACATTAAAGAAGTAAAATTTTGTCTAAAAAAACACAAGCGTTGGCTAGAAGTCTTATTAACAAACATAAAGTAAGAAATAAACAAATATATGATATATACGCGACTCCACTCACGTTGGCAGAAAAGGACAAATTTTTAGTTAAAAAAGAGCGTTATGAGAAATATATAAAAGCATTTATGAAGGACCTTTCGTTTATACAAGTATCGATGGAATTAACGTAACCATTTGTAATACCTTGCTCGCGTTTTTCTTTTCTTCGGAAGAAAGGTGTAACAGCATCAAATTAAATATCTCTAAATACGTAAATTTACACTACTCAATATCTACATTTAGATTAAACATTACTAAAGACTTACGTTTACATTACATACTTCTCAATATCTACAATTAATATTAATATTGCTCATATTTATATACACACTAGATACTACTTATTATTATCATTAGCATTACTACTATTTTAAGTGTAATTATTCTTGTTATCAACACTGTAATTAATGTCTAAGGATAGAATAAATAAAATGAAGAGAAGGAGAACATTCTCTATGTTGGCATCAACAAGTAAAGTCGTGTCTTTTTAATCTTGTAACGATGAGTGTCGGGTGATGTTATAAAACAAATCTGTGGAAACCTTAACGTTGTGAATGATGCGCCCGAAAGAGCTGTCAAATAAATAACAAATTTTAATGGATTGTTGACACACGATGAGGAAGATCAGCAATTCCTACTGCAAGATGTTGAGCACTATCGCAAAATTTATCCATTCCACACAAAATCATCCCTTCTAAAACAAAACATTTAAAAAACGTAATGAAAGTGTAGTGAAGACACATAATCATGTTATAGTTTATTGAACTACTCTAAGAATAATGACCACAATGTGATATTGTGATATAGTATCATGTTATAATTTATTTAACCTACTTAAACTTTATCAAGTGTCAGCATAAAATATGAGCATGACTTTGTTCTTTAAGTTGATGACAAATGGATTGGAATGTGACTTCACTCGTCTTTCATTTTATTTAAAAAGCATATTAAAAAGTAATAAAGTAATCAGTTATCAATTGGATTTGAAGTAAGGTGTTTGATTTTCTCTACTGCATAATATGGCGACCGTGACAGGACCGTGGAATTTTTTTTCAATCTGTTGAACGTTTGTTTGCATAACAAGTAAAAACACAGCAAAAGCATAAGACTGCTTAAGAAAATTAAAATAAAATTGAAAGAATTCAAACGTTTGTATAAGAATGTAAAAGAAATGTGAAAAATTTTTTTCTACAACAAAGTGAACAATAAAAAAAAAAATATAGACAACAAGATTGCGTTATGTAAAACCCTAAATATTTGATAAAAAAGCAAATTTGTGACATCAAAGAACGATCAAATAATTATTCCAACTGAGAACACACAACTGCAAGAAACATGACATGGTGGAAGAAAATCCTAACATATATACCTCTACTGGTAGCTGGCTACGAGGTTGGCAAAGCAACTGAAGGAAGTGATAATAACAACAACATCAACAACAAGCAACTTGTCGAATTCATCCACAACAACGAACAAAAAACAGCAGAGCACATGAATTTTATTGAACTGATGGCGATTGGAGCAGCTATAATCCTGGCATTCATTTATTTGTCAAAACTAATATGTAAATTTATGATGAGAAATAACGGAAATATACAACAACAAATCTAAAAATTACTACCAGAATATTCAGTAAGTTAAAAAAAAAAATTATAATGTAATAAATATGTAGATGTTTTAGTAATACACTTTAAACTGTCAAAATTATGCAATGGGAAAATATTATTGAGAGAATAAATAAATTGCGGATTAAATTCTAAATTAAATACAGTTAATAGGGAATTACAAGAAACGAATGACAAAGAAGATTTTGAAACAGACACGGAAGGAAACTCGGAAATTATAATGCCACGAACAGAAGACGACATACTGGATGGGACAGCGAAAATTGTCTCAGTGTTTGGTGGTAACGAAACTGAATTGCAAAGTTTCTTAGATGCTTTGACGCTGATTGATCGAATTAAGGATACACATGAGGTAGTTGCCATTGAAGTAATTAAGACAAAACTTAAGGGTCAAGCAAGGAACTTAATTACGGTTGAAAGTACCATTCAGAGCATCAAGATAAAACTACAAACGTCCATAAAGTGTGAGTCATCTGATTTATTGTGTTCAAAATTGATGAACATAAGACAAAATACAAAATCCGCCACCGCATACGCTGATGAAATTCAGGAAATTGCTAAAAAATTAAATGGGGCATACATAACAGAAGGTTATCCCCAAGAAATTGGTAAGGCAAAATGCGGCCCGTTGAGTTGGTAAGGCAAAATGCGGCCAAGGCAATCTCACGAAACGCTTCAAATGATGAGATTAAACTCATTATTAAAACTGGAAATTTTTCGTCTTTGAATGAAGTAATTTCCAAATTTGTAGAATCAAGTACAGAGGCTTCAACCTCGAATTCTTCGGTTTTTTACTTTAAGCGACGTAGAAATAATAGGCCAAATGGCGGACCTAACAATTATAGTGGGCGCGGCCAAGGCTGGCGTCAGAATAACAATCCCAATAACAGAAGGAACGGTGATAATAACGCTAATGGCAACAATGGGCGACATGGTAGTCAAAACAACGGTTATAGAAATTCACAGAATAGAGGCCGAGTAAGGGTAACGCATGAAATCTCGGAAAACGAGATTTCCCCTCAAAATATGGGGGGGATCATCAAAATCAGAATTAAAAACGGGATCAATATTCACCATGAATCGCAATTTGAGTAGTTTTATAAATATTCACATATCAACCAATAATAATTTAACTACGTTGCTTGTAGACACCGGAGCAGATATCTTGTTAATCAAGGTAAATGCACTCAGTTCATTGAAATTCAACCCGAAAAATATTATTCAAATATCTGGCATAGGAAAAGGAAATATTCAATCTTTGGGCACAGTACAAATTGACCTGGTGGTAGGAAACTTTTTAATTCCCCATGAATTTCATGTGGTATCAGATACATTCCCGATGCCATTTCAGAGTATATTGGGTTTAGATTTCTTAAAAACTTATAATGCCACTATTCAGTACAGGTCTGATATGAACTCAAATCTGCTTTCATTAAGACCATATAATTTAAATTACCCAATAAATATTCAATTACTTGAAAGTCTAAATGATGGTGAAGTAACACTACCGGCTCGAGCCGAAGTTTTCAGAGTCATAAGAATTCATAACGACGATTCTGATTTAGTGATTCCAAGTCAATCGATACAAGATGGAGTGTATGTTGCTGGATGCATAGTATTTAGGAAATTTCCGTATGTAAGAATTATGAACACAAATTCCGAAAATAAATTTTTAAATAACATATCGATTGAATATGAGAAACTTGACGATTATGAAATTCTTGTCACAGACAATGTCGACAAATCGAGAAGACAGTCTATTTTGAGCAAATTAGAGAAAAACTTTCCCGGGATAGCAAAATTGGAATTACTTGAATTATGTTCAAAATATATTGACATCTTTGCTTTGGAAAGCGACAAGATAAGTATTGTACTAATAATTTCTATACTCAAAAATTAAGAGTGTCAGATCAAAATCCAGTGTACATTAAAAATTATCGTACACCACACTCCCAAAAAGATGAAATAATAAGACAGGTTGAAAAACTCAAGCGGGATGGAATCGTTGAGCCATCTGCTTCAAATTACAATAGCCCCATTATACTAGTACCCAAGAAATCATTACCAAATAATCCCAATAGGCGATGGCGTTTGGTAATCGATTACCGGCAAATTAATAAAAAGCTAATAGCTGATAAATTTCCCCTACCCAGAGTTGAAGATATCTTAGATCAGTTGGGTAGAGCCAAATTTTTCTGTTGTTTAGATTTAACCTCAGGGTTTCCTCAGATAGGATTGGATGAAAAATCCAGAGATATTACTTCTTTCTCAACAGAAAATGGTTCTTTTCGCTTCACTCGGTTACCATATGGCCTGAAGGTAGCTCCCAATTCATTTCAGAGAAAAATGAATTTAGCCTTTACAGGCTTGACGCCTTCTAAAACCTTTGTTTATATGGATGATGTTATTGTGACAGGGTGCTCGGTGAAACATATGCTTAAGAACTTAGAAACAGTTTTCCAAAGGTGCAGGGAATGCAACTTAAAATTGCATCCGGATAAATGTACTTTCTTCAGACACGAGGTTACCTATTTGGGTCATAGATGTACTGACAATGGCATTTCACCAGACAGTAGCAAATATGATTTAATTAAGAGCTACCCCAGACCAACGAATGGTGATGAAGTTCGCCGATTTGTGGCTTTCTGTAACTATTACAGACGCTTCATACCTAATTTTGCATCTTATTCTGTACATTTGACTAAACTAACTAGGAAAAAGGAACCTTTTGTATGGACAGAAAATTGTGAACAAGCTTTTCAGAAGCTCAAGACAGCTTTACTATCCCCACGAATACTGCAATATCCCGTTTTCGACAAAATCTTTTATATAATCACCGATGCAAGCAAAAACGCTTGCGGTGCAATATTATCCCAAGAAAAAGATGGTATGCAGTTTCCAATTGCATATGCGTCACGTGTATTTACTAAGGGAGAATCAAAAAAAGCCACAATAGAACAAGAATTCATTTATCGACCATACGTTTATGGTAAAACATTTATTGTACGTAGTGATCATAAACCGTTGACATATTTATATTCTTTGAAAAATCCATCTAGTAGATTGACAAGAATCCGATTGGAACTAGAGGAATATGAATTTGTTATTGAACACATCAAGGGCAAAGACAATTCGGGAGCGGACGCGTTATCTCGAATTGATTTTACCGAAATTAAAACAATCCCAACTACCAATAATGTTCTGATGGTAACAACACGAGCTCAATCAGGAAACAAGACTGAGAATAAAATTCAGACAGCGATTCCCGAAAAGCCTAAAGTTTTCGAAACTATTGGCTTCGCTTGTGTAAAGAAATGGGTTAAACTTAGAACGAACACTAACAAAGGAAAACCTATTATATTTTTTAAAAGAGGCAAACAAGTGCTAGCACCCAAAATTAACATAGGAAATACTATTGCTAATGAAAATATCGATTTAGGTCAATTTTTTCCAATTCTTGAAAAAGAAGCAATAAGTAGAAACTTGAACAAAATACAGTTGATTTTAAATGATGATATATTTAGCCTCATGACTATAGAAGAATTCAAACAAATAGCTTATAAGCATATAAAGAAAATACAAATAGCGCTTACACCAAAAATATGCATAGTAACAGATAAGGAAGAACAGAAGTTGTTACTAAAAAAATTTCATGATGACCTCATGTTTGGTGGTCATCCTGGAACAACCAGACTAGTTAACAAACTTCGACAATTTTATTATTGGAAAAATATTACTAAAGATGTTAGTAAATATGTGAAGAAATGTCTTCAATGTCAGACTAACAAAACTACAAGACATTTAAAGCCAAGTATGATTATTACGCCAACACCCCAAAAACCATTTCAAACGGTAATAATAGACACCATAGGACCCCTACCAATAACAGAAGTAGGAAATCAGTATATTGTTACAATAATATGCGACTTAACCAAATACCTAGTGGCGGTGCCGGTAACTGATAAATCTGCTAAAACTGTGGCAAAGGCACTAATGGACAGATTTGTATTGATTTCTGGACCTATGAATAGAATACTAAGTGACATGGGCACTGAATATAACAATCAGGTACTTTCGGAACTTCTTACACTACTGAACATTGAAAAAACAATGTCAGCCCCATACCATCACCAAACTCTAGGAACAGTAGAAAGATCACACCGTACACTTAATGAATACATACGTTCATATATTCACGCAGCTAGAAACGATTGGGATGAATGGGTAAAATATTTCGCATACACTTTTAACACAACACCCTCAACGGTGCATGGATATTGTCCATTTGAATTGATTTTCCCGAATGCTCCAAACCATAACCCACTTATACCATATGATAAAGTAGATCCTGTATATAATTTTGATAATTATTCAAAAGAGGTAAAATTCCGACTGCAAACCGCACTTAAAAGAGCAGAACATTTAATAAATAAAGCTAAACTAAACCAAAAACAATCACACGACAGAAACCTAAACAACATTAACATAACCATAGGTCAAGAAGTATTCATAAAAAATAACACAGCACACAAACTAGATTCAATTTACCAGGGACCGTATAAAGTCATTGATGTAGATGACAAAAATAATATTATTGTAAGAATAAAAGAGAGGAACCAGAAAATTAACAAAAAAAATGTAAAAATCTTTTAATAATTTATGTATTCCTTTCTTTATACATGTATGTATATATTATTGTAAGTTATATACACTTATTTCATAAATTACTTATTTTACTTAGTGTACTTAGCTTAATACATTCAGGTTGATATAAGTTGAATTATAGTAATCACACAAAAAAAAAAAAAATCAATTACTAAACCAATTTATAGTTTTAAATGAAAATTATATAAAATAATAAACATATCAATAACATTGTAACTAAGATTAAAATTAATTATATTTTGTATTCACACAGAAAACTCTTATTGATATCGTCTGATCAACGACCTCTATAAGACTTTTCTATTTAAAAGGGGAGGTGTAGTGAAGACAAATAATCATGTTATAGTTTATTGAACTACTCTAAGAACAATGACCACAATGTGATATTGTGATATAGTATCATGTTATAATTTATTTAACCTACTTAAACTTTATCAAGTGTCAGCATAAAATATGAGCATGACTTTGTTCTTTAAGTTGATGACAAATGGATTGGAATGTGACTTCACTCATCTTTCATTTTATTTAAAAACCATATTAAAAAGTAATAAAGTTATCAGTTATCAATTGGATTTGAAGTAAGGTGTTTTATTTTCTCTACTGCATAATAAAAGTACTAGTTTACGCATTCTTTTCTATATTTTTCCAAATATTTAAATAAAATTGTAATCGAAAATTTATTTTCGGTGATTTTAAGGATTTTAATCGAATTTTTTTATGTACATGTTATCGTTTGAGGTTAATTCTCATCCGATTTCAGACTTCTTAGACTTTTCGGTTTGGTAAATATTTAAACTGTTTTAATAAACTAGTCGTTATTTATAATATAAGGTTTTATGAACGCAGGTAAAGACTTTGTAAACAAATACGCAAATTGAGGCAGTTTTATACAAAATCTTAATTCTCATTTATTGCTCAACCGCCAGTGCTAAATAACCTCAGATCGGACTGAAAAAAAGCTTTCATAAGATTTCGAAGTTTAAAAATTTTCCATACAAACGTGTAGCCAGTCTAGTGGTTACTGTCGACAACTGTACTAAAAATGGGTTTCCACGTCACTTTTACGAACCACAAATGAATGAAAATGCTTTCTTTCAGACGGTTTTGGTCGTATAAGATTTAACCTTTTTTCGCCCACAAATCAGTGAAAATGCTATATTTCAAGCAGTTTTGGCCGTATAAGACTTTGATACTTAAGTTTGTAAGGTTACTTTCGACATCTGTACTAAAAATGGGTGTTATCGCTATATAGCCACACCAACTTTTTGAGAAATCGTTAAAATTGACTACTGGGTAGATTGAGCTTAAATTTTGGCTTATTTTGTATGGTTACTGTCAGCAACTGCAACTGCAAACCAATGAAAATGTTTTGTTTCAACGGTTTGGGTCATATTGGACAAAAATTTTGTAATTTAGTTCGTATGGTTACTCTCAGCAAGTGCATTAAAAATGGGCCAGTCGCACTTTAGTAAAATTCACTTTTCGGGTGGTCAGCTTAAGCTAAATTGAGCTGAAATTTTGGCAGTCGATTTGTTTCTATTACGAGATGGTTTAAGGGAAATAATTTTGCCGCACCCCGTTTTACCGCTTACAAAACAACAAAAATGCTATAATTCGCATGGCTTTTAGCGTATTGAACTAAAATTTGGCAATTTAGTTCATATGGTTACTTTCGGCAGCTATACTGAAAATGGTGAATATATTTGGCAATTCTTGACATTTTCGTATATGGCATTAAGGCGGTCTGTGGCAGAAAAACGTCCGCCGAAAAATTGAAACTATTTATTGTCTTTACAATGTGAAACGAAATTCATACAATTAAATGTTTCTTTTCGAAACCGAAGATGTGTGATTTTCAAAAATGACAAAATCCATATATAAAGCTATGTAGAAAATTAGAAAATGGAAAGATCGAGGGAAAAATTCGTGGTCAGTTTGCCTCTAGCACCCTATTATCAGGTGTTCATTATGTGTTCACACTATTTATCAGGTGTTCATTATGACAAAAGAATGTTGCCATATATGCAAATTTTTATTAACACCAAGAACCTGGATTCGCCGATTGGGTATTTAAATATCCAATGCAGATCTCAAATACGGTGACAGTTACAAGCCTGAAATTTTGTAAAGCTACTTCTATGGCCTATATAAGCTTCCTGATAAATTTTGAAAAAAATCGTACGGCGGAATCTATGAGCAGTCTTTAATGGGTTATATATTTGTTTTCTTTTAGGCTAATGAGACAGCGTAACACCGAGTTCATCCAACGTCCTAATACCGCCGCTCAAACTAAGGGCAGGCGAAACATACCACCTACAAGGGGTACCTTACACCACCACTTTTGCCTAAATGACTTATAACAGACTTTTTATAGTCAACTTTAGTCCAAGTAATTGACCAAAATCTTGAAATAACGTCACTGGAACCATTCTTGAGCCTTTTCCGAAGATTACGCTAGGAAAACGCTCGGCATAATTTTCCCAGTGAGTAATTGGTCATATGGCTGAAATAAATCATGCTACCCATATAAAATCATATGTATAGCAGAAAATTGCATAAAGTACAAACAGATCGGTTTTGGGTTAATTTGACTAACAAAACCTAACTGCCATTTACTTAGCTAAATAAAACAAATACATATACACTACCTTTTATTTTCGTGTATATACAAGACATCAGGCGATACCTTAGGGGGACCCATATGTGCAGCTGCACATCCACGGCATGGCAACCAAACATGACACCATTCTGGAGAACCTTCTAGAAGCCGAGAGAGGACGATAAACATCGGGATGAGAGTGCAAATGACGCAGTAGAGCGAAAACTGGGGGGCGCAGTATCCCCCAGAGTGGGGTCATCAAACTGATGTTGACAGAACTTGAGTGAAACATTCGTTGCAGGGGAAATAAACATGTTGCGAGCAATATATTATGGAAATTCCCACACAAGTCTGGGCATGTTGCCAGAGAGTGCGACATGTTCAGCATCGATTAACAAGTTGAGGTTTGGCATGAGTGTGCTAACAAATGACACAGCCAGCAACATTCGGCAAATGGTTATAAGAGGCCAAACTTCGACTCAGTCTGGAGGAGTCTGGGACGAGCGATCGACCAGAGAGGTTACTTTAAACAAAAATAACTTAAAAAGTGAAAAGTTCAATATAAGCAGCAGCCAACAGTATAAGCTAAAGTAAAGTACAGCACGCAGCCATAAGCCAAAGCGTCAGAAAACATCTTAAACTACAATTGTTGTCAACTGCCGTCGAGAGATCCCACCGTAAGGACAGTCATTCTGCACCCATAAGGACAATGCCGATCTCATCTAACTTGCACAAGGAGTCACCCAGAAGATTAGGAGATTTAGGCACAGACAGCGTTATATCCTCAGGTAAGGTAGTGCCGTGTAAATTAAACACAATAAGGGTTCAGTGAGAAAACTAACCAACTGTGCCTAAGTGAAGTGATACCGTAAAGTGTGATCAGTAAACCCTGTTAAACCTCCAATTATCCTTTTCCTAAATCCTAAAACTAACAGCACCAAGTTTTTACTCGTGGCTGTTTTCCACAATCCTGTTTTTATAATTAGCTAACCACCATTCCCACGATTATAAAAATTAACTTGTAAATTAAAAATGAAATGAATAAAATTCTAGCAATTTGCTAACACAAGCCCCGTGCCAAGTTTTCACTCGCCGCGGGCCTTGATCCTTGTTAAAATTCCTCCATTTTCCCCCCTTCCTAATCCACCCTATCACCAAGGCATCACGACCTGTTGATCCTCACGATTACACATGCATCGCCTCTGAGCTACGCAAGTGCCCACCAGCTCATAAACGGAATCATCAAATCATCCAGTAAAACACATGCACACACACTCAGCAAAGCATCAGCTACTGCTCATAAATAACTCGGTGAAATCTATAATTATTTATTATATTTCATTTGTATTAACTATTTTTCTATTATCCAAATTGAATATCCTAATTTTTTTTTTCATGCAATAACAATAGAGTTCAGCTACTACAGCTTTTTCGCACTTTCTCCGCATTAGATCATCTTAAGAACCAGCCCAAATATCATTAAAACATCTCAATAAGGCCATTCACAGTTCGAATACGCTGGTCTGCCATTTGTTCGATCTGCTATTTTTTCGCCAATTTACGAAAACGTATTTTGCTTCGTTGTTGTTTTGCATACAAATGCAAATACGCAGGCACGCGTAAATAAAAGCAGCCCTTTGACGTGCTCTTTGTACCTCGTATTTTTATGCTCTGTCTACAGCCGCATAATCACATACATCACAGGGTTGCACAATCTTTTTATACGACAGTCACATGGCGAGGTGCTCACAGTTTGAACAATAACAAATGCTATAAATATGATTTGTTAAAAGTACGCTCAAACCATGAATAGCCTTAATGATATCGATAAGAGTGGTCCAAAACAATCCAAAGTGAGAAAAATTTACCCACCATAATATGGGTTGGGCTCAGGGACAACACAAGACATAACAACTAACCATGCGTTTACATAGATCTAATCATACATTAGTTTTCAATCTACTTTTGAGTTGACCTTTCGATAAGTTAACATCAAAAAAGCTACAGTTGTTAACAAAGGTACTCATGCGATGTAAAGGAGCAGTAGCCATATAATTTGTTCTACTAAAAGGTAAGTAAATTAAATTGTTAGCATTTCTACTGCTTCTACGGTTAGTGTTAAAATTTATAAGAGTTAGGAGTTCTGGTGAATCGAATACACCAGTTATGAGTTGGTGTAAATAGACGATATCTGCAGACTTCCTTCTCTCATTCAAAGATTGCATTTTTAATAGTTTTAAACGATCCTCATAAGGAGGAAGGTTTAAAGTGTCAGTTGCACTTAAGCCCCTTAGAGCAAACTGAACAAAACGTTTTTGGATTCTCTCTATACGTTCAACATGTACATTGTAACTTGGGGACCAAACTTGACTTGCATACTCTAGGTGAGGTCGCACAATTGCATAATACAGCGTTGTAGTTGTGATCATACTATTAAATTCTTTTGCCCAGCGTTTCATAAACCCGAGCATAGAAGATGCTTTTTTACAAATATAATCAATATGAACGTTAAACGATAGCTTAGAATCCATGCATATACCCAGATCTTTGACAGCATCTACACGACTTAATGCAGTATCTTTTATCTTGTACTCAAAAATTAAATTATTCCTTTTTCGCGAGAAGGTCATAGTTTGGCATTTATCTGGATTTAGAAACATTTTGTTTTTAGAACACCAAATTTCAAAGGATTTCAAATCAGACTGGAGCAGATCTGAATTGTCTTTAGCATCTATTGTTCTGTATATTTTCATGTCATCTGCATAGATAAGTAGATGAGAGTGTTTGATGATGTGGGTTACATCATTAATGGCTAAAATAAACAGAAGTGGACCAAGGTGGCTACCTTGAGGAACACCTGATTCAGCAATAAATTCAGCTGACAATACGCCTCGAAATCGTATTTGATAAGATCGCTCTGTCAGATACGATTGAATCCAGCTTACAAAAAAATGTGGAAAACCCATTAACTTAAGTTTAAATAGAATTAAGTTGTGTGGCAGTTTATCAAATGCTTTACTAAAATCAGTGTAAATACAGTCGACCTGGTTACCTGAATAAAATGAATTTAAGCAAAACGTTGTAAAATCGAGGAGATTAGACACAGTGGATCTGCCAGTAACAAATCCATTTAATTCTTTAATTCTCACACATAATTCTTTAACCCTTCTTACTACCTGTTTAAAATCTATATTGGTGGTGACGATAGTTCATAAAATAAATTGCATAATATTCGTAAAATATTTCATGATCATAGTAAATAACATACTATTATTTTAATATTAGACACCCATGAAAAGTGTCACTTGTTTGTAACCAATATAATATACCTTTTGCAATTCTTTAAAATCAATTGCATAATTTATTGTGTGGCGAATTGAGTTTTAATTCTTAAACTGTAACGTAAAATCAAATAAGTTAAGTTAAATATTGTACAAATAATTGGTCAGGATAAAATCTGACAACAAATATAACAATCTTGATTGAAAATATTATAAAACAAAGTGTCTGATTTGGTGTTTATAAAACTTATAAATTTTGCAACGATTCCAGCTTTTAGCACCAAAAAGGTGAGTCGTTACAAGGTTGGGAGCTACAATATTTTACTAAGTGATCAAAAAGTCCGTTTCGAAAAAATGGCACGTATGATAATTAAGCGCAAGGGTCGATATTCAAGTTGCCCAAAAAAATCGTAAAACAAATAATTATAGTACACCAAAAGTTGAAAATATTCTTTTGTGCAACTATTTGCACGATAAAGGTAAAAAGGACGGGTTGGAGGTACAAGACTATTTAGTCTCATGAAAACATTATGGTTTGCTAAAACATCCATATAAATACGATGAAGTGGAATTGAACAAAATTTTTTTAACTCTGTTCAAATGTGGCATAGAAACAAATAAGCAATGTAAGTTCTCCAATTATGATAAGATTCTTAAAAATGCTTAACATTTTTATATTAAAAAAATTACTAGCTAAAAACGTGAGGTTTAGGTTAAAAACAAGCATGTAAGCCATGTATAACGCTTCCCAAGCACCTAGAGATGGTCCAATGGATCCATCTCCTCTTTCAGTGTTGATTTAATCAACACGTTTTTTCAGCTTCTTCCTCTATAATTTGTATTCAAAGCTTCACTTTGAGTTGACCAAATTTATTTATTCTGCTACATCTTTTATAATGTAATTCATATGATCTCAAATTGATCATGTTATATTCAAAGCTTCACTTTGAGTTAACCAACAAATTTATTCAGCTTCATCCATTTAAGCATAAACAAAAGGCTGCTGCATTTAAAGCTACACTTTAAGGCAAGCCTAATAACGTAATATAAACAAAATACATGTTCATGTTGTTCCATTTGAATTTCACAACAAACAATGCAGTGAAAAATCGTACAAGTTATGAATTTAACTAGTTAGGTTAGGTTAGGTAAAGGTGGCTGAGCCGATAGACGACTCGTACATTTAGGGCAGTGCATTCCCGTTGTGATGCCACATAATCTTTTTAAAACCTGGTAGAGATTTCCCTCCTCAAACCAGTTCGAGCGGATAATGAATTTAAGGATATGCTTGATTTCCAGGCATGAGACTTCGGCAAGTCCATTTAAAAAGGGATGGCCCAGAGTTGCCATTCTCCTTTTAGCTAGAGCCGGACATTCGCAGAGGAGGTGTCGAACATTTTCTACCTCCATTTTCCCCCCTCCTCACATCTGCAAATCCTGCAGAAATCGTTTGATGCAAGTCCCAACCGAAGAGCATGCGCTCCGATCAGGCAGTGACCGTTAGGATTCCTACTATTTTTGACAGGTTTACCCTGCTTAACTCAAGCAGTGAGTTGGTGCGTTTTAAGTCGTAGGTAGGCCATGTTAGCTTAGTTATCCTACATGTATCAAGGTGTTCCCAGTGTTCTTGTGCAAGACCTGAGGATCTGTTCTTGCACTGGAGTTTATAGGAGATTTCCTCCTATACCAATAAAGTCCTCATTTAAGAGGGTGTTAGAGGTCGTACCCTTCCTTGCCGATTCGTCGGCCAAATCGTTCCCCTCGATTCAACGATTCAACGGACCTGTGTCCGGGTACCCATATGAGGTGAATCCTGAATAGCCTTGCCATCTCGTTAAGAGATCTGCGGCACTCAGTGAAAGCTTTAGAGTTGTCAATATTTGAGTTCAGTGCTTTCAGTGCAGCTTGGCTATCTGAAAAAATGGAAATACTCTTTCCTTCAAAGTCTTTTTGACCTAGAATCCTAGTGGTTTCGTGAATAGCCATCATTTCCGCTTGGTAGACACTACAATAGTTAGGAATTCTAAAGGATGCTTCGATTTCGAGATCCTGGTAGTAAATACCTCCCTCTACTTGCTCTCGAAGTTTGGATCCATCTGTGTAGATTTTTATGCCGGAGGTTTTAAGGGGGATTTTGTTTGCCTAGTCTAGCCGTGAAGGGATGAGAACTACGTAGTTCTTTTCAAGATTTAAGCACGGCACACAGTAGTTTATTTTGTCGGGTGAAGACGAGTTCAGAATAATTGTGTGGCCGCAGTTGTTACCTATCCAATTACCAGATTCTCTCAGTGGGCTGCCGTGTTGGCATATTCCGTGGCGAACAATATATAAGGTGAACAATTGCTGTATAAATACAGCGTACTATTTTAAGGGAAAATCCCCATGTTTACCTATAGCTTTTTTACAGGTAAATTGTGCTATGTTTGCCTTTTTAACACGTTCCTTAATGTTAACATTCCATATAAGCTTCTTATTCAGAAGAACTCCTAGGTATTTCGTGCTGTCGCTAAAGAGTAACCTCGTGCCGTTCAGACGAGGAGGTTCTAAGATTGGGGTTTTATATTTCCTAGTGAAAAGGATGAGATCTTTTTTCTCGGGGTTTACACTTAAACCACACGAGGATGTCCATCTTCAAAGAATTAAGAGTGCTGTCTCCATGAGTTGACAGAGAGTCTGGGAAAACGTTACGCTAAAAATTATTGCAATATCGTCTGCATAAGCAACAACCTTGTAGCTCGCCTCCATGATATGCAACAGCTGGTCAACCGGACCACAGAAGTGGAGACAAAACTTCTCCCTGCGGAGTACCTATGCTTACAAACCTGCGAGTGGAGGATCCCCACTTCTGAGTTCACCACCCTTCCCAAGAGCATCTGGTGTATGAAACTCACGAGAAAATCCTAAACCCCCAGTTCCGACTAGGCCGAGGTGACTGCACATGGAAGAACGTTATTGAATGCCCCTGCTATATCTACAAAAGCAGCAAGTGCGTATTCTTTGTTCTCAAGTGATTTTTCGATGGTAGACACTGTTTCTGTTGATCACTGTAGACACAGTAGATGCTGTAGACACTGTTTCAGTAGATCTGCTTTTAATGTAGGCATGTTGCGATCTTAGAAGCCTGTCAAGTTTCAGCTTAAGAAGAAGTCCAATAAGTCTCTCTAGAATTTTAACCAGGAAGGAAGAGAGGCTTATTGGTTTGAAGTCATTCTCTCTCCAAGCTGTTTGAATATAGTTTAGGCGTAGGTAACCATAGTAGATTGTCTGAAGCTAGAGTACTGTAGCATTGAAGCTATAGTGGAGTTGGGCTGGTATAATGTCATCGGGACCTGGAGATTTGTAAGGTTGGAACGAATAGATCACCCATCTTAACTTCTCCTTGCTAGACAGTTGATCAATCTGTTGAGGCATAAGGTCGCAGGGGGTGTTTGAAAGTTGGAAATGTCAGAGTGAACATTAACAGGAAAATGCGCATCCATGAGTATATCTATTATTTCGATGCATAAATCTGTCCAGGTTCCATCTTCCTTTTGAAGAAAGCTTGGTACTGTCGAGGATTTCAATAGTATTTTCCTGAGCCTTGAAGCCTCGGAACTACCCTCTATTTCTGTGCAGAAGGAGGACCAAGAGACCCTCTTTGCTTTCCTGATTGCAGTTTTGTAAATGCCTAGTTTGGACTTATAGCTATTTCATGAGTCCTCACTATTGCTAAGCCTTGCGCAGGTGAAGTCTCTGCGACAGTCCTTTCTGAGGATTTCAATCTCCCGAGACCACCATACGGGCTTATGAGGTTTTTTGAAAACTTTTTCGGACATGCTCTGTTGAGCGCATCCGAGTATTTTATAGTGAAGTCTAGAACCAGTAGGTCCAAATCTTCTTTGTTTAGGGGGAGAAGTAAATTGATTCAGTGATATTTTAATAAGTTAATTATACCATCTCCAATATGTCTTAAGGAGATTTCTTATTTTTGGAGACAAGGATTGATTGGTTTTTTCCCAGCCGAATTCTATATACCTATGGTCCGAGAACGAATGTATTCTTCCCAGAAGTTTTCTGATACTAGAGTGATATCCAGAACTTTTTCTCGATTTTTAATTATAAATGTCCGCTCATTGCCCTTGTTCATTATATTTAATTTAGTGCTAAGTAGGTAAAGGGTGGTTTTTATAGAGTGATACAAGTTTAAATCGTAATAAAACATAGTAGTATATTTTTAATATCAATAAAACGAACTTTATTGGATAGAAAATTTTATGACATTAATGTTTAAATATGATTTCGGCCATTTGACCGCCACCGCTGGCGAGTACAAGGTGCAATTTGGAACACCAATTTTCACACACTTTTCACAGCATTTGCGGCCGTATCTCGCCGATAACTCTTCGAATGTTGATTTCCAGGTGTTCACTTGTTTGTGGTTTATCGAAGTAGACATGTGACTTTACATAACCCCAAAGAAAATAATCCAATGGGGTTAAATCACACGTTCTTGGGGGCCAATTCATTGGGCCATTTCGTGAAATTATTTTTTCGTCTAAAGTTTCCTTGAGTAAATTAATTGTAGCGCCCGCAGTGTGGCATGTGGCTCCGTCATGTTGGAACCACATATCAACAAGATTAATGCCAGCTAATTGAGGTACGAAAAAACTTCGAATCATGTTCCTATACCGTTCACCATTGACAGTAACATTCTGACCATCATCGTTTTTGAAGACATATGGGCCAATGAATCCGCCAGCCCATAAAGCGCACCGAACAGTAATTTTCTGTGAATGTAATGGTGTTTTGACAAAAGCTTGTAGATTCTCCTCACTCCAAATACGACAATTCTGTTTATTTACGTATCCATTCAACCAAAAATGGGCTTCATCGGAAAATAAAATTTTCCATGGAAATTCAAAATCAATATCAATTTGTGCTTCAGCCCATTCGTTGAATTGGCGGCGCATACGATGGTCGTTTGGCTTTAATTCCTGCACAAGTTGAATCTTGAAAGGTTTTAAGCCAAGATCTTTCCGTAAAATCTTCCATAAAGTGGAAGGACACAACCCCAGTTGCTGAGAACGGCAACGAATTGATTGATTAGGATCATCTTCAATGCTTTCCTGCACAGCGGCTACAGATTCTTCAGTGTGCACTGTTCGGCGTCACACTTAATGCACATTATCAGTAACAGTAAATGTGGTTCGAAAATGATCTATTGTTCTTCGAATTAGAAGCTCTGAAGGATGATTATGTACTCCATAAAATGGACGAAGTGTACGATAAGTTTGACGAACAGAACCATTATTATGATTAAAAATTTCTACAATTTGCACGCGTTGCGCTGGTTTAAGTTGATTCATCACAATTTAATTTACTTACCTTTTAGTAGAACAAATTATATTTCTACTGCTCCTTTACATCGCATGAGTACCTTTGTTAACAACTGTAGCTTTTTTGATGTTAACTTATCGAAAGGTCAACTCAAAAGTAGATTGAAAACTAATGTATGATTAGATCTATGTAAACGCATGGTTAGTTGTTATGTCTTGTGTTGTCCCTGAGCCCAACCCATATTATGGTGGGTAAATTTTTCTCACTTTGGATTGTTTTGGACCACTCTTATCAGTATCATTAGGGCTATTCACGGTTTGAGCGTACTTTTAACAAATCATATTTATAGCATTTGTTATTGTTCAAACTGTGAGCACCTCGCCATGTGACTGTCGTATAAAAAGATTGTGCAACCCTGTGATGTATGTGATTATGCGGCTGTAGACAGAGCATAAAAATACGAGGTACAAAGAGCACGTCCAAGGGCTGCTTTTATTTACGCGTGCCTGCGTATTTGCATTTGTATGCAAAACAACAACGAAGCAAAATACGTTTTCGTAAATTGGCGAAAAAATAGCAGATCGAACAAATGGCAGACCAGCGTATTCGAACTGTGAATGGCCTTATTGAGATGTTTTAATGATATTTGGGCTGGTTCTTAAGATGATCTAATGCGGAGAAAGTGCGAAAAAGCTGTAGCAGCTGAACTCTATTGTTATTGCATGTTAAATCTTTAAATCTTTAATTCATCATAAAATGTCAAAGCAAGGGTGTCGTTGTTGTTTGTGCTGCCCCACAGCGAGTGGTGCGCATTCGTATCTCCACCCAGAATAATGTGCGTGGTATAACTTTCGCTAAAATTCAATTTCGAGTTTTACCTTTATTAAATACATAGTATATTTTATAGTTTGGTGTATTCAGGCCAAGGATTTTATTGTTGGTCATCCAAGGTTCCTAAATCACCACCAAGTCGACATCGCCCGTTGCCAGATGACGCTGGAGAACAGCCAAAGCTCCTTTGCAGTGATGGAAGTTAATGTGGAGTACCCGGAACATCCTTACGTACTCCAACTACCGTGATGGCAGCGTCTTCGTCGCTGAGGAGTTACTCTGACGGAGCCTGCTCCTTCAAGAGATTTGTCATCGCCGTCACTAGTTCGGATGCGGATAATAGCTCATCCTCGCTTCCAGAAACCAACCTGTCGATGTCGCTGGGATTCTCAGCCGTGGCACTACAGACCGCACCATTTACGAGAGACACCGAACCCATAGTTTAATGTACATTTTTTATTGTTTAGTTGGTCCAGACATTCATTGTTGAGGATCAACAAAACCTCCATCTTGGATCTCCTGGGATCAATTTTCGCATCCTCAGCTTTAGGTTCCAACTTCACTACCATCCAGTTTTGAGTGGATATAGCTGGGTTGAAGACCTTCAGCATTTCCAGAACTTCCTCAGGTTCAGATGGGGTGACTGTAACCTAGACTCTGGCTCTTGGTCCAGACGGAATTTCGTCCAAATTTACCGCTTTTAGACGAGCGCCTGGGTAGACCTCACCAACTTTTCCAATCGCCGCATTGAATTGAATAGCGCAGCGGATCTTTCATTGTCACAAGCCATCAGCTTGACATTGCTCTGAAACTATCCCGTATCCGTGCATGACGGAGGTGGCACAGGGTTGTCCTTCAGGACCTGCGAGGTGACCTTAGCGAGCGAAGCCACTATCCAGCTCCATTGGTGCTTGAGTATCTTACCATCTTCGCTGTTCTGGTCTATCACCCCTACAATTGTGCTGTTCTTAGCAACCTCTGCGAAGGATCTTGCCCCTACACCATGGGCTTTAGTCCTCTTGGTGGTCAGGCTCAGGATAAGTTCCTCCACAGATCGATTTATTTTTGTGGCTGCAATTTTTTGCCGGGGAGGGTCTAGCATGAAGTCCGGTAAGACCTTTTTGCCCACTCGATATAATCCTTAATTTTTTCGTTGTCGCTCTTCGAGACCTGACCTTTCTTAAAAGTGTCAGTGGCCACACGTCGAAGAATTGGGGATGCCTTTTTGCGGTCTGTGTAACCTGCTTTAAGAGGATCCCTTCTTTTATAATCGGCCGCCCTAGCACTGACCATTGGGATTACCTTAGCCCCTGATCCACTAGACGAACCCGCGTCTCCACATAGATAGCCACCAGTGTTCGAGGAACTAGAGGGGCCAATGCCCGATGCATAGGATTTCGATGTCCTTGCTGTTGCTGAGAGGGGACGATATTTAGATGATATCACTGTCATCGACTGACTCTTATTTGTAATTGAGGAGCTTGTGGTAACACAGCTCTTACGTTGGAACATAAAGTCCCTACCGGGTTTTTTGTTAGGGTTCCGGGTCCCCTTTTTGGTGTTGAAGTTTTTGTTGTTTTTGAATTTATGTTTTCCATATTAAATCCCACGAGTGGCATTACCTGGGTAGGGCTAATTAGAACCGGAGGTCGCCAGGTATCCGGAACACACCGTTCAAGACCGAGCAATTATTTTAAACTGGGTCCCCGGCCAGGCTGATCCTCGGCACGGTACGTGTGACACCTTGATCCGACCCAGGGGGAAGAGAAGGGATACTAGGGAAAAGGAGGTAGTCTTAATTCTTCTCACAGAATTTGTAGGGTAACACAACCCTGTGAAGAACGTAAGCCCCGTAAGGTGCTGCCAGAGTCGCGGGGGATTTAACTACTTAACTCACTAGTAAAAAAAAACTTAGTCAAAAACAATACTAGATGTTAAGCTAGTGAAATCTTACTAACCAAAAAGTTATTAGCTAAGTTAATATCTGCATTCCAACTAGTTCAAAAATACAACCTGTCTTGCTAGTTATAAAATAACTATTTTTCTTTTAGCTTACTACTAGCTTTCACAACTGTTTTTCTAGCTCATAACTACTAATTGGTCATAAATTAATAAGCTAGTTGCAAACTCGCTAGTTGTAAATTTGTAAACATGAAATAAATTTTTAGTTGTAAAAACGGTAACAATTAGAAATGTGACGGATGTCATTTTGCGGATGCAGATATGTATAGAGCCTTCCTTGAGGATGCGGAAATTTGAAATTCACATCCGCGGTTAATATTTATTTTGTTAATATTTAAGTAAAAATCTGTTTAAGAGGCAGTCTGGATTTGTATGTTTCAAAAAAATCAATTTTCTAAAAAACCCTGCTTTATATATTAGGTATAGGTTTTCCTCGAAACAACGCTTTTCGACATCGTTGACATTATTACGAAAAAACTATTCAACCGATCGGACTAAAATTTTAAATATTATTGTACATATGTGTATGTAATACAATTATATACAGCGTGAACCAAAGTAAGTGTTGCATCTATAATAATACCAATTACACAAAAAGAAGCAACACTGAAAAACATATGTTGTTTTTTACGACTCTGGCATTAATTGTGCACTTATTGCATGAACCGTTTCAAAAGTTTTGTTAATAATAATAATAATATTGCGAAAGGAAATAAGTGCAGAGACCCTTCGTCGGCACGCAGGTTGCAGTATCATATTTTCCGACGAAAAACCCTTCTTTTTGCAAGCAAGCCACAACTCGTAAAATGATGGAGTATACGCAGCTTGCATGGCAGATATTTCTAAAGAAAAAAAAAACCATTGAAAGATTTCAAAATGCTTCGTCAATCATGTTTTGGGGCGCTTTCTCCGAAAAAAGCAACATGCCTCTTCTTCTTATCAAAAAGGCGTTAAAATAATTCGGAATATTACTTAGAACATGTTTTAAAGAATTATCTTATGCCGCATGCCAAGCAAATTTACGGAGAGAGTCACTTTTGTTTTAAATTTTGTCACTTTTGTTTTCAAGATTCTTTTCAAGCACACAAGGCAAAAATCGTTCAAAGCTGGTGCAGAGCAGCTTTGCCATGTTTTATTTCTGTTGACGAATATCCTCCGTCATCCCCTGACCTAAGCTCCCTGGACTTTTCTATTTGGGGTATAGTGTTGAACAAATTAACGAACATAAACACATGACGGTAGATAAATTAAGGCGACGATTAATGAAAATATCAGATGATATACTTGAAAACCAGATGCGTGCCGCATGCTTGTCTTTCCCAAATTGTTTTAAATTTTAAAAAAGAATTAATATTGAAAGATTCGAATTTAATGATGAAGAGTTATAAAGAACGCTTAAAATAAAAAATAAAAATTTTTGTTTTATAAAGTTTACACAGTGCTTACACTGTTTACAAACAAGTACGACAGCTATTCTTGATTCAAACTGTATATTCATTAATATCTAACATTTTTTTGATGCAACCTAACGTAAAAACAAAGGCTAAATATATGCAAAACTCCGCCATTTTGATTTTGCCCAAATGTGTTGCAATATAACTTAAAAGTTTTAATAAAAGATCATCTCTTAATCTTTGAAAAAAATCCAAAAAATAACTCAAAATGTGTTTTAAAAATTCTATCAAGCCGATTGAACTGAAAGGCTCTCGCAGGTAGTAAAATTGTACATTTTAATTGCAATTCCTATTTTATTTTAATTTTTTCCTATTTCCCCCCGATTTTTCACAAAAAAGACATGATTTTTAAAGATTTCTATTTAGATGTCTGCCACTTTGTTATTTTTTAATGAAAATAATGAAAGCCTAGGACAGGAGACAATGGACATTAAAGCAGGAAATTTTGAGGAATTACATTATAAGCTTGGCAAGATTTTAGGCAATATGAATAAAAAATATAACCCATTCAATACCGGCATTCTTAAAACTTGTTAGAATTGATTGAACTTTTTATCATTGGTTAATCATGATATGTAAATAGGAAACTGTGTCAAAGTTTTGAGATATCACCCAAAGGGCACGTAGAACAGGACCTGCACATATATGTATGCGACAATGAAAAAGAAATCAAAAACAAGTGGACACTACAATGCATAATATTTCGAATAGTGGTAAAATAACAGAAGTGAAGGAAACAAACAATCATACATGTGAAAGCCAAACGCGTGAACATAGCAGAAATTTATTCGCACTAATGTGCTAGGATAATGGGAAAACTTAGAGACTAAAAAGAACGAGGATTTTAATCCAACAAAAAATACGAAAATTATTTCTAATATTTACTTGAACCATTTGCCTGTCCACGTAAAGACTTTGTTGATACAAAGTAATATAGGGTGCATAGTATACGACGCACATGATTTTAAGGAAAATAATTTATTGAAGGATATAATGCTTAAAAAGTAAATTATTAAAAAACCACAATCGTTTTCACATAATAATAAATACAACAAGAATTTACAAGGTAATAGAAATACGGCTTTTTATAATTTTGAACATTCAAATTCCAATAGAATGGCCCAAAATAATGGGAATGTCCAAGTCCAAGGAAATTATAATAATAACCGAAATCAGGCAAGAAATTTTAATTATAATAGAAATAATTCAAACTTCAATAATAATAACAGGTCAAATGCAAATTTCGGTTATCGTAATAGATACCAATATACTCAAAGTAATCGACATATTGCAATACAAAATAATCAAAGTTTTTCAATGATACCGAATCAAAGTTTAAGTGTAGAACCTATGGATGTTAGTAACATTCAGGTTGAAAATGTTCAAGCACTTCGGGTAGTTTCAAATTACCCATAGCGAATCTTACATTTAATAATGTACCAGCTCGATGTTTAATTGATACTGGATCCGCTACCACTTTAGGTGATTATAGAGTTTTTGGCAAACTCAAAAGCCTTCGAAATTTAATTGAACCAATAAAATGAAATACTCTTACAGGAGCTGCTAACACAACGCAAGAGGTAGTATTTAATATCCCTTCAGAGTTTAAAGATCCTGGAAAAACTATGTCCATTAGAATAAGAAATTTTCGTGAAAAACTACTTGATTGTATAATCGGCAATAATATCATAAAACCAATCGGTGCCATTATAGATATGGAAAACGATAAATTAATAATAATAACAATGAAATTAATATTGATAGTGCCCTATATTAGAACTGTCCTATTAATAACGAAGAAAGTATTATAGTTAAGGACACTGAAATTGCTCCGGCAAAGTATGAAGATATCCTGCATATAGAAATTGATGAATTCGACATTGTAGTATTTTCAACGTCATTGATTGACCATTTTGAAATTTTAAATGGGATATTTGCAAAACTTAATGAGCATAACTTAAAGGTACAACTAAGTAAGTGCCAATTTTTGTCTAAACATACAAAATTTTTGACACATATTATTACTGAAGATGGTATTAAACCAAATCCTTCAAAGATAGAGGCAATAAATGATTTAATTTTATCCAAAACAGTTTAAGAAATAAAATCATTTTTGGAGTTGACTGGGTATTATAGAAAATTCATTAAAAATCATTCAATGATAGCAATTCCACTTATAAAATACTTAAAGAAGAATGCCAAGTTGAATCAAATTCGCAATGATACGGAGTATAAGGAATCTTTCGAAAAATTAAAGAAACTTATTATATCATATCCAATTTTATCATTCCCAAATTTTTATAAAAAATTTGTGCTAACAACTGATGCAAGCAATATTGCATTGTTTTAAGCCAAGAGGGCAAACCAATATGTTTTGCGAGCAGAACTTTAAATGATCATGAGAACAATTATTCAGTAATCGAAAGAGATTTATTAGATATTGTGTGCGCTATTAAGTATTTTAGAACTTATTTATACGGAAGGAAGTTTCTAGTACAAACGGATCATCAACCATTAAAATGGATGATTCAATTAAAAGACCCAAATCAGAGAATGGTCATTTGAATAAATTTTTGTATAAAACTTATATACTTCAGGAAGAGTCTAAATTAAAAACTAATAACCGTAAATGCAAATTTTTTAAATCTGTTTATGCCTCTCCCATTTCTAATCCAACCTTTAATAACTTAGAATTAATAGACACTTCGAGCAACATAGGTAGTTTTTAGCTAAGTGTGTTGGAAGTTTTTGAAGGTTTGAGTCATTTAAACACCGATAAACAGCCTGGAATTGATGGTTTTCCAACGATTATTTTAAAAAATGAGCAGAAGCATTAGCTTTTCCTCTTGCTTTAGTTTTTAATCAATCGCTCAAAAATGGTGATTTTCTTTCCGAATGAAAAATTTCTTTTATACTACCAATTCACAAATCAGGGTCTAGGAACTATGTTTCGAAATATCGGCCGATTTGTAAAATCTCGTCGATTCCCAAATTGTTTGAGAAATCGGTCTTCAATAGGCTCACTTTTTATGTAAAAGAGCTATATCTCCATTCCATCATGGTTTCGTGACAGGTAAGTCAACTGTTACTAACCTTACTATATTTTGTAATTACGTCCTAAATAGCTTTGAAAAAGGTTATTAGTGTGATGTTATTTTCACTGACTTCTCTTAAGCGTTCGATAGGGTTCACCATAACCTACTAATAAACAAACTGGAAAGAATTGGCTTTCATTCAAATATTTCAAAATGGCTTAAGTCCTATCTAACTGGACGGACGCAATATGTTCGCATTAAAAATGTGATTTCAGAAGTTATCCGGGTTACTTCAGGCGTTCCTCAAGGCAGTCATTTAGGCCCCCTTCTGTTTTTATTATTTGTTAACGAAATATCTAAAGTTCTTAAATTTTCTCAGTGTTTAATGATCGCTGACGACATACAAATTTTTGCTCGTTTGAAGTTGACATCCGAATGCGCGGATCTTGAGTCAGATGTAAAGAGACTATCTACTTGGTGTCGAGATAACTTATTACAGCTCAATATTGCAAAATTCCAATTTTTGACTTTTCACAGAAACTCTAATCCGATATTTTACCCGTTTAAGCTTGGCGATGTAACTTTATCACGAATAACGGAAATGAAAGATCTAGGGGTAATTCTCGATCATAAGCTTATCATAAGGCGATCATAAGGCACATTGATTATATGATCTCTAAATTCAATTCCATGCTGGGTTTCATTACTAGAAACTCAAAGGAATTTAACGATCCTTTTTCTTTAATTTCATTATATAATGCTTTTGTGAAATCAGTATTAGAATACTGCTGCATTATATGTGATCCTTTTTACGCAGTGTCCTCTGATAGAATTGAACGAGTTCGAAGACGTTTCACGAGATTGGCAATCGGACGCTTAAACTGGAATATAGAAATGCCGGCATATAAAGAAAGATGTCTACTTCTCGGTGTACTCACTTTGAAGATGCATCGTAAATATTTTGCCGTCATGTTTATAAGGGATATTATATGTAGTAGCATTAATTGTCCTGAATTGCTTCTTCAGATTAGTTTTCACATTCCCTCACGAGATCTTAGAGCACGGATTTTATTTCATATACCATACCGCAGAGTAAACTACACTTTTAATTAACCAATAACACGTTGTTTAAAACTGGCGAATTCAGTCTGCATACATATTGATTTCTGTCCAGGTTTAAGCAGAGATGCTTTCAAAAATCACTTATGTTCTTATTTGCATAGTATAGGCAATATTTTGAATAACTAACTATTCTTATTAATTTATTAACTTTGGAGGCCTATAACATCTAAACCCATTGCGAGCGGCCTGAAGATTTGGCTCGTAACATGAATGTTGAAGATGGCAACTTTATTCTTTAGCAGCAATATCTCATTTATCTCAACATTTCCTTTCACTTTAACTAATTTTTTTAGTTTTATTATTTTCACAATTGATTTTAATTAGTATCGATTTTATTTTCACTACTTCCGTTTAAATTGGCCAACAAGTAAAACAAAAAATAATTCACGCAAACGTAAACGTTTTTTTGTACTGCGACTGCCTGTCGCAGATCGATGGTTTTTGGTGGTAATGGTGCCTCGAATTCACCCAATTCGGTATCGTAGTAGAGAGCAGCACGGAATGGACGCAGCTCTTAGGGTACCTGATCCGCCATTGCTGTTGGCACACCGGGTAACACTCTGGCGGTAACGCACTCCAGTTCAATCCGTTCAGGATGTAGATTACCGATAGGAGTTCCGGGAAGCATTTCAGTCATTTTCGCCTTCATAACAATGAAGGGATCAAAAAAACGTAGAGATAATAGCTTGATAGACCTTGCCAGCAGTATCGGGATCCTTAGCGCAGTTGGCAATTGCCTCTGGCACATAAACGGGCTGCTTGTCCCAAATCGCCGCAAACCTTTAACCTTATCGCTTCATAGTGGTCAGCACGATAATAGATAATCATTTGGATGCCAATTTTGCCCAAATTGTTGCAAACATAACGACCCACAAACCCTGTACAACCAACGACGATGGCAACGATGCCACTTAAACTGCTGCGTCCACCAGAACCGCGTTTCATGGCACTCAGATTGGTTGTCTTGAGCGGACGTGGGCCATCCGTGAAGTAGAAGGCGGTGCGCAGGCAAAGCAAATCCAGCGCACGTTTATGATGCAATAGCGCAAACCATGGAAGGGCTAACGAGGTGAATGGGTTGACACAACTTGCAATACGTTGTTCACAAAACGGCAGAATTCCTTTAAAAATGTATAAACTTTAATTACAAAACTTTTTTTATCATTCAGCAAACAAAAACATTATTTAATTTGACTCTTGTCAAGTGTTCCACTCTTTCGCTCAGAATTTTTTTAAAGTAAAAAATAATTTTATGGTGTGGTGAAAAATTCGCTAACACCTGTATAATTACACCATGTTCTCAACTTGTATAAAATACTCTACTCAACTCACCACACTTATCTGAACACTCTAGTTGAGAATGTCGTCATTGTGACGTCACAATATCAACCATTTCAAGGTGGAAGCGGTTTTTTCACTTCTCTCACAAAAATGAACACTAGCCTTGTCAATAACAGCTCATAGCAAATTTGAAGCAAAGCGAAATAAAACGAAGTTTGTGAAAGTGTTTGTTTTTGAATTTTATGTACGTGCCAAGATCTTCAATTAGCTTATCTTATTCTGTCGACGTGTTTTAAGCTAATAGCCTTGCTGTAATAGACCAACCTTTCAGCTCCGAGCCTAATTAATACCAAAAATTTGCGACTAAAGCAAGCGAAGGATTTGCTGTTGCTGCTAGTATTGAAGCTGCTGCTCGATTTCTTTACATGTCAGATCTTCTTTTGCACACATTTTCTTATCGCGTACTCAAGGTTGATTAATATAGGTTAAGTCACTTGAGAGAAGCTCGGTGAAACTGTCAGATTGGATGAAAGGAAATTAAGAAAAAAATAACCTGAATCTATACAATTTTTATCCATAGACGTTTCCATAGACGTCAAGGAATTAAAATCAAAACGTGTAATAAAATTCGTGAAGGAATGTCATACCGAAACGTTGAAGAAGTGAAAACGCTGTATTGTTGCAGTTTAGCCTCTGAACGATTCGGCGAATTACAACAATCATGAATATCTTCAAGTTGTTGTAATAGAGTGGAAAAAGTTAGAGCTGACAACCGCTGTTTTGCATTATATTTTGTATGAATTTTTTTTAAATCCAGCAGCTCATGCAGAAACTTCCTTAACGAAATCATCACGAAAAGTTCGTCAATGATGCCGCGAACTACTGGGTAAAGCAGTGTCGGGCAGCTTTGCACACCTATACTTTCTCATCTTGAGTATGTATTAATGAGCGCTTTCCCAATAAGCCAAACAAGCTTAGAATAAGCTTGTAGTAAGCTTACAAGCGTAAGCATCGCGCTTGGAAAAGCCTTCTAAAAACTGTTGCAAAATGCTTTCAAGTAATTGTAGAATAAGCAAAAAGGAACCCTTGGAACCCTTGTTTCTTATTGCAATTGTAATTTTTAGTACTTGGGGAATTCCAAATTCCACAATAATGTGGAAGTTGTGAAACAATTACCTCTGAAAGCATTTTCCAATCATGCTTTGAAAACGCTTGTAATTTAAACTTCAAGTAAACTTACTACAAGTATTATTATAACAAGCTTACTTTTATTATGTTTCGATACAATTTTACAACACGACTTGCATATTTATGACATAGACAAGTGTTTTCAAAGCATGTTTGTAAAAGGTTTTCATTATTCCATTGTAGGTAAGCTTACTCCAAACACTATTACACAATGGTTGATTGGGTTTAAGCTCACACTGAAAAGGAGGTAGTGTAAAGCGCTTTTTGCAGAAATCTTACTAGGCATTATGGGATATTTTTTTGCTGGGATTTGTATTGCGAAATTAATTAAATAAGTAGTGGACAGAATGTCAAAAGGAAACAGACCGACAGACGGATAATGTGAAATATAGATAAGCAGACGGAAATGTAAAAAGGCAGGCTAATAGTAAAAAACAAATATGTTTTTTATTGTACTTATGGTGTTTATTGTGTTTTGCCAAGGCCAAACTGACAGCGTAAGATGCTTTCATTATACGTAATTGGAACTTATCACTATATGATATGATGTGTGGACTTGCCGCTTTTAAATAATTAATTAATTTCTCCATCGCATGCCCCACAATAACCTTATATTGGCCATTCAAATTATCGAAATGCTTTGTAATGCATAATTTTTTTAATTTTACCTCTTTGATGCCGCCGCATTATGCCGTTATTTTCTAAAAATAAAACATTTTTTTTTACATGCTTCCAAAAATGTTGCATACATAAAATTGCATACAGACAGTGTTGCCAGGTTAGGGGATTTCCCCTTAGATTTAGGGGTTTTTTAACTGAGGTGAGGGATTTTAGGGGTAATAAATCTTTAAGAGTTTTTTTATGGAGATTTAATGTTTCTTAGGTGTTTTTTAGGGGTATTTCAAAAGTTGACATTTGGAAATAAAGTTTTTTTATTTAAAATTATGCTAAAAATTTAAGAAATTAAGATATATGTCTTCTTGGGTACTTCAGCAACATTTTATTAAAACAGCTGAATTGACAGCACTTCAAATAAATTACCAATAAATTCCCACCTCACTTCAAACTTGCTTTGCACTTTACTTGCAATTAATTGATTCCGTGCACGGTCAAAAATCTTTGACTAAATTTTAAACTATTTCGGATTACATATAGGACAACACCAAAAAAAGATTACTTTTTAATCCAAAGAAAAGTTAAAAATTTTCCAATCCACTAAAGAATATTTTTAAATCCGAAAAATATAAGAAAAAAAGCAATATAAATATCAACTTAAAATAAAAAACTTTTCTGACCAGTTCATGATTTGAACACACGTCCTCTGTTGTGCTGGTCTGTTGTGCTCGTCCATCTCATTTATTAAGAAAGTTAAGCTTATTTTGCATCATAACGAATGCAATTAAGTTTGCAGTAAGTAAGCAAGCGAGCAGAAACGATGGTTCGAGACCCAGCTAAATTAGAGTAAAATAAAAAAATGTTCTAAACAGTTCGTGATTTTAACACACGTCCTCTGATGTGCTGGTCCAATACCTTATCCACTCATCCAACTCAGTTGTAAACATAGTTTTGCTTATTTTGCAACATTATAAATGTAAGTAAGTTCTTTTCAGGAACGTGGGTTTGAGATCCAGCAAAATTAAACTAATGTTTGGATTAAAAAGCAGTACATTTTAAACCTTTAAACCAAAGCTTGGATTAAAAAGAAGTCACAAATTTTTAACAGTGTGTAAAAACTAAAAACAAAGCAAGAATGGAAAAAATTATTGACAAAAAAGATATGCCCAAAAATATATCAAAAAGTGGGTGACGGAGCCTCCTTGCAAAAGTAAGACTTCATTTTAAGATGAATTTCACATTAGACAATTGAGAACTATGAAGCAACTTTCTGCCCTTGTTAAAGACGTCCAACAGCTCAGCACTTTAAATACATGGGCTTGCATTGCAGCTGCACTACTTTCAGTTTCCCCTTATAAAATTTTTGTATGTTTTTCGAAAAATTTTTTTAGGGGGATTTGAAATCCAATCTAGGGGTAAATGGTGAAAGGTACCTGGCAACACTGTATACAGTATAATCTTACATTATATCTGTGTCGATGAGCAATAACAGCTTAAGTCTCATTTTAAAGTTTCCAGAAATCTTGCTTCAAAGTTTTCAATCGCCATATAAGTTATCTGAAAGGGTCTTTGGTTTTTGCGTCATATTAAACTAAGGTCATGCTAGAAGTTCTAGATTTTGTGTGTTAATAATGATATATACGTGGAACACAACTATATCAATAACTCAGTTCTGTCTTAAATCGACCTAAGCTATTATTGCTTATCGACACAAATATAATAAAATATATTCAAGGAACACGCAAGCGCAGATCTTATCTGCTTGACTTTCGCTTAAACACTGAAGCTTTGATCGTTCTGTAGGTGAGATGAATACATATTTTACTGCACAAATACAATCTGAAGTGTGCAAACCCAGAGGGCATTTTAGCGAGTGCTCCGCAAAAGAAGCACTGCTATTATTGGCGTCAATACACCTTCCATGATCACTGCATTGATGAGTACTTCTGTAATGCCTACCTTTCGAAGGTTCTGAATCTTTTTCATATTATTTTATTATTTTATATATTTTTTATATTCAATTTATCTCGAACCCGGGCTCCCGAAAACTAACACATTACATATTATATTATATTATATTTTATGAAACTCCAAGTCTTTTCTTATATTTTTGTATGGAGAAAATTTATAAAAAAATTAAAAAAAATGTTAACTGCACAGAACAGTTTTTAAAAAAATGTGGATTTAAAAAAAACAAAAAAATGTTCTATCCCGATGTCTCCATGTCTCGAGCCCGGTGGGTTCCCGAAAGCTTAGTTTCATTTGCATTGATGCAAAATAAGCTATTGATTCTTAATAACCACGATAGACGAGTGGGTAAGATATCGGACCGCCACATGAGAGGAACATGAGAGGAACCATGGTTCAAATCAGAAATTGTTAGTCTTTTTTTATTTCAAGTTGATATTTAAATTGCTTTTCCTTCTAACGTGACTTCTCGAAAGAGCGTTTCTGGCAGGTCTCTTTTGAGCAAGGAGAGCGGAAGGCCATACAAATTTTCCCATTTCATACAAGCAATAAAACGGTGTTTGGAAGGAGTGTGGAAGGCCTTTTAAAACCTAACGCAGGCCTGCTAGAAGGCCTTCGTACTCCTTCAATTGCCCAGTGGGAAGCTGCCCGACACTGCATTAAAGCAGTGCTGGGCGCCCCATAGCTCACTGTGCGCTTTCTGAGCGTAACTTTTCACATGTACACAAATCTCACAACAAAAGAGAATGTAATTCAGTCGTTCGCTGACAGTGATGCTCTGAAGACCTATGTCGGATATTTTATGTACACTCTTAAAAAACTAACATTATTTGTAGATTTTTAATACTTAAGCATATATTTTGCTGCTTTTTCTTATTTTTATTTATGATTTGCCACAAAGGTTTAAGTACTCAAAATGCTTATTATTTGCGGATGACGTGAAGCTCTTCTCAAAAATTTCACATCCATATGATTGTTTTAATCTGCAAAGTGACTTGACTATTTTTATGATTGGTGTTTTTTAAATAACTTGCATTTAAATATTAACAAATGTTGTGTCGTTACACAAAACGTTCAGTTCAGTTTTAGAGAATTACTCTTTAAATAATAACTATTTAAATCGCAAAACTGATGTAATAGATTTAGGAGTATTATTTGATTCAAATTTAAGTTTTAAAGCCACTTCGACTATATAATTTCAAAAGCAAACTCAATGCTAGGTTTTATTAAAAGAAACACTAAGAACTTCAAGGATCCTCTAACCATTAAATCACACAAAGCAATGGCTAAGGGCAGAATGGAGACAAAAATGTCACTTCTATTGCCAGACGGAAGCTATACGCTTAGAGAAGAGCAACGAGCCAGTCACCTTCTAGAAACTCATTTCCCGGGCAGTACACCGGTAACTGAGTATGAGACAGCAGACAGGCAGATCACTCCAAATCAAGAAGAATGGAAACTTGCAACGAGCATTTGTACTAAGGCTCGTCTAGATTGGGCACTCAGAACCTTTCAACCATTCAAATCAGCAGGTGTAGACGGCATCTTTCCTGCACTTCTACAAAAAGGTGCAGAAACTATATTGCCTCACCTAGTCAAAATAACTAGAAGCAGCCTTGCGCTGGGCTATATCCCAAGGAAATGGAGAAGGGCGATAGTCACCTTCATACCAAAAGTAGGGAAAATAGACTACACGCTACCAAAGTCGTTTAGACCCATTAGCCTTACCTCATTTGTACTTAAAACAATGGAAAAGGTAATAGATAACTATATAAGAACTGAGATTCTGGAGAAGGCACCAATGCACCCCTGTCAACACGAGTATAGGGCGGGCAGGTCTACAGAATCTGCTCTATACCAGTTGGCTAGCAACATCCAGTCAGCTTTCAAAAACAAAGAAACCGTACTCTGTGCCTTTCTAGACATAGAGGGAGCCTTTGATAATACTTCTCACGAGGCTGTGAAGAAGTCTTTACACAAAAAAGGAGTAAATGATACGCTCAGCAGATGGATATGCCAAATGCTTAGCACTAGAACTGCAGAAACAAAAGTGGGCAACACCACTATAAGACTCAAAACAACAAAAGGCTGCCCACAAGGCGGAGTCCTTTCTCCACTGCTGTGGAGTCTTGTTGTGGACGAATTATTAACGATGCTAACCGAGAATGGCATAAAATGTCAGGGTTACGCAGACGACATCGCCTTAATAGCGAGAGGGAAGTTCGAGGATACACTCTGTAACCTGATACAGAGAGGACTGTCAGTAACAAAGGAGTGGTGCAACACAGTGGGATTAAGTATCAACCCAGCGAAAACCACCATAGTACCTTTCACTAACAAAAGAAGCCTGCCAAACCTCCGAACAATGAGAATGGATGGCACTGAAATTCCCTTCAAAGGAGAAGTAAAGTATCTGGGACTTACACTAGATTCAAAGCTTCTCTGGAGAAGACATGCAAAGGTAACTATAAACAAAGCAACGCGAGCACTCATGGTATGTAGGAGCCTGGCGGGGAAAAGCTGGGGTTGTAACCCAACAATTCTCCGCTGGATGTATACCATGATGGTGAGACCCATCCTCACCTATGGTGCAATAGCATGGGCTGAGAGAACCAAGCTAACCACAATGAGGAATATGCTAACAAGGGTGCAGAGACTGGCCTGTGTATGCATCACAGGGGCCATGAGAACATGCCCTACAGCAGCACTAGAAGTAATTCTGGACCTAACACCCTTACACCTTGTCATAGAGGGAGTAGCCAAGCGAACTCTGTTGTGCATTGCAAAAGAGGGGACAGGTTCAGGTAAAACTATCAGCAGTAGAGAGAAGGAGGATATTGCAAAGCACACTCCCTACATCGATCTACCAAGAGACGATATAGTAAAAAGGTATAACTTCGAAAAACACTTCGGAATTAAGCTTAGTACCAAGAAAGAGTGGGACAGCGAGATGATATCGCAGGTCAAGAAACCACACAGTATAGCATGGTATACAGATGGGTCCAAGACATTGGAAGGTATAGGCGCAGGGGTGTACGGGCCAAGAACCAAGCACTTTGAACCTATGGGGACAACACCCAGTATCTTCCAAGCGGAGATCCTAGCAATACAGCTGTGTGCACAATTCAATCTGGACCGTAAATACAAAGGTCAGGATATAGTTGTGATGTCAGACAGCCAAGCAGCAATCAAAGCATTAGTTTCCTGTGAGATATCATCGAGAATAACATGGGAATGCCTAACAAAACTCAACGAACTAGGCAAGAATAACACTGTTACTATACTTTGGGTCCCAGGACACAAAGGAATACAGGGTAACGAAGAAGCCGATGGACTAGCACGACAGGGTGCAGCCACAAAATTTATAGGGCCAGAACCATTCTGCGGATTGGGCACACATTCTATAAAAGAAGAACTAAGAAGGGAGGAGAGGCATAGACGATCAAACCTTTGGAAAAGCCTCCCAAAGCTAAGACAATCCAAATTGCTCCTCAGAGATTTTAACACTCGGAGAGCAAAATTGTGCATAAGCTTAGGCAAACCGAATCTTAGGATTCTAACGGGGTTCCTTACAGGACACTGTAAACTCAAATACCACCTGATGAAATTGGGCATAGAGACCGATAGTAACTGCCGTTTCTGTGAAGAAGCAGAGGAGACTCCAATACACCTACTTACAAACTGCGACGCCGTGGCTCGCAGACGTAAACTAGCACTGGGGAATTATGAGCTGAGTCTAGAGCAGGTTTCATCCCTTGAACCTAAGAATATTCTCAAATTCATTAGAGAAATAGGGCTGGATGAAATTCTGTAATCCGCAAACCCAGCGGAGCTTTGAGAAGGAGGTACAATAGATCTCATTTAGGTCGCAGTACGCATCTCCACCACACAACATTAACATTAACCATTAAATCACTTTTTGTCTCTCTAGTACTTAGTATATTGGAGTATTGTTCGGTCATTTGGAATCTTTTTTATAATGAACATTCTGTCCGTATAGAAAGAATACAGAGAAATTGTACAAGATATGCTCTTAATAAAATACATTGGAATGACGGTCTTCCACCATACGAAGCTCGCCTTAAATTGCTTGGTGTTCAGTCGTTGAAGGATCGAAAAATCTACACTGATCTAATGTTCGCTTACAACATCTTACAAAACAACATAAATTGTGTTGAATTGTCCGCGTTTTTTATAATTTACAATGCACCAAGGAGTTTGCGCAACAATCGTATGCTGGAAGAAACATTCCACAGAACTACTTACGCTAAAACGAACCTATAACTCTCTGTATAAAACTGTGTAACACTTATTTTTCAATAGTAAATTTTAACTGCTCACAGACCAAATTTCGTTTAAATTTATTTACGATTTTTAATTAATTAAGTAAATACATTTTTATTGTAAATAGCTAATTATTGTAATTATTGCTATTGTTATGCATAGTCTGTGAGATATATTCTGTAGACCAAACAAATAAATACATTTTTATTTCGTGGAATTTCATATTATTTGTGTATATGATGGTTTAATAGAATTCATACATATTATCTATTAATGTCCTTTGCATTTTTTAATTATATTTTAATTATGGATTGGAATGTTATTTCTTTTCCGCAGAGAATCTTTATGGCGAACTAGAATGTTTAATTTGCCACTGCAAGCAAACTAATATAATTTATTTATTAAAACAAGATGCTGGAGCTTTGATGTTTACATAGAAGAAATAATGAACAATACCAATGACCAAAAATAAAAACATAAAATACAAAATAAACACATATAACAGTATGTGTAGAGGTATAAACATACAAACGTGCAAATCTTGATAATTGTGACAACTATTTCGCTCAGTGTGCGCTATACGGAAGCGCACCAATACTAACAAGACAAAATTAAATTTGACTGTGTTAGAATGCCCAGCCCTGCATTAAAGCATGACATGCTTTATAACTGGGAAAGGGGTTAAAAATCTTTGTGAAATTTTTTTATCGTTAACTATTGAACGTTTTTAAAAAGGATAAATTTAGCAGGCCAGTGTTATCAATAAGAAATAACTAAACAAGTTGTAGTACTTTTAACGTTGAAAATATATTAATCAGTTGATATATAGTTCTTGTAAAAAGGTCTCCTGTAATGATTAAATTAACATTGGTGATTTTTGGGGTATGCTCAATAGTGTTGTTTATGTTGAAGCTTTAAATTATATAAAAAATTACATAATTTTTACCAGCAATTTGACGATATGAGTGCGGAAATTTCGTTGACATATGTATTTGCTCGTTGAAATTAAATACATATCATTAAATTAAACAATTTAATTCAAAATTGCACGGTGAGTTTCAGCTAAGACGATGAGTTTCTGACAAATGTTTATGTAAATGTAATGCCGACTGCTTATTGTACTTTAAAATGAGACACAATGTTTGCACCGTCATAGAAGATATTCCAGCATAAAGCATGTGTGTATACTTATTTACATATTATTTACATGTTGGACCCTTGCCATCAGCTTGAATTCCCCCAGTTTGAAGTAGCACACAGCGCTTTTATTGAACGTGTTAGAGTGTGTGTGCTAGTGTGTAAGTGTGTGTTGAACGGGTGTGTGTATAGGGGTGTTCACATTGATCAAATCGCTCATCAAATGATTTGACCAACAGAAATATGTATAAATTTGGTGGCAAATGTCAAATCATTTAATATATATCAAAATTTTTTTGATTTTCTGCGGATTTGACCAGTATGAACACACAAATTGCGTAGAACGATTTTGTCAGTTCAGAAAAGTTTTCAACCTGAGCACATCGCGGCAAAAGGAGCAGAAGAAAATAGTAATAAATAACTGTGCCAAATAATTTATAACAATTTATAAAATAATTTCTTCTTCTTCCAATACGATTTTAATATCAAGTGCTACTAAAAATTTTCCGTCATCGCGATGTGCTAACTTCGGTGTTCAAGACAAAATTTAATTTGACGAAAAATTTGATGAGTATGAACACTTTTGTAGTCAAACAATTGGATAAACGATTTAATGAGTGATGTGAAGTGTGAACGGGGCTTATATGAATAAGAGAACTCTGGTGGAATGCATACAAGTTTTGGGCACCCTACGTGATGCGTGTCTTTCTTTGCTATCGGTCCAGTGGAAATGCAAATGATTGTTTGGTTTGAATGCCAAGTTGCACGTGGAACGTGGGCCAAAAAGCAGGAGAGAGAGCACCTACAACTGCACATGGACGTATTTTACTCATGCATGACTGTATTCATGAAGCATGTCACAGACTCTGGATTCACCATGACGCCACTTTACTCGCAATCGTACAAACACACAGCTACACCCACTCTTGAACAAAAAAATTTACATTTAAATTGAAGCCGTGGAATTATAACCGAAATACGTCAATTTATTTTTGAAAAATTACGGTTTTATTATAATTTTTCTCAATATTTTTTGGATTAAATTTAAATGTGTTTATATGTATTGTATATCAATGTAACATATTTTCCTCTTTCGGAAACTGTAGCAACAAATGCTGTACATACTATATCTTCACAAACATAATGCGCTGTTTTCAGTAAAGAAGTTCTTTTGAGGGGATGAATATCATGTTTTGTATATCAACAACAACTGTGTACACCAAATTTTCTTTTTAGCGTGTACTCAGTGCCCTTAAGTAATTTTCACAAAATGTATGAAAGTTGCACAAAATAAAATTATTTTTATACCCCACACTTAACGCACATATTACTTTTGTTATTCTCATTGCAACGCCCATGAGGCGTGGCGAATAAAACAGTATCTATCTATAAATAGATATGTATTCTAATATCAACATCACCACCTGAGTCGATTTTGCCATGCCCGCCTGTGGGAACAACAACAGGCATAATTTTTAAGCTATCGTTACGGAATTTAATATATGAGCTTTTATCAAAAAAGTTAAGAATAAATGCGAGGATAAGCCAATTTAGATGAAAACTATGTCTACCTTCCACACAAAGTAACTTCTTGAAAACGGAAAAGTCTCTAAAAGATTCACAAAACTTATTAAAGTACTAGATATGACTTGAAACTTTGCACATAAGTTTTGGTTTAAAATATAAACCTTCATATTAAAGTTTTGTACAATCAAATGTAAGATTGTACAAAACTTCCCTTCCATTTATGGTGGGTTTTTTGTTTGGGGACCGGAAGGACGACAGATAAAGTGTAGGTTTGTTCAAAAGAAATGTTGAGGGGAAAAAATTAATAGGACCATCTTATACATTTGACCCACCAATTTTGATATGAATTATAATATACATTTTTTTTATGGGGACCCCAGAAGGGTGGCAGATAAAGTATAGGTGAGCTCAAAAAAAATCTTGAAGGGAACAAAATCTCATAACAATCTTTTTATTCCCATTTTTTATTTATGTTTATTCATAGTAAATGTTCGAATTTTGAGAGTTTTAAGAAACTATTGATGAATAAAATTTTGCACAAATTTAAAATTTTTATATATTTGGTAAAATTGTCGATGATTGTCGAAATTTTAAAAGTAAAAAGATCACTTTGGCACATAAGCACCATTTGAGGGAATTTTAGAATTTTTGACATTTATTGAAATTTATTTTTGAAATAGACCAAATTGACGAAAAAAGTCCAAGCAAAATAAAATAACACAATCTTCTAAGACGTTAAGAAAAGATATTGTTTGTACTATATCGAAATTAAATTTATGCCAATATTTTTGTAGTATAAATGTAGGAAAAAATTTAATCTGTATAAACGAAAAGTGGTTTTGTAACGAATTTATTGGATTTTTCGATCATTTTTGTCCGCTCAGAACGAGTTGTAAAACTCTCGTCGATTTTTGATTCAAAACCTCGATTTTTCAAGTATCTCAAAATTAACTATTAAATCGGTTTTTTTACACATTTCCGATTGTTTTTACACAAATTGTAATCTTTTTTTCATGCATTTTTTCATATTCACTCGCAATATTACATACCCAGTAGAAATTAAGACCATAAAAACTTAAAACTGACGTCAATAACGAAACATGCAAGACTTTTGTTTTTAACCCAAAGCAAAATCTTTTGATATGAGTTGATAAGGTGGATAAAATCAACAAGAAATAAAAGAGACATTTTGGAATTATTTTTTTTAAAAGTTTACCAGTTTGAAAAAATTGTTGCATCTGCAGCAGACTTACAATTTTTTTAAGGGTGGTTTAAAGTAAACAATTTTGACGTAGAATTACGTCTTACAGCGCGGTTTGTATGGGGGTCATTTTCACGAATTTTTTCAAAGTGATATTTGACACTTTGGGGTATACCTACAGCATTTAATATTCATTGTACAAAGAAAAATAAAATGACAAAATATCAGTTTTAGTGGGAATAAAACGAATATCTAATAAAATAGCAAAATCTAAGAAGATGAGAAATTCATACATTCGCATGAGAAATGCACAAGCTGCTTAGCTGCTTATGCTGTTTTTAAGGTTGTTGTTGTTGTTGTGTTTGCTTGTTTGGTTGGTAATCACGTCGTTCGTTGTTGTGCTGCTTTTGTTGTTGTTGTTTTTTATTAATATGTATGTAAAACATACATATATAAATACTCATCAGTTGCTTTCATTTTTTTTTTCCAGATAGCCAATCGGCTCGGTTGAAAACGGTGTGCACTTTTAAAAGCACTTAGAAAACTTTAAGTTGTATATTAATTTTATTTGTTGTTAAACAATTGTAACCTTTTTTTAAAATAGTTTTTATTAAGTTGCAACAATAAACTAAACAATAAACGGCAACTCAACTGATTCAATGCATATTTCAGAGTTTTTTGGCGAACGGGTGAAAAAGAGAGGGAAAAAGACAAGAACAAACGACGCATCAAGCGAATATGACATAAATTTAAATTCGAATCTTGATATAAATAAAAAAGGACTTTACAATTATATAGATAAAGGTTTAAAGGTACAAAAACATGTCGTTTTCATACCACCAAATCAGACGCTGCCGTTTTAAGTACCGTTTAGCTGGAACAGTCACATTCATGGCTTGTTGGGTTGTAATACAATAGAGAATACAGATGCATGTAGCTAGAGAGCCAGTATGTGGCTACAAAAGAAAAGACACGGTTTCGATAGTATCGTAAGTACAGACGTAGAATTCCTTTTTATACAGTAATAGAGAAAAATTCTGGTTTTTTTAATCTATATTTTTCAGAACTATTTTGAAACATTTAATCTTCTAAATAAAAATTATTCAAAACGAATTTGTTGTTGTTGTTGCCTTCTTCAAACTTACTTGATCTAAAAAGCTCACAATTAAATTCACGTTAAAATTTGTTTTGTTTTATAAAAAATTTTCGTTTGCTCTTTACTACAGGAAAAATAAATAATTCAAATTTTTCCGATATTTATTTCCATTTATTAAACGTTACTTTGAATTAAGTTTAGTTGTAACCAACATAAAAAATTAACAACAAATTCGTCACTAAAAAAATATCAAGCGAAAACTTTTTATAAAACAAAACAAATTTTTACATGAATTTAATTGTGAGCTTTTTAGATCAAGTAAGTTTAAAGAAGGCAACAACAACAACAAATTTGTTTTTGAATAATTTTTATTTATAATTTTTATAACTAACCGGAGTATCTGTTACGCGTTTTTCTCGAATCATACTTTTTTAAAACGAGCCACACTCCTGTAAACAAGCTAATCGACCGATCTATATATTTTTTTTTAATCAGTTTGCATTGTAATTCTATGCATATTTTGCGAAAAATAGGAGTCTTTAGAAGATTTGTCTAGTTTTTACACGTACCAATATGGTAAAAATAACGTAAATTTTTTTCCAAGCTTAAAATCTTCTTAATTTTCAATATTTCCTTTTCCCGATTGAATGTTGCATTTTTTCCCGGTTTTCGAATTTGAACGAAATCGATCGGTAAAAAACGAAGTTACAGCGCTAAAATAAAAAATTAAATTTTTTTAATCATTAGCCTATTCCTATAATTTTCCACTTTGATAATATTCACAGTGCCGTAACTTCGTTTCAAATTTTGCAAAATAGAGTTTTATGAGCTGAAAAATTTTTTCTGGCATCAGATTTCCAAAAAAAAAAAAATAACCCTTGGGGGGCTCCAGCACAAAAATGTTGAAAAATTACACAAAAGTGAAAATTAGGGGGAGTATGTTTCATTTAAATAAGAAAAAAATATACCTCTAGTATCCTTTATTTTTTCCTCTAACAGGGAAAAATTTTACAAACATAATTTTATCGAATCAGCCCACCCTAACGTACAAAATATAACATAACATAACATAACATAACATAACATAACATAACATAACATAACATAACATAACATAACATAACATAACATAACATAACATAACATAACATAACATAACATAACATAACATAACATAACATAACATAACATAACATAACATAACATAACATAACATAACATAACATAACATAACATAACATAACATAACATAACATAACATAACATAACATAACATAACATAACATAACGTAACATAACATAACATAACATAACATAACATAACATAACATAACATAACATAACATAACATAACATAACATAACATAACATAACATAACATAACATAACATAACATAACATAACATAACATAACATAACATAACATAACATAACATAACATATCATAACATAACATAACATATCATAACATAACATAACATAACATAACATAACATAACATAACATAACATAACATAACATAACATAACATAACATAACATAACATAACATAACATAACATAACATAACATAACACAACATAACATAACATAACATAACATAACATAACATAACATAACATAACATAACATAACATAACATAACATAACATAACATAACATAACATAACATAACATAACATAACATAACATAACATAACATAACATAACATAACATAACATAACATAACATAACATAACATAACATAACATAACATAACATAACATAACATAACATAACATAACATAACATAACATAACATAACATAACATAACATAACATAACATAACATAACATAACATAACATAACATAACATAACATAACATAACATAACATAACATAACATAACATAACATAACATAACATAACATAACATAACATAACATAACATAACATAACATAACATAACATAACATAACATAACATAACATAACATAACATAACATAACATAACATAACATAACATAACATAACATAACATAACATAACATAACATAACATAACATAACAAAACATAACATAACATAACATAACATAACATAACATAACATAACATAACATAACATAACATAACATAATATAACATAATATAACATAACATAATATAACATAATATAACATAACATAATATAACATAACATAACTTAATATAATATAATATAACATAATATAACATAGCATAACATAACATAACTTAACATAACATAACATAACATAACATAATATAACATAACATAACATAACATAACATAACATAACATAACAAAACATAACATAACATAACATAACATAACATAACATAACATAACATAACATAACATAACATAACATAACATAACATAACATAACATAACATAACATAACATAACATAACATAACATAACATAACATAACATAACATAACATAACATAACATAACATAACATAACATAACATAACATAACATAACATAACATAACATAACATAACATAACATAACATAACATAACAAAACATAACATAACATAACATAACATAACATAACATAACATAACATAACATAACATAACATAACATAACATAACATAACATAACATAACATAACATAACATAACATAACATAACATAACATAACATAACATAACATAACATAACATAACATAACATAACATAACATAACATAACATAACATAACATAACATAACATAACATAACATAACATAACATAACATAACATAACATAACATAACATAACATAACATAACATAACATAACATAACATAACATAACATAACATAACATAACATAACATAACATAACATAACATAACATAACATAACATAACATAACATAACATAACATAACATAACATAACATAACATAACATAACATAATATAATATAACATAATATAACATAACATAATATAACATAACATAACTTAATATAATATAATATAACATAATATAACATAACATAACATAACATAACTTAACATAACATAACATAACATAACATAACATAACATAACATAACATAACATAACATAACATAACATAACATAACATAACATAACATAACATAACATAACATAACATAACATAACATAACATAACATAACATAACATAACATAACATAACATAACATAACATAACATAACATAACTTAACTTAACTTAACTTAACTTAACTTAACTTAACTTAACTTAACATAACATAACATAATATAACAAAACATAACATAACATAACATAACATAACATAACATAACATAACATAACATAACATAACATAACATAACATAACATAACATAACATAACATAACATAACATAACATAACATAACATAACATAACATAACATAACATAACATAACATAACATAACATAACATAACATAACATAACATAACATAACATAACATAACATAACATAACATAACATAACATAACATAACATAACATAACATAACATAACATAACATAACATAACATAACATAACATAACATAACATAACATAACATAACATAACATAACATAACATAACATAACATAACATAACATAACATAACATAACATAACATAACATAACATAACATAACATAACATAACATAACATAACATAACATAACATAACATAACATAACATAACATAACATAACATAACATAACATAACATAACATAACATAACATAACATAACATAACATAACATAACATAACATAACATAACATAACATAACATAACATAACATAACATAACATAACATAATATAACAAAACAATATTTGTGCAGATATGCGCTGAAAAACGACCATGGTATGTTGTATACTATAACACCAATTGAGGAGTCGCAGAACAAAACGTGACTTTTTACATTTTTTTACAAAGTGGTTTTTTGATGTCATTTGTTGAATTTGGTTAAGTTCTATTGGAAAAAATCTTACTTGGATACTTTTTCTCATCTGATCATAGAAAACTTTGATGTTTAAAAAATTGGTGTAGAACAAAACGTGATTTTTTTTTTGTATTTTAACAAAACGTACTTTTTTACTCTTATTTTAACAAAACGTGCTTTTTTATAACGCGTGAGAGTGCGTGATAGTGGGGATAAAATCACGGTCACATCCCACTCTCATTCTCTCTCATTCCAATTCTCATCTCTAATTATAACAGAAGTTTTCGTTAAATTTCTCTTTTCATAATTTTTTTTTGCCTGATTAACGTTTCTTGCTTTCAGTAATTGTTCCATATTGAAAGTAAATGGTTTAATCTGGTATACCTATTCGTTAATTGCAATAATTTCAGTATTATCTGTTATTTGAGAGTTATTGAAAATAACACAGCACATTGAACGATGAAAGAATTACAAAATACGGTGAAAGTTCTAAATACTGGAACACGCAAGAAGCAAAAACTAAAAAAATCTCAAAAGCGGTAATATTAAACATTTTTGGAATTAAATACACGTTTGAGTATTTAAGAGGATTCGGTTTCGTTGCAAGGTGTATAAAGATTCTAACACTCTCGGTGGCATTCACAAACATAGTTGCAGTCATAAGGGAAATAGCAAATTTCAATGCATACATTTTAGTGAAGTCGATTGTGTAAAAAATCGACGAATGTTATATAAAAATGAACACAAAATACCACAAGATATTTACTTAAGCAGACTAATATACACCAAAAAACCTCGTCGAAGCCGCAAATTAGTTTTCCAATCAACAAAGCAGAACAACATAACATCGAAATATTATTTGATTAAAAATGGTAAAAGAGAATTAGTTTGTAAGGCATACTTTATGAAAGTGCTTTCAATCACTAAAAGAAGAATAGAGTTTATTCTTAAACGCATTGTTAATGGTGGAATACCATCAGAGCGAAGAGGCGGAGATCATCGCTCCCACAAATTTATTGAAAAAAAGGAAAGTGTAAACAAATTTATTAATTCCTTTCCTGCAATTGAGAGTCATTATAATAGATCTAAGTCAAAACGAATATATTTTAATAGTAACCTAAACATTTCCAAAATGTTTTCCATGTATAATGAATCTGTCGATGATAATTTAAAAGTTAGCCAAACTTTATTTCGACAAATTTTTTTGAATAATTTCAATATTGGGTTTTCCTCACCGGCATCAGACGTCTGCACTGTATGTCACTTTACGCAAACTAAATTTAAAAACGAAGTTGATCCTCTGAAGAAAATTAAACTAATGACAGATTTAAGGATACATAAGCTTAGAGCCAATGCATTCTATGGGTTAATGAGAGAGAAACCTGCAAATACTTTGACAATAGTTTTTGATATGCAAAGTGTTCAAATGTTACCAAAATGTCCAATTCAAGAAGCTTACTACTCTCGTCAAATTGGCTTTTACAATTTATGTTTTGTAGGTGTTGATAGTAAGAATCCATCATTTTACTGCTGGACTGAAAACCAAGCAGGTCGAGGATCGGCCTTATTTCACTATTTAAACAGTCTGTTTAAAAGAAATTAATTATATTAGACTCTTTTGTGATGGCTGTGGCGGTCAAAACAAGAACTCCCATATAGTGCGTACTATATTATTTTGGCTCCAATCGAAATCACCCTCTAATTTACGAAATATTACCATTACATTCCCAGTAAGAGGACACAGTTTTTTACCGGCTGACAGGGTTTTCGGTCGTATTGAAAAAGATATTAAAAGGCATGATGTTATAACAACAGTAGAAGAATATTGTGACATTTATTCCAGACATGGAAAAATTTTATTGTTGGAGAAGGATTGGACCATTCTCAATATAAAAGACCTTGAAGTAATGTATAAAAAAATTGAGAAGATTCAAGATATAAAACGGATAGTATTTAATAAACATGTTTCGAAAAATCAGACTACAAAGTGTCTAATTAAAACCTTTAAGCATTTTAAAGTTGAATTAGACGAAGAACAAAATACTAATATAAACCTGCTAAAACGAGGGAAAACCCCTTCTTCAATTTCACTTACAAACGTTACAACAGGCCGTTGGATTAACGCCGACAAAATAAAGGATGTGACAAATCTTTTGAAGAAGCAGTTTGGGAACGATTGGATACAAAACAAGGCTTTAGTATGGTACAAAGAACTCATTTATAATCAAAATGACAATATCGGAAACAATACAGAGGAAGATGTTCAATGCGGTTGCGTTGAAGAAGATATTGGAAGAAAAGTTTGAAAATTTTAATTTTTGCTAGATATGTTAAATTGATTGAATTGATACTTAATTTTAACAATATATTAATTTATTTAATTTTATTGCTTTTTTTTTTATTGAATTTGCGGTAAAAAAATGTAAATCGCTCAGATAAAAAAATGTACACAATAAAACTGAATTTCAATAAAAGCAAATTTAAATCTCAAGTAACAAAATTTAATTTTTGTATTTTAACAAAACGTACTTTTTTACTTTTATTTTAACAAAACGTACTTTTCTACTATTATTTTAACAAAACGTGCTTTTTTCATATTAAAAGTCCTTTAATTTCATACGTCCTTAACATTTATTGTTGCGAATTTTTGTGGTATAATGTATTTTAATATAAGGAAGAAACTTGGTATATTTTGTGGATTCATGCTATATAATAATCCGGTGAAAAAAGTTTTCTTCGATTTCCCAACATTTTGAAATAATCAAAAAGGCACGTTTTGTTCTGCGACTCCTCAATTATCATCTAGATATTTCTACTGATGATTGAAAGCATTCTTAGATGGGGTGTTTTTTTAGCTGTAAATTATAATACAAGACAGAAATATTGTTGGAATGAATTTTTTATTATTATAATCTGGTAGATAATTTCATGGCATTTACCAGCAGTTGAGATGAAGATGAGTGATGGCGTTCCGGTTTACCAAAAGCCACGTAGAATTTCTCATGCAGACCAATTATTACATGATCAGAGTATGCGTCACCTTTGGTATTGGTTTCCAAAAAGGATGGCACCAAAAGACTCTGCTGTGGCTACAGAAAGTTGAATGAAAAATTAGGAGACAATTTTCCAATAGTGTTAATTGATGATGCTCTCGAAGGCTTCAAAGTGCGAATGTGTTTACGACTCTGGATTTGAAAAACGGATTCTTTCACGTTCCGATTGAGTTAAACCATAGAGAGTGCACCTCATTTGTTACGCATAACGTGCCGTTTGGAATATCAAACTCTCCAGCTGTATTTTCTAGATTTATTTTTGCAGTACTATAAGATTTAATACGTTCGTTACGGCGCAGTACTTCTACAGAAGAATGATGAAAACCAGTTTTTTTATCCAATCCAGTAAATGAGCCGAAAAATTAAGCCATCAGAAAAAAAACTCCACTCGTACGAACTCGAAGTTTAGCAATTATTGAAGCACTGAAGAAGTGGCGAACTTATGTAATGGAAATGAAAGTAAAAATTGTTACTGACTGTAATGCATTTACAATGACATCGAAAAAGACAGACGTTCCGCTTAGAGTAGGTTAGGTTAGGTTAGGTAATGGTGGCTGAGCCGATAGACGACTCGTACACTTAGGCCAGTGCAGGCCCGTTGTGATACCACATGATCTCTTTAAAAACCTAATAGAGATTTCCCTCCTCAAACCAGTTCGAGCGGATAATGAATTTGACTATATGCTTGATTTCCAGGCATGAGACTTCGGCAAGTCCATTTAAAAAGGGAAGGCCCAGAGTTGCCATTCTCCTTTTAGCTAGAGCCGGACATTCGCAGAGGAAGTGCTGAACGTTTTCTACCTCCTCCTCACATCTGGAACTTCTGTAGAAATCGTTTGATGCAATTCCCAACCGAAGGGCATGCGCTCCGATCAGGCAGTGACCGTTAGGATTCCTACTATTTTTGACAGGTTTACCCTGCTTAACTCAAGCAGTGAGTTGGTGCGTTTTAAGTCGTAGGTAGGCCATGTTAGCTTAGTTATTCTACATGTATCAAGGCATTCCCAGCGTTCTTGTGCAAGACCTGAGGATCTGTTCTTGCACTGGAGTTTATAGGAGGAAATGGGTATACCAATAAAGTCCTCATTTAAGAGGGTGTTAGAGGTCGTACCCTTCCTTGCCAATTCGTCGGCCAAATTGTTGCCCTCGATATCCCTGTGTCCGGGTACCTATATGAGGTGAATCCTGAGTAGCCTTGCCATCTCGTTAAGAGATTTGCGGCACTCAGTGAGAGTTTTAGAGTTGTCAATATTTGAGTTCAGTGCTTTCAGTGCAGCTTGGCTATCTGAAAAGATGGAAATACTCTTTCCTTCAAAGTCTTTTTGACCTAGAATCCTAGTGGTTTCGTGAATAGCCATCATTTCCGCTTGGTAGACACTACAATAGTTAGGAATTCTAAAGGACGCTTCGATTTCGAGATCCTGGGAGTAGATACCTCCCCCTACTTGTTCTCGAAGTTTGGATCCATCTGTGAAGATTTTTATGGCGGAGGTTTTAAGGGGGATTTTGTTTGCCCAGTCTAGCCGTGAAGGGATGAAAACTGCATAGTTCTTTTCAAGATTTAAGCACGGCACACAGTAGTCTGTTTTGTCGGGTGCAGACGAGTTCAGAATAATTGTGTGGCCGCAGTTGTTACCTATCCAATTACCAGATTCTCTAAGTCTCAGGGCTGCTATGTTGGCACATTCCCTGGCAAAGATATCGAGAGGAGGAAGGTGAAGCATGACATTGAGGGCGCTAGTTGGTGTTGAGGACAGTGCCCCCGTAATACAAAGACCTGCGCTTCTTTGCACCTTTGCAAACTTCTGAAGTGCGGATGCCTTATCAAGGGCCCTCCACCATACCAGTGAGCCATACACTAGTATGGGGCGGACAATTGATGTGTAAATCCAGCGTACTATTTTGGGGGAGAAACCCCATTTTTTACCTATAGCTTTTTTACAGGCAAATAGTGCTATGTTTGCCTTTTAAACACGTTCCTTAATGTTAACATTCCAGATAAGCTTCTTATCCAGAATAACTCCTAGGTATTTCGTGCTGTCGCTAAAGAGCAAACTCGTGCCGTTCAGACGCGGAGGTTCTAAGTTGGGGGTTTTATATTTCCTAGTGAAAAGAATGAGATCTGTTTTCTCGGGGTTTACACTTAAGCCACACGTGGATGCCCATCTCGAGAGAATTAAGAGTGCTCTCTAATTGAGTTGACAGAGAGTCTGGGGAAACTTTCCGTTAAAAATTATTGCAATATCGTCTGCATAAGCAACAACCCTGTAGCCTTCCCCTTCATGATACGCAACAGCTGGTCAACCGTTACGAACCACAGAAGTGGAGACAAAACTCCTCCCTGCGGAGTGCCTCTGCTTACAAACCTACGAGTGGAGGATCCCCAGCTCTGAGTTCACCACCCTGCCCAAGAGCAGCTGGTGTATGAAACTCACGAGAAAATCCTCCACCCCAGTTCCGACAAGGCCGAGGTGACTGCACATGGAAGGACGTTATTGAATGTCCCTGCTATATCTAGAAAAGCAGCAAGTGCGTATTCTTTGTTCTCAAGTGATTTTTTCGATGGTAGACACAAGAGAGTGCAGAGCTGTCTCTGTAGATTTGCCTTTAATGTAGGCATGTTGGGATTTTAGAAGCCTGTCAAGTTTCGGCTTAAGAAGAAGCCCAATAAGTCTCTCTAGAATTTTAACCAGAAAGGAAGAGAGGCTTTTAGGTCTGAAGTCATTCGATTTAGTGTGAGAGGACTCACCCGCTTTCGGTATAAATATAACTTTTGTCTCTCTCCAAGCTGTTGGAATATAGTTAAGGCGTAGGCAACCATAGTAGATTGTCTGAAGCCAGGGTTCTATTGCATTGAAGCTATAGTGGAGTTGAGCTGGTATAATTCCATCGGGACCTAGAGATTTATAAGGTTGGAATGAATAGATCGCCCATTTTAACTTCTCCTTGCTGGTCAGTTGCTCAATCTGTTGAGGCATAAGGTCGCAGGGGAGTGTTTGAAAGCTGGAAATGTCAGAGTAAACATTACCAGGAAAATGCGCATCCATGAGTATATCTAGGGTTTCGATGCATGAATCCGTCCAGGTGCCATCTTCCTTTTGAAGAAAGCTTGGTACTGTCGGGGATTTCGATAGTATTTTCCTGAGCCTTGAAGCCTCGGAAGTACCCTCTATTTCTGTGCAGAAGGATAACCAAGAGGCCCTCTTTGCTTTCCTGATTGCAGTTTTGTAAATGCCTAGTTTAGACTTATAGCTATTCCATGAGTCCTCACTATTGCTACGCCTTGCGTAGTTAAAGTCTCTGCGACAGTCTTTTCTGAGAATTTCAATCTCCCGAGACCACCATACGGGTTTATGTGATTTTTTGAAAACTTTTTTCGGACATGCTCTGTTTAGTGCATCCGAGCATTTTTTAGTGAAGTCTAGAACCAGAAGGTCCAACTCTTCTTTGTTAGCAACGGAGGAAGAAGTGACTGAATTCAGTGATGTTTTAATTAGTTTATTAAACCATCTCCAATTTGTCTTACGGAGATTTCTTATTTTTAGAGGCATGGATTGATTGGTCATTTTCCAGCCGAATTCTATACACCTATGGTCCGAGAACGAATGTTCTTTTAAGACCTTCCAAGAATGAATTTCTTCCGAGAAGTTTTATGATACTTGGGTGATATCCAGAACTTCTTCTCGATTTTTGATAATAAAAGTTGGCTCATTGCTTTTGTTCATTATATTTAATTTAGTGTTTAGTAGGAAGTTAAAAAGTGACTCACCTCTGTCGTTGTTGTTAGTGCTCTTCCATTGTGAGTGGTGTGCATTTGTATCTCCACCCAGAATGATGTGCATGGCTGGATGAGTTCCCTGTAGGAGTTCCCGGAAAGATTGCGTGGGTATGGGCTCATCATAGGGAAAGTAAAAGGAAGCAATCCTTAGTTTCTTGGGCCCCAGCTCCAGGCTGATCACAGAGAGGTCCCCGTGACTAAACTGAGGGAGAATAAAGCAATTCAAGTTAACTTTCGCTAAAATACAAGTTCGAGTTTTACCTTTGTTAGATACATAGTAAATTTTATAGTTTGGTGTATTCAGGCCAAGGATTTTGTTGTTGTTCATCCAAGGTTCCTGAATCAGCACCTAGTCGACATCGCCCGTTGCCAGGTGACGCTGGAGAGCAGCCGAAGCTGCTTTGCAGTGATGCAAGTTAATTTGGAGTACCCGGAACATCCTTAGGTACTCCAACAATCGTGGTGTCAGCCTCTTTGTCGCTAAAGGGCTCCCCTGACGGAGCCTGCTCCTTAAGGAGATTTGTCATCGCCGTCGCCAGTTCGGACGCGGATGATAACTCATCCTCGCTTCCAATCAACTCGTCGATGTCGCTAGGATTCTCAATCGTGGCACTACTGACCGCATGATTTACGAGAGACACCGTGTTCGTTTTATAGATTCTTGGGTGAATCTTGCTAAGCCCATAGCTTAGGGTACATTTATCTTTGTTCAGTTGATCAATGCATTCGTTGTTGAGGATCAACAAAACCTCCATCTTGGATTTCTTGGGATCGGTTTTGGCATCCTCAGCTTTAGGCTCCAACTTCACCACCTTCCAGTTTTGAGTGGATATGGCTGGGTTGAAGACCTTCAGCATATCCAGAATTTCCTCAGGTTCAGATGGGGTGACTGGAACCCGGACTCTGGCTCTTGGTCCAGACGGAATTTCGTCCAAATTTACCGCTTTTAGACGAGCGCCTGGGTAGACCTCACCAACTTTTCCAATCGCCGCTTTAAATAGCTCAGCGGATCTTTCATTTTCACAGGCCATCAGCTTGACATTGCCCTGAAACCATCCCGCATCCGTGCATGCTGGAGGTGGTCCAGGGTTGTCCTTCAGGACCTGCAAGGCGACTTTAGCGAGCGAAGCCTCTATCCAGCTCCATTGGTGCTTGGGTATCTTGCCATCCTCGCTGTTCTGGTCTATCACCCCTACAATTGTGCTATTCTTAGCAACCTCTGCGAAGGATCTTGCTCCTACACCATGGGCTTTAGCCCTCTTGGCGGTCGGGTTCTGGGTAGGTTCCTCCACAGATCGATTTCTTTTTGCGGCTGCAATTTGCCGGGAAGGCTCTAGCGTGAAGTCCGGTAAGACCTTTTTCGCCCACTCAATATCCTCCTTAATTTTTTGTATGTCACTCTTCGAGACCTGTCCCTCCTTAATAGGGTCAGTGGCCAGACGTCGAAGAATTCGGGATGCCTTTTTGTGGTCTGCGTAACCTGCTTTGAGGGGATCCCTTCTTTCATAATCAGCCGCCCTAGCACTGACCATTGGGATTACCTTAGCCCCCGATCCACTAGACGAACCCGCGTTTCCGCGTCGATTGCCACCAGTGTTCGAGGAACTTGAGGGTCCAATGCCCGATCCACAGGCTTTCGATGTGCTTGCTGTTGTTGAGAGGGGTCGATGATTTGATGGTATCACTATCATCGACTGACTCTTATTTGTGATTGAGGAGCCTGGTGGTACCACAGCTCTTTCATCGGAACATAAAGTCCCTACCGGGATTTTTGTTAGGGTTCCGGATCCGCTTTGATCCCCTTTTGGGTGTTGAAGTTTTTGTTGTTTTTTGTATTGAATTTTCCATAATAAATCCCACGAGTGGCGGAGAGAGGAAGGTCGACTCAGGCAGAGATCCGCAGTACCTGGGTAGGGCTGACTAGAACCGGAGGGCGCCAGATATCCGGAGCACACCGTTTAAGCCCGGGCAATTATTTTAAACTGGGTCCCCGGCCAGGCTGATCCTCGGCACGGTTCGTGTGACACCTTGATCCGACCCAGGGGGAAGAGAAGGGATACTAGGGGAAAAGGAGGCAGTCTTGGTTGTTCACACAGAATTTGTAAGGTAACACAACCCTGTGAAGTACGTAAGCCCCCACACCCAGCGATCGGATGGACCACTTACGTCAAGGTGCTGCCAGAGTCGTGGGGGCCCGCTTAGAGTATCCCGATGGGCAATGTTCTTGCAAGAATTTGACTATCAAATAGACTGACGATGCTCATGTACTAAATTAAATGAATTTACCAATTTCCAGCTATTTAAATTATGATAATATTTTTATATGACCTTTACCTATAAATTTCTTTTAGTTCTTGCAGGTACAATGTATTTAAGAAATTTTTTAATTTAAAGCTTAATTTTTTAGCTACATTGCATTTGGTTAATTAAATGAATTTACCAATTTCCCTCTTTTCAAATTATTATAAATTGATTTAAATTATTTTTAAGCTACATAGTATATAAACATATATGAGATGTATATACTTTCTTTATGTAAAAATATATATACAAATTTCTGTCAATTGTTGCAGGTATTTAGAAAATTTTTCATTTTAAACAAACTCAGAATGTTTACGAAAGCGTTTAAAATATTAAATACCATCTAAAAGTTTGAAACATTAAAATGTATGAAAGTATTTTGTTGTGTTTTCAAATCCAAAATATAAAACTAATTGTGTTTGCTTAATAATCCAAAAATGGTATTAATATTTAAAGATATTTTTTTTCATTTTAATTACCTTCTTTAAACAGTAATTGTTATGGTAACATAAAGTTCCTTGTTTTTTTTTATTTTGAGATTTTATTAAAATTTTGTATAAAATCTATTTGCTGAAGGTATTTAAAAGGTTTTTATTTTTAGCAACAGATTTTTTAATAAATTAATAAAATAAATCAACTAATAAAGGAAGCAATAAATTCATCTTTTTATGAATTATGAATTTATTTATAGATTTTTAAATAAATTAATTAATTAATAAAGAAAGCAACAAATTCATCTTTTATTCATTTTAAAGCAAAATAATGTCTTACATACATCTGAATTTATTTTGCAGTTTTGGTTTTGAATTGTTGGTGTTTTAAAACTTACCTCATTTTATTCTTCTAATTCAATAAAAAATTAAAAAATTTTTAAACTTGCTCTTATTATTTAATTTAATACGGTGCTTATTATATAATATAATATCTTAAAACCTAGAATGAAATCTTATTGCATAATGTCATAATTTAAAACTAAATGAAAATCTTATTACATGAATGTAATAACTTAAAACTAAATTGAAAACTTATTACAAAATGTAATAAATTATCAACTAAGGCAAACACTTTGAATGGATTTAACTATCCTAAGTAATACAATAAAGAAAATATTTACAACTTAAAACTAGAAAAGTAAAAGTATTAAATGTACTTCCAATATTTACAGTATTTACATTTTAACAGATATGTAAATTACATAAAGTAATTTAATAAACGGTTATTGCAACCACAAAAATTTATGTACAATATTTACATTATAAAATTTAATTTTTACAATATTTACAGTAAATATTTACACAAATGTAATTACAATATTTACAGCATATACAAAAAGCTTTTGTTGGTCCGGGAAAAAAAGACAAGTAAGAATTTGTTGTGTTTGAAAGAAGGAAAGAATTTAATAACCTGAAATAGTATATAGAAAATTTTGAAAATTATAAATGAGTCTACCGAGCCCAAAGTTGAAAACGGTCATTTTTGTAAAAGAAAAAAGAAGTTTGTAAGCGATGCCATAAGAAAGATTTCGAAATATTGTGATCGAATTAGCCTCGCATGGTACAGCAGCAAATGCAAGTTATATAAGCGGCTAGTATACGGCAAAAAAATCATGGTTATGCAAAACGTAGTCATTTTACCAATAACAAAATATAATACTCGAAACTTTCAAAAATACTGAGTATTAAGAAAAATCCGTACTAATCATGATTTAAGCTGAGTATTACATTTCATTAGTATACAACTGAGAAAATACACAGCTGACCCCAATATTAAATATTTGATAGGGGCGTTTACCAGACACATTTTGTGACATTTTATTAATGTTTCAAAATATACAAAAATATATATTTGTGACAAAATGAAATAGAACTTCTACATTAACATATCTCTCGTTTTTTTCAATAACGTCACAATTAAAAAAAATGATTATTCAGTTCAAGAATTTTAAGTCTTAAGCAGAAATTAAAGGATTTACAATATTTACTATGAAATTAAGTATAAACAATATTTACAGTAAATATTTGCAGAAGTGTATTTACAATATTTAAATATTTAAATATTTAAATTGTAAAATATATGTGAATGTATATACAATTTAAATATTGCAAATACATTTCAGTAAATATTTACTGTAAATATTGTATATACTTCTTTTTATAATGTAAATATTGTACTTATATTGTAAATGTATTTTAGAAAAATAAAATGAGGTACGTTTTAAAACACCAACAATTCAAAACCAAAACTGCAAAATAAATTCATAAATATGTAAGACATTATTTTGCTTTAAAATGAATAAAAGATGAATTTATTGCTTTCTTTATTAATTGATTAATTTATTAAAAAATCTATAAATAAATTCATAATTCATAAAAAGATGAATTTATTGCTTCCTTTATTAATTGATTTATTTTATTAATTTATTAAAAAATCTGTTTGCTAAAAATAAAAAGCTTTTAAATACCTTCAGCAAATAGATTTTATACAAAATTTTAATAAAATCTCAAAATAAAAAAAACAAGGAACTTTTTGTTACCATAACAATTACTGTTTAAAGAAGGTAATTAAAATGAAAAAAATATCTTTAAATATTAATACCATTTTTGGATTATTAAACAAACACAATTATTTTTATATTTTGGATTTGAAAACACAACAAAATACTTTCATACATTTTAATGTTTCAAACTTTTAGATGGTATTTAATATTTTAAACACTTTCGTAAACATTCTGAGTTTGTTTAAATTGAAAAAATTTTCTAAATACCTGCAACAATTGACAGAAATTTGTATATATATTTTTACATATAGAAAGTATATACATCTTGTAACGAACCTTTTCTTCTCTAGCCGAGGTATATCTCGCCGGCTCCAGGGTTCGTTGCCAAAAATTTATTTTTTCTCGGACTTTGTGGTGAATTCACGTTGAAAGAAATGAGACTAGCTTATACTCGCTTCAACTCTTTTATTAAATAAATAAATACTCGACTGCCGCTGTCTCAATTCTAAGAGAGTGACTCTCATGCGCGTTCGCCTCGTTGCTTGGCACTCGCTCTTTAGCACTCTCGTCGGTCTAGCACGAACTGGCCTTTCAACACGCTCTGTGGTCTTCGCTAGTTTACTGAGTTACGCCACCGACCTGTAGTAAAACTTCGGGTCGGCCCACTTGCGTCGCTCACCTAATTGCGCTGGCCTCGTCTAACTGCTGAGTTACGCCACCGACCTGTAGTAAAACTTCGGGTCGGCCCACTTGCGTCGCTCACCTAACTGCGCTGGCCTCGTCTAACTGCTGAGTTACGCCACCGACCTGTAGTAAAACTTCGGGTCGGCCCACTTGATTCGCTCACCTAACTGCGCTGGCCTCGTCTTAACTGCTGAGTTACGCCACCGACCTGTAGTAAAACTTCGGGTCGGCCCACTTGCGTCGCTCCAGCCTATTAAGTTTGCACTACCGATCTGTAGTAAAACTCCAGGTCGGTCTACGTGTGCACTACTTCTACTACTATTCCTACTAGATGACTTACCCAGGCCGTGGCTCGAACAGAACTCAATTAAATCTAACTATGTCTCGCCTTAAATAGGACAGTCGCAGAGCTTTTCCTAAATGCAAGCTCTTTTCTCGCTTTCTGATTGGCTGTCACTACAGCTGATCTGGTGCTTTTCGATTACTATGTTTATAACAGCTGACCGTGTGCTTTTGGTTTCTATGTTTGTCACAGCTGACCGTGTGCTTTCGTGGTTTGTTCCATGGGTGCCTTGCACTAGCCACTGGTGTGCTGGTTTCCTGTTAGATGGCGTTGTCTCTTCTTTCATCTACTTACAGCCCTATTCTGGTTGTTAACTTAACAAGAAATAGTTAAGGAGCTCTTGTTAAGCTGCTTGTTATGTTATGTAAATGTTGGTATTCTTAAGAAACATTAACAACATAAAAGCTTAAAAAGCTTTTAAAGTTCACCATGCATGGTGAAAATCGATATGCCTGTTGAAAGAAGAGATGCGCTATATAAACAGATGCTTCGAGTGCAGCTTGTGACTTTGCAAGCGCTTGAAAAATTTGCCACGGCTACTGAAAGATTTCATTATCAACACTTAAAATAAGTAAAAAATTCTTTAATTTTTCAGTTTAATGTATTTAAACTCAATATTATATTAAAATTTGTATTTTTTTATTATTTTCACAACAATTTTCTATCTAAGCACATACATTTCATTCGTTGTTAAGACTCTTTCTGTTATTAACAAAATTGTAAGGAAAAGAGCTTTTAAAGTTGCAGCAGAATACGAAACCTTAACAAATAGTTAATATTTACTATTTTGTTAATGTGGTGAGCTTAGTTAAGCTGCCAGAATAGGGCTGTTAATCTAATATTATAAGCGGCAGCAGAGCTAATACGAACTAGCTTTATATAATACAATTCTTATTGTAAACATATTCCAATCGTTAATTACATACTAATTAATAATACACTTCATTTGTAGTTACAATAAATGAAAAGATGATAAACATTTCAATATGTTGAATATAATAATGATTTTAAATATTATCATTTACTTTTATGTATGAAATAAAAATATTGTTGACTGAATTCATTACAGTGTTTAAACAAGATTATCTAGAAGTAAATAAAAGATGCAAAATAAAACAAAGGTGACTCACGATGAATGCTGATATGCTGCTTCGTGGTATGGTCGTCTCTGTTGTTGATGTAATGTTGCTGCCAATGTGTGGTTAAAATGCAGTAGCCATTTTAGCCTTCACAATCTCATATATGTTTATATACTATGTAGCTTAAAAATCAATTAAATCAATTTATAATAATTTGAAAAAAGGGAAATTGGTAAATTCATTTAATTTACCAAATGCAATGTAGCTAAAAAATTTAGCTTTAAATTAAAAAATTTCTTAAATACATTGTACCTGCAAGAACTAAAAGAAATTTATAGGTAAAGGTCACATAAAAATATTATCATAATTTAAATAGCTGGAAATTGGTAAATTCATTTAATTTACCAAATCCAATCTAGTTAAAAAAATTTGCTTTAAATTAAAAAAAATTCCTAAATTCATAGTACCTGGAAATTGGTAAAAATTTAGCTTCAAATGAAAAAATTTGCTGAATTCATAGTACCTGGAAATTGGTAAAAAATGTAGCTTAAAATTAAAAAATTTCTTACCTGCAAGAATTAAAATAAATTTATAGGTAAAGGGGGCATAAAAATGTTCTCATCATTTAAAAAGATTGAAATTGGTAAATTCATTCAATTTACCTAATCCAATCTAGCTAAAAAATGTAAATATTCATATGAGTGCAAGATTCTTATAGGAAACAAAAAAAGTCATACCAAAGCGAAAAGAAACAATAGCAAACTATTTTCTATTCGCTTCATCACACGCTTTCTATTTTCTATTTCTTCGCACTCATACAGCTCATTCTTTGCTAAGCGTCGCAACCACAAAGCTACGTCAGCTAAGCAGAGCTGAGCAAAGTCAGCCGAAAAATTTCAATTTTATTTTCCTTCACATCCACTTTCGCTCAATCCTCACTGATTACAAATGTCTGCACAGACGCAACTGTGCAGAACTGACAACTCTTAACTACTCTTTATACAAACTAGCCGATTGTATATGCTTTCGTCAGTTTTTTACAAATATGTCTTGAACTGTTTTAACGCGAACTGATGAGCCCAAAGGAATGTTCAGTGCTTTCACCAAAAAAGTGTCTTTCTTTTTCCAATTTATGCTTAAATGCAATGCAAATTATGTAGAAATGCAATTGGTACTTTTTTAAAAATAATGGACAATTCGGCACTGCGTACAAAGACAGTTTAAACCAAAATACGGGTAAACTACTTTCTACCGCAAGGAAAAAGTGCAAAGCAGATAAGGAGGAGAATTATCGGATGCTCAGTGAATATATACATTAGGGCGGGTCGATTTAGCAATCGATATTGTGCCATCGATTTTTCGATAGCTTTTGGCACAAGGAAAAAAAAGTTCCACTACGACATATCAAAAAAACCATTTTCGAGGCGCCCAAATTTCAATTGTTTGAGTTTTTCTCAACTTTTATTTTTAAGGTTTTTATTAGCAGGTATTAAAAAAAATAGGCCGATTTAATTTTTTTTTAAATATTACCTTTCCAAGGTGAAATTGTACGCTAAAAACGATGGCGATAGCAGTTTTTCCAAAAAAATGTTTTTCTTGAGGTTTTGAACGAGTTTTTTTCGAAAAATAATTTTTTACGCGTTAATTTTAAAGGTTTTTTTAGTAGGTATGTTAAAAAAAATTCGCCAATTTTAAATATATCCTATCCAAGGTAAAATTGTACGCTTAAAACGATGGTGATATCATTTTTTCATAAAAACTTTTTTTTTTGTTTTTAGACGATTTTTTGTCGAAATTTTTTTTTAATTTTTTACTCTTTTTTGTTATTTTTAAAGCTCCAAATAAAATAAAAATAGTTTTAACAATTTCATCGATTTTTCATAAGCAAAAACTATAGGAATTTATTTAAAAATTCACATATTTCCTTGCAAATCTTGCTTGGATTCCATTCGACTCAGTTTACTTCGGCTAGCTGACGTAGTCGCCTTGATCCCTTCTCGGTTTTTATCAATTGCACGTTTAGCTACGCTGGTTAGGAGTTAACGTACCGCTCGGTACCTTGAATATGGCATGGAATCTTTGGATCGTCTAGCGTTGGAGCTTCATTTTCGTCATCATCAAAATACGTTTTTAAATGTTCATATGGTATGCTTTTTGTGAATGGTGGTTCTGACAGGTTTTCGTCGTCGTCCAAATCAATCATATGAACGTAATTAGTGGCATCAACATTAATTTTGGGTTTTTCGTAGGTATGAATATTGGACGGTTCATACTTATATATCGTTACGAAAATGTAAAAATTTTTTCCAGTGCATACTTCCGAATATGTTGCCGATCGTCGAAGAGCATGCTGTGCAAAACAGGAATTATTTTTAATTACGGTGTTTACCACCGAACGTAAATTGTCTGGCAAATATTGCGTCCACCGTAAGAATTTGCCAAGCAAAACACTACCATATACAACCGACTCATAATATTTGATGTTAAAATACATGGGAACGTACACGTGCATTATGTATCTTGGCAAAATTTTCAAATTTTCGGATGGCTTGCTTGTTTTCTATTGGCTTTTGTGAGCCATCTAGCATGTGATACAGGACCTGGTTTATTATTTGCTAGTTGAGTTGAAACGCGACCATTCGAAACAGCATTTGCAATTTGGTATAGATACTTCACATCCATTGAAAGTTATTTCTGTTGATCTTCATCCATCGGTGGAGGCATGTTTTCAAGTGGGATTGCTTCAAAATTCGGAACAACCTGGCAATTATATTGATTATTCAAAATTGATTACAAAATTATGTGGCTTATAGGGAATTTGTTTTTAAAAATTTTGATAAGTACCTGTAGGGTATGGCAATCTTGAATCTCTTTTGCTTACACTCCAGTTGCGGTTCTTGGTCCGGTTGTTTGTGATTTTTCCAATGTGTTCCACAAACTTCGAAACGGCAACTCATTTAAATGTAGTAAACAAATCCACCAGTGTAATGGTCTCTTCAGCTGCAATTCAAATCGTCGCAGTATACCTCTCTCTGTACCAGTGTTTGTAACTTCACCGTCAGAGCAAATGCCAATTAATTTGTCAAGAGGAAGTACTTTTTCTTGGAAAAATGCATTTAAATCTGCTTGTTTCGCTTCAGCCTTTTCACCTTTGCCTTCTAAGTTAACATAACCAAGTAATTTGGAATTTAGCTCGTGAACGAGGACTAAATGCGATTCTTTCTGCATTCTTAAATGGTAAACTTCATCAATTTTTTCTCGAGTCAATGCGTCGTTTTTCCGACCGTCAAATGAAAAAGCTTCCAAACACCCTTTTGTCGTTGGCGGAGAAATTCCGTTCTAACTTTGGCTCTTTCTCTCTCTATTTTGTTTTTGCCACATACAACGGTTTGACCAAGCCCATCTTCGAATGCAATGTCTTCAAACAAAGCTGATGCTAGGCAAGATGCCACTCTGTTTGACAAGCCAAATCTGTTAGAAATCATTGCAAATTTTGGTATACTGTATCTTGGAGTATAAAGTGATTCGACCGATGTGTCAGCCATTTTCATTGCAATATCATCTTGCAATTCTGAAGGAGTTGGTAGATATGTGTCATCAACAGATAATTGAAGTCTTGGTGGTATTGTAGATACTTCTGTTTCTGTAGGATCCTCAACAACAGGTATAGTCAATTTCCTTTCATTGTGCTGATCAAACATGAAGTCCTTGAGATCATCTGGAATTTTACCACAGTTGCAACGATTTGATTTTAGTGAGCATTTGCATTCTGCGATGTAGAATATTTCATTTGTACCATCAGCGAATAGTTTAAATTTTTGATTATATTGTCCGCATTTATTCAATTGCGTCAATTTAGTGTATTTAGTCAATTAGTGTATTTAATTTTTTTGTGACGGTTAATTTTTGAACTAGATCAATCTTCATTTTGCCCCAAATTTCTAAAAGGTTGACAACTTTTGGTGTGAATGTCTTGTACGAGAACATTTTATTTCCTTTTTTCCACTGGTCGCCCAAAAAAAAGTAATATTTCAAATTATCAAATGAATTTGGCAAAGAAATTCCACCTATTTCGCTTGGTGCACCGAATAGTAGCACATCATGTGAAGGCATGTGTTGTAAAACCTGTGCTGGAGGTTCTCCCTCTTCTTCCATATTCTGTTCTAAATTTTCTGATGATGATGATGTAGTTTTCGTATTAATATTGTTAGTATCCATTCTGAAATATTTCCAGTAAAATTCTTGTTTTATAACATTACCTTTTTATTTGATTATTTGATTTTCTCCTTTTTTTTATAGTATTTGTTTTCTCCTCTTTTTATAATTTGTCCTTTTGATTTTCTCCTCGTCGCCAATGTAAAGGTGCAATTAGTCTTCACTTTTTACGTTTTACTTTTTACTTTTTTGATCAGCTGTTTGATTTTTGTTGGTGTTTTGCATGTAAATCAATGACAGCTGACAATTTACTTTTTACGTTCTACAATTTTTGCAGGTTGCAGAATTTTTACGTTTTTACTTTTTTACTTTTTCTTTTGAACGATCAGCTGTTTTGGTTATTGACATATTTTGAGCGTCAACGTATGAACACAAGTGGGACGAACGACGAATTTAACGTTGCGAATATTCGTCGTCGACAATAAAACACATTTGCTTATATGAAAATGGACACAATCAGTGCGTCGACCGAAATTCGACCTACGTAACGAACTCTGCGATAGGTTTATTTCTATTTCTTACGCCGACGAACGACGAAATCTCAATCAGCTGCTACATGTAAATATATATTGACTTACAAATTAACTAAAAATTTGTGTATTTTGATGGTGTTTAAAATGGATGTTAATGTAATAATTATCGAGGAAGTTAAAAAAAGTGAATGTTTGTATAATCTGGCAGCTAAAGATTATAAAAATGTCCAGAGGAAAATAGAGATTTGGGAAGGAATTTCCCATAATGCCAAATGACGTTTATTGACGTTTATTTTTCTTCGTCCTAGTTGCGTTTCAGTTGACGAATTTACGCAACGAAAATTCCCATAGTTTTTGTTTATGAAAAATAGATAAAATTGTTAAAAAACTATTTTTATTTTATTTGGAGCCTTAAAAATAACAAAAAAAGAGTAAAAAATCAAAAAAAATTTTCGACAAAAAATCGTTTAAAAACTCAAAAAAAGTTTTTCTGAAAAAATGATATCACCATCGATTTAAGCGTTCAATTTTACCTTGGATAGGATATATTTAAAATATTTAAAATTGGCGAATTTTTTTTAAAAATACCTACTAAAAGACCTTTAAAATTAACCCGTAAAAAAAATTATTTTTCGACAAAAACTCGTTCAAAACCTCAAGAAAAACATTTTTTTGGAAAAACTGCTACAATTTCACCATGGAAAGGTAATATTTAAAAAAAAATTATATCAGCCAATTTTTTTATTACCTTCTAAAAAAACCTTAAAAATAAAAGTTGAGAAAAACTCAAACAATTGAAATTTGGGCGCCTCGAAAATGGTTTTTTGGATATGTCGTAGTGGAACATTTTTTCCTCATTTTTTTTTTTTTTTTTTTTAGACTGAACCAACGCTCAGGGGATGCCCCCTATAAATGCGTAAGCATTGTGTTGATTCGGAAGATGGGTGATAGTTACTTGGAGGGTGGATAGATGGAGTAATGTCGGTGAAGATTTGTTTTGAATTTGCACAGCTCAAAACTGCCGGGAAACACGCTCGCAGGGAAACTATTCCACAACTTAACCGCGCGACTAAAGAACGAATTATCGCGGTAATGCGAGGTTCTATTAGGCATCGATGCAATGGTAAAGGGGTGGGCTTGGACAGCTGCCTGAGTGGACCTGGGAAACACACGAGCTGGTGGCGTCAGGCCATGTATCTCCCTTGAACACTTCCCATGGTAATACCTATACAGAAGGCTTAGGCAACCTATATTACTTCGATGCTCAAGAGAGTTGAGAGAGGATGAAATACTTTCATCTCCTATCAAATATATCGCACGACGTTGAATTCGGTCCAAAAGCTCCAAATAAGATCTTGAAGCCCCTGCCCAAATGTGCAAATTGTACTCCATTTTCGGCCTAATATATGAGGTGTAGATCATGCGAAGATCAGCTGAAGTGAAATATTTTTTGCACCGTTTCAGAAAACCTAGGCACTTGCCCGCTTCTTTCGACACATCGAAAATATGATCATTCCAACGAAGATCACATTGGATCGATATGCCCAGAACGTCAAGAGCGGCTGATTCCACAAGATCCACACCATTCATATTGAGGGGAGCTAAGGGGCAATCCATCCGCTTGTGGGTTAACAGACAACACTGGGTCTTGCTTGCATTGAACTCTACTCTATTAGCAAGACCCCACTCGGAGATTTTTTGTAGATCATTAAGGAGTGTGTCATTCATAGTTTGCCTTTTTCTCTCAATCTCCATAGAGCTTGGGCGTTTTTTGAATGAATATGAATGACAAATGCTGCTGTCGTCCGCAAACAAATGAATTGGGTTATGCGTCAACGACAGAAGGTCGTTGATAAAAACCAGAAACAAGGTTGGCGATAGAACTGAACCCTGCGGTACTCCTGCTTTGATGGCGTGCTTCTCGGACGAAATACCGTCAACTACGACTCGAATCGTTCTGTCCTTGAGAAAACACGTGATCCATCGAGCAAAATTACCACCAAAACCATATGCCCCAAGTTTTGACACGAGCGCTTTATGCCACACTCGGTCGAACGCTTTTGAAATATCCAGAGCAACAACCCTGCTCTCGCCGAAAAAGTGAACGCATTTATTCCATTCTTCGGTTAAGAACGCCATAAGATCACCAGTGGAGCGAGCCCTACGGAAACCATATTGACGGTCACTGAGTAGTTGGTTGTGCTCCAAATAGTTCATAACGTTGAAGTTTATTACGCTCTCCATAACTTTGGAAAGCGTAGAGCATATCGCAATGGGTCGGTAGTTTGCAGGGTTCGTGGCATCACCCTTTTTAGGTACCGGCTGGACATTTGCCACCTTCCAACAAGATGGAAATATTCCTGTTCTGTAGGAGATGTTGAAAAGGTTGCGCAAAGGCCGAGCCAGCGAAGAAGCACACATTTTAAGCACAATTGGCGGTATGCCATCAGGACAAGAGGCTTTGTTAACGTTGAGATTTGTGAGGACCCTTTTAACTGCTCTCGTTCGAAAGTATATCTCCTGCATTGCAGAAGATCCACCCTCAACAAAGGGCAGTGGCTGATTGCTATCCGAGAGAGTGGAATTTTGTGCAAACAATCTAGCCAATAGGTTCGCTTTATCAGCCGAGTCAGTGAAGATTTGGTCATCTTTTAAAAGAGCTGGAATCGATGACGATGTCTGGTTCTTAACTCTTTTAACAAATGACCAAAAATTTTTGCTCCCTTTGGGGCAGAGAAGAACCTGTTCTCGAATGCGAGCTTCGTGCAGAAGCTTTTCGCGTTTTAAAATTGCATTACAGCGATTCCTTGCCTCGATGCGAAGTCTTTTAGTATCAGTATTCTTGTTAGAACGCCAATTCTGAAAAGCTTCCTCTTTGGACCTGACTGCAATCCTGCAAGTCTCATTAAACCATGAGTTGTCTTTTGGTTTAATGCTTCTCATCTTATTGGGGATGAAAGACCGCATACCCAATAGAATAATTTCTTGTACCATGACAGCCGCGGCATTCACATTTCTATCAGCGAAACATAATTTCCAATTGAAGCTGCGATAAAAATTATTTAACGCAGTCCAATTTGCCTTTCCATAAAACCATGCAGTCCTCTTTGAGGCCTTAGGCGTAGAGGTGCAGGGGTTAGAATATGGAAAAACAGCGGATATGGTACAATGGTCCGAGTTACCAAGAGGTGCGTTGACACTCACATCATATTTTTCATGATGTGAAGTCAGAAAAAGGTCAAGGATATTATGGCTTTGCAAATCACTTTGGGGGAAAAAAGTGGGTTCCTTCACTAGTTGAATCAGTTGGTTCGATTCAGCAAATAGCTCAACATGTTGTCCAACAGGTGTCAATGGGACCGAGCGACGTAACCAAGCCGGGTTGTGGACATTGAAATCGCCTGCTACAACGATCTCACTGTCAGGAAACAACCCCAAAATATGCGTAATCGAATCACAGAGAGAGTTCAGTTTGTTAAAAGTGGGCTCCCTTCCTAGATTCGGACTTCTATAAATAAAGCAGAAATGTAGCAAGTGAGAGCGAAGCCTGAACCTAACCCACATTGAGCTAAACTCGGGATCGGTCACGTTCAGACTCCGCTCACACTGGTACGCTACATCTTTTCTTATAAAAAGGGCAATGCTCCTATGCAAAGAAAACAATGGCAGTAAGCGATACCCAGGTATGTGAAAATCCAGTGGATTTGCATCCTCGGCCACCTGGGTCTCGCTCAGTGCCATTATTTGAGGCCTATGTAGAGTACAATGTACATAGACCGAGAAAAAATTCGCCCTCAGTCCACGAACATTGCAGAAATCTATGCGAAAATGACCCGACATTTCCGCACCATGCAAAAATCAAAACAAATAAGGGCATACAAGGTAATTAGTTACGGCTGCAAGAGAGCTGCACAACAAGAGCAATATAAAAAGTACTGAAGCAAGTGTTATGCCTTTACTTCAGCACAATTCAGCCCACTGTGCAACCCAACTTACAAACGTAACTAATGTGAAAGGATGGGGGAGTTGACGGAACCGAAAAAAACAACAATTACTTACACCGCGAGGAGCATAGAAAAGCCCCTCACATGGTCAGACAAAAAAAAAACACCAATGTTGTCGACGGTGTCAATGCTGCTGCTGGCGGCTGGCTCTCTGCAAAACAGGTTTTGCTGTTGTGTTGTTGATTGCCAAAATCGCATGTCAAAAGCTATCGAAAAATCGATGGCACAATATCGGCAAATTTTTTTCCTTACAAATCGGCCCGGTCTAATATACATATACGCAATTTTATTTAACAATTTTTAATCAGAAAAAAAAAATAACAAAAATATATATGTTACAACTTCTTCCCTTTGTAACTTTTTTCGACATCGTTAAGGTGCCTTAGCGAAGAGTAAGCGAGGCTAAGCTAGCTTCAATAAATTGCTACTTTAGTGCTTCTCTAAGTTTCGGTAAGTTTCTTCTGACAAGGTTCCATAAGCTCCTTTGACGTGCTTCTGACGAGAATCGATAAGTTGCTACTGACATCCTTCGATAAGTTGCTTCTGACGTGCTTCCGCAAAGAAGCAATATAGAGGTCTGTTGCGATAGCCTGGAACCTGCAAAGATGGAGGGGAAATGCCTTCGCTAAAGACTTCTGGAAGCTGAAATGTTTGTTTTGAGAGCAATTTGAATGCGATGACTTATACTTAAAAAATGAAATTCTCTACAAAGATCCCATTAAGGAGCTTGTGATAGAACCATCACTTATGGGTTAGGAAATTATTTGGATTGCACACAAACAAGGACATTTCGCAGTGAAGAAAACACAAGACAAGGTCGAAAAAATATTTTTCATACCGCAACTCACCTCTAAGGTTACAAAAGTTGTTCGTAGCTGTGTAAAATCATTCACAATCACATATTTGTGGTTATAGACGCTTTTTTGAAATTCGTATGGTTATATCCTACCAAAATTACAGGAGCAGAATAAGTCGTGGATCGTCTAACGAAACAAGCAGCCACGTTTGGAAACCCTCGAAAAATCATAACTGACCAAGGCACGGCGTTCACATCTAATTTATTCAAAGAATATTGCGAGAGTCAGAATACAACATTTGCTTATTACTACAGGAGTACCAAAAGGAAAAGGCCAAGTGGAACTTATCTGCAAAATAGTAGTTCCTCTGATTTCTAAAATCTACTTTGAAAGTCCATGTGGTTAGTATAAACACGTTGAACATGTCCAGCAGATTCTTAATAGCACTCCAGTGCGGAGAACAAGGTACTCTCCTTTTAAAATCCTTACAGGCTTAGATATGCATTTACCAAGTGTCAAAAATATTAAATCTTTGACTGAAGCCGATGCAACTGAAACCTTTGCAATAAAGAACGAGACCAAGCATGACTTGAAGTATAAGACAATATCCGTAAAATTACACAACAAAACCGTAGGACATTTAATATTAAAAGAAAACCAGAAAAGTAATACGAACCAACTAAAAAAGATAAAAAGAACACAGTTTGGAACAAGTCTTAAAACCTTGTTTTGAAAAATCATATCAAACCTTGGACATGGAAGATATCATGTAGAAAAGATTGGAGATCATTTAATTGATTTATTAAAACAGTTAATTGATTTATTAAAATATGGAACCGAACATTCAGGTACAATTCAGCATCAGATACAGACCCGAAATGGAAAAATATACTGAAATAAAACTAACTACGAAACACTTAATATTTAGGATTTATGAACTTTGCAAAAACTTTCAACTTTTTAAATCCGAGAGAACTTTTTAAATCAATTTTTTTCGATGAAAATGTTCTACTACTTACTTACTTACTTAGTTGGCGCTACAACCATATGTCGGTCTTGGCCTCATCTAAGAATTTGCGCTAGCCATTTCTGTCTTTCGCTTGCTGGCGCCAGTTGGAAATTCAAAGCTTCGTCAGGTTGTCCTCTACTTGGTCTTTCCAACGAAGATGCGGTCGTCCTCTTCTGCGTTGACCGCCGCTGGGTACCGAATTGAAAGTTTTCTTCACTGGAGCATTGTCTTTCATGCGCTAAACATGACCAAGACAGCGAAGCCGCTCGATTTTAATGCGCTTGACTATGTCGATGTTAGCGTACAGCTCATACAGTTCATCATTCCACCGTATTCGGTACTCGCCACTGAAGCCGATTGGTCCGTTGATCTTACGAAAAATCTTTCTCTCGAATAGTCCTAAAGTCTTTTCATCTGAACTGCTCAGCGTCCAGGTTTGTGATGCATAAAGTAGGACGGGCATAATGAGCGATTTATAGAGCGTGATTTTCGTTCGTCAAGAGAAGGCTCTGCTTCTCAATTGCCTACTGAGCCCACAGTAACACCTGTTGGCAAGAGTTATTCTTCGTTTGATCTTAATGCTGATGTAGTTGGTTGAGTTTATGCTGGATCCCAGATAATTGAATTCCTTCACAACCTCGAAGGAGGTATTGTCAACTGTATCGTGGGTTCCAAGACGCTGGGACTGTTTGTTTGTTGACATCAAGTATTTCGTCTTATCTGCATTCACTGCCAGACCCATTCGACTTGATTCTCTTTCTAATCTGGAAAATACTGCCCTGACTTTACGCGTTTTATGGCCAATGATATTGATGTCATCAGCATACGCAAGCAGCATAAAACTCTTGTAGAATATTGTGCCATTGCGTCTCAGATCAGCAGCTCGAATGATCTTTTCCATCATTAGGTTTAAAAAAGTCGCACCATAAGGAATCACCTTGTCTGAAACCTCGTTTGGTAATAAATGGTGGGGAGAGGTCCTTCCCGATTTAAACTGCACTGCTGGTGTTACTCAGTGTCATCGTGCAAAGTCGTATTAGTTTTGCAGGAATACCAAATTCAGACATAGTGGAGTACAGGTGCTTCCTTATTGGGCTGTCGAAGGCGGCTTTGTAGTCGACAAAAAGATGGTGGGTGTCGACTTGTTTTTCTTGAGTCTTATCCAAGATTTGTCGTAGCGTGAAAATCTGGTTGATGGTTTACTTTCCAGGTCTGAAGCCACACTGATAAGGTCCGATCAGTTCGTTTACATAGGGCTTCAATTTTTACACAAAACGCTCGACAGGACCTTATATGCGATATTAAGAAGGCTTTTTCCACGGTAATTGGCACAGATAGTGGGATCACCTTTCTTGTTGATTAGGCAGAGCACACTGAGATTCCAATCGTTTGGAATACATTCTTCCGACCATATTCTGCATAGAAGCTCGTGAATGCATTTAAGTAGATCTTTGCCTCCGTTCTTAAACAGCTCAGCAGGTAAGCCATCAGCTCCCGCGGCTTTGTTATTTTTAAGCCGAGCTATAGCTGTCAGAACTTCATCATAGTCGGGCAGCGGAACCTCGACGCTGCCATTCGACATTGGGGTTTCCGGAATATCATCTCTATTGGCGGGATTGTTGTCAGCGTTGCCATTTAGAAGCTTAGAGAAGTGTTTCCTCCATAACGTCAGTGTACTCTGGACATCTGTCACTAGATTCCAGTTTTCATCCTTGCAGGAAGAGGCCCCAGTTTTAAAACCATTGGCAAGGCGTCTTATTTTTTCGAAAAATTTTCGGGCCTCATTCCTGTCACCATACATACATCTCAATCTTCTCCTGCTCGCGCTTTTCTGCCTCTCTTTTTTTCCGCCTGAAAATTACAACCGACTGCAGGATGGCTTTGTAGGCGGCGTCTTTCTCTGCAGTGGCGTCGCGACACTCCTGGTCGTACCACTGGTTTCGGCGAGGGCGGTGGTTGCCAATCACCTCTTTAACAGCCGCACGCATGGAGTTCGAAATGTGTGTCCACTGCGCGAATATATCATCGATTGGACGAGTGCTTTGAAGCAGGAGTGAGAGTCGAGTGGTGAAAGCATCGGCTGTCTGTTTCGATTCAGCTTGTCGAAGTCTAGCTTTCTGTGTAGGGTTGCATGTATTCTTAGCTGTGCACAGACGTGTACGAATCTTGGTTGCAACAAGATAGTGATCCGAGTCAATGTTTGCACCACGGATCGTGCGTACATTCAATACACTGGAAGAGTACCTTCCGTCGATCAAAAGGTGATCAATTTTATTTTTGGTTTTTTGATCAGGGTACATCCAGGTGGCTTTATGAATATTGAGATGCGTGAATCTAGTGCTACTTACGACAATGTTTCGTGCTGCGGCGAAGTCAATCAGCCTCATTCCGTTATCGGAGGTGTTTTCATGGAGGCTGAACTTTCCGACTGTTGGACCAAATATATTTTCCTTTCCCACCTTAGCGTTGAAGTCACCAAGCACGATTTTTACGTCGTGACGGGGGCCGTAGTCTTTTGCCAACTACAAATACGCATCCAAACTCGTGTTTCTCCGCATGGCCGCTCTAGTAGATATCACAGGGTGCATGCCAAATGCAATACTGTCCCGTCCATCGCATTTCTTGGATAGCAGTGATATCAGTTTTGTATCTTTCCAAGACATCAGTCAGTTGGATAGAGGCACCTTCCCAATTAAAGGTTCGGACATTCCAGGTGCATATCCGTAAATCATTATCAGTTTTTCGTTTGCGGTAGTCGTCATCAGATTTAGGAATCAATTTTCTTCTATTCTTATTTGTTTTCATTGAAATGAGTTTGTACGGGTGGGCTTCAAACCCTACGCACAATCTGTTTTAAGCCTAGGGGGCCGCCGCTCAGATTAGCCGCCAAACTAATGTTTGTCAGTTTTGACGTTGCACACGAGGTGACTGCACATGGAAGGACGTTATTGAATGTCCCTGCTATATCTAGAAAAGCAGCAAGTGCGTATTCTTTGTTCTCAAGTGATTTTTTCGATGGTAGACACAAGAGAGTGCAGAGCTGTCTCTGTAGATTTGCCTTTAATGTAGGCATGTTGGGATTTTAGAAGCCTGTCAAGTTTCGGCTTAAGAAGAAGCCCAATAAGTCTCTCTAGAATTTTAACCAGAAAGGAAGAGAGGCTTTTAGGTCTGAAGTCATTCGATTTAGTGTGAGAGGACTCACCCGCTTTCGGTATAAATATAACTTTTGTCTCTCTCCAAGCTGTTGGAATATAGTTAAGGCGTAGGCAACCATAGTAGATTGTCTGAAGCCAGGGTTCTATTGCATTGAAGCTATAGTGGAGTTGAGCTGGTATAATTCCATCGGGACCTAGAGATTTATAAGGTTGGAATGAATAGATCGCCCATTTTAACTTCTCCTTGCTGGTCAGTTGCTCAATCTGTTGAGGCATAAGGTCGCAGGGGAGTGTTTGAAAGCTGGAAATGTCAGAGTAAACATTACCAGGAAAATGCGCATCCATGAGTATATCTAGGGTTTCGATGCATGAATCCGTCCAGGTGCCATCTTCCTTTTGAAGAAAGCTTGGTACTGTCGGGGATTTCGATAGTATTTTCCTGAGCCTTGAAGCCTCGGAAGTACCCTCTATTTCTGTGCAGAAGGATAACCAAGAGGCCCTCTTTGCTTTCCTGATTGCAGTTTTGTAAATGCCTAGTTTAGACTTATAGCTATTCCATGAGTCCTCACTATTGCTACGCCTTGCGTAGTTAAAGTCTCTGCGACAGTCTTTTCTGAGAATTTCAATCTCCCGAGACCACCATACGGGTTTATGTGATTTTTTGAAAACTTTTTTCGGACATGCTCTGTTTAGTGCATCCGAGCATTTTTTAGTGAAGTCTAGAACCAGAAGGTCCAACTCTTCTTTGTTAGCAACGGAGGAAGAAGTGACTGAATTCAGTGATGTTTTAATTAGTTTATTAAACCATCTCCAATTTGTCTTACGGAGATTTCTTATTTTTAGAGGCATGGATTGATTGGTCATTTTCCAGCCGAATTCTATACACCTATGGTCCGAGAACGAATGTTCTTTTAAGACCTTCCAAGAATGAATTTCTTCCGAGAAGTTTTATGATACTTGGGTGATATCCAGAACTTCTTCTCGATTTTTGATAATAAAAGTTGGCTCATTGCTTTTGTTCATTATATTTAATTTAGTGTTTAGTAGGAAGTTAAAAAGTGACTCACCTCTGTCGTTGTTGTTAGTGCTCTTCCATTGTGAGTGGTGTGCATTTGTATCTCCACCCAGAATGATGTGCATGGCTGGATGAGTTCCCTGTAGGAGTTCCCGGAAAGATTGCGTGGGTATGGGCTCATCATAGGGAAAGTAAAAGGAAGCAATCCTTAGTTTCTTGGGCCCCAGCTCCAGGCTGATCACAGAGAGGTCCCCGTGACTAAACTGAGGGAGAATAAAGCAATTCAAGTTAACTTTCGCTAAAATACAAGTTCGAGTTTTACCTTTGTTAGATACATAGTAAATTTTATAGTTTGGTGTATTCAGGCCAAGGATTTTGTTGTTGTTCATCCAAGGTTCCTGAATCAGCACCTAGTCGACATCGCCCGTTGCCAGGTGACGCTGGAGAGCAGCCGAAGCTGCTTTGCAGTGATGCAAGTTAATTTGGAGTACCCGGAACATCCTTAGGTACTCCAACAATCGTGGTGTCAGCCTCTTTGTCGCTAAAGGGCTCCCCTGACGGAGCCTGCTCCTTAAGGAGATTTGTCATCGCCGTCGCCAGTTCGGACGCGGATGATAACTCATCCTCGCTTCCAATCAACTCGTCGATGTCGCTAGGATTCTCAATCGTGGCACTACTGACCGCATGATTTACGAGAGACACCGTGTTCGTTTTATAGATTCTTGGGTGAATCTTGCTAAGCCCATAGCTTAGGGTACATTTATCTTTGTTCAGTTGATCAATGCATTCGTTGTTGAGGATCAACAAAACCTCCATCTTGGATTTCTTGGGATCGGTTTTGGCATCCTCAGCTTTAGGCTCCAACTTCACCACCTTCCAGTTTTGAGTGGATATGGCTGGGTTGAAGACCTTCAGCATATCCAGAATTTCCTCAGGTTCAGATGGGGTGACTGGAACCCGGACTCTGGCTCTTGGTCCAGACGGAATTTCGTCCAAATTTACCGCTTTTAGACGAGCGCCTGGGTAGACCTCACCAACTTTTCCAATCGCCGCTTTAAATAGCTCAGCGGATCTTTCATTTTCACAGGCCATCAGCTTGACATTGCCCTGAAACCATCCCGCATCCGTGCATGCTGGAGGTGGTCCAGGGTTGTCCTTCAGGACCTGCAAGGCGACTTTAGCGAGCGAAGCCTCTATCCAGCTCCATTGGTGCTTGGGTATCTTGCCATCCTCGCTGTTCTGGTCTATCACCCCTACAATTGTGCTATTCTTAGCAACCTCTGCGAAGGATCTTGCTCCTACACCATGGGCTTTAGCCCTCTTGGCGGTCGGGTTCTGGGTAGGTTCCTCCACAGATCGATTTCTTTTTGCGGCTGCAATTTGCCGGGAAGGCTCTAGCGTGAAGTCCGGTAAGACCTTTTTCGCCCACTCAATATCCTCCTTAATTTTTTGTATGTCACTCTTCGAGACCTGTCCCTCCTTAATAGGGTCAGTGGCCAGACGTCGAAGAATTCGGGATGCCTTTTTGTGGTCTGCGTAACCTGCTTTGAGGGGATCCCTTCTTTCATAATCAGCCGCCCTAGCACTGACCATTGGGATTACCTTAGCCCCCGATCCACTAGACGAACCCGCGTTTCCGCGTCGATTGCCACCAGTGTTCGAGGAACTTGAGGGTCCAATGCCCGATCCACAGGCTTTCGATGTGCTTGCTGTTGTTGAGAGGGGTCGATGATTTGATGGTATCACTATCATCGACTGACTCTTATTTGTGATTGAGGAGCCTGGTGGTACCACAGCTCTTTCATCGGAACATAAAGTCCCTACCGGGATTTTTGTTAGGGTTCCGGATCCGCTTTGATCCCCTTTTGGGTGTTGAAGTTTTTGTTGTTTTTTGCATTGAATTTTCCATAATAAATCCCACGAGTGGCGGAGAGAGGAAGGTCGACTCAGGCAGAGATCCGCAGTACCTGGGTAGGGCTGACTAGAACCGGAGGGCGCCAGATATCCGGAGCACACCGTTTAAGCCCGGGCAATTATTTTAAACTGGGTCCCCGGCCAGGCTGATCCTCGGCACGGTTCGTGTGACACCTTGATCCGACCCAGGGGGAAGAGAAGGGATACTAGGGGAAAAGGAGGCAGTCTTAGTTGTTCACACAGAATTTGTAAGGTAACACAACCCTGTGAAGTACGTAAGCCCCCACACCCAGCGATCGGATGGACCACTTACGTCAAGGTGCTGCCAGAGTCGTGGGGGCCCGCTTAGAGTATCCCGATGGGCAATGTTCTTGCAAGAATTTGACTATCAAATAGACTGACAATGCTCATGTACTAAATTAAATGAATTTACCAATTTCCAGCTATTTAAATTATGATAATATTTTTATATGACCTTTACCTATAAATTTCTTTTAGTTCTTGCAGGTACAATGTATTTAAGAAATTTTTTAATTTAAAGCTTAATTTTTTAGCTACATTGCATTTGGTTAATTAAATGAATTTACCAATTTCCCTCTTTTCAAATTATTATAAATTGATTTAAATTATTTTTAAGCTACATAGTATATAAACATATATGAGATGTATATACTTTCTTTATGTAAAAATATATATACAAATTTCTGTCAATTGTTGCAGGTATTTAGAAAATTTTTCATTTTAAACAAACTCAGAATGTTTACGAAAGCGTTTAAAATATTAAATACCATCTAAAAGTTTGAAACATTAAAATGTATGAAAGTATTTTGTTGTGTTTTCAAATCCAAAATATAAAAATAATTGTGTTTGCTTAATAATCCAAAAATGGTATTAATATTTAAAGATATTTTTTTTCATTTTAATTACCTTCTTTAAACAGTAATTGTTATGGTAACATAAAGTTCCTTGTTTTTTTTTATTTTGAGATTTTATTAAAATTTTGTATAAAATCTATTTGCTGAAGGTATTTAAAAGGTTTTTATTTTTAGCAACAGATTTTTTAATAAATTAATAAAATAAATCAACTAATAAAGGAAGCAATAAATTCATCTTTTTATGAATTATGAATTTATTTATAGATTTTTAAATAAATTAATTAATTAATAAAGAAAGCAACAAATTCATCTTTTATTCATTTTAAAGCAAAATAATGTCTTACATACATCTGAATTTATTTTGCAGTTTTGGTTTTGAATTGTTGGTGTTTTAAAACTTACCTCATTTTATTCTTCTAATTCAATAAAAAATTAAAAAATTTTTAAACTTGCTCTTATTATTTAATTTAATACGGTGCTTATTATATAATATAATATCTTAAAACCTAGAATGAAATCTTATTGCATAATGTCATAATTTAAAACTAAATGAAAATCTTATTACATGAATGTAATAACTTAAAACTAAATTGAAAACTTATTACAAAATGTAATAAATTATCAACTAAGGCAAACACTTTGAATGGATTTAACTATCCTAAGTAATACAATAAAGAAAATATTTACAACTTAAAACTAGAAAAGTAAAAGTATTAAATGTACTTCCAATATTTACAGTATTTACATTTTAACAGATATGTAAATTACATAAAGTAATTTAATAAACGGTTATTGCAACCACAAAAATTTATGTACAATATTTACATTATAAAATTTAATTTTTACAATATTTACAGTAAATATTTACACAAATGTAATTACAATATTTACAGCATATACAAAAAGCTTTTGTTGGTCCGGGAAAAAAAGACAAGTAAGAATTTGTTGTGTTTGAAAGAAGGAAAGAATTTAATAACCTGAAATAGTATATAGAAAATTTTGAAAATTATAAATGAGTCTACCGAGCCCAAAGTTGAAAACGGTCATTTTTATAAAAGAAAAAAGAAGTTTGTAAGCGATGCCATAAGAAAGATTTCGAAATATTGTGATCGAATTAGCCTCGCATGGTACAGCAGCAAATGCAAGTTATATAAGCGGCTAGTATACGGCAAAAAAATCATGGTTATGCAAAACGTAGTCATTTTACCAATAACAAAATATAATACTCGAAACTTTCAAAAATACTGAGTATTAAGAAAAATCCGTACTAATCATGATTTAAGCTGAGTATTACATTTCATTAGTATACAACTGAGAAAATACACAGCTGACCCCAATATTAAATATTTGATAGGGGCGTTTACCAGACACATTTTGTGACATTTTATTAATGTTTCAAAATATACAAAAATATATATTTGTGACAAAATGAAATAGAACTTCTACATTAACATATCTCTCGTTTTTTTCAATAACGTCACAATTAAAAAAAATGATTATTCAGTTCAAGAATTTTAAGTCTTAAGCAGAAATTAAAGGATTTACAATATTTACTATGAAATTAAGTATAAACAATATTTACAGTAAATATTTGCAGAAATGTATTTACAATATTTAAATATTTAAATATTTAAATTGTAAAATATATGTGAATGTATATACAATTTAAATATTGCAAATACATTTCAGTAAATATTTACTGTAAATATTGTATATACTTCTTTTTATAATGTAAATATTGTACTTATATTGTAAATGTATTTTAGAAAAATAAAATGAGGTACGTTTTAAAACACCAACAATTCAAAACCAAAACTGCAAAATAAATTCATAAATATGTAAGACATTATTTTGCTTTAAAATGAATAAAAGATGAATTTATTGCTTTCTTTATTAATTGATTAATTTATTAAAAAATCTATAAATAAATTCATAATTCATAAAAAGATGAATTTATTGCTTCCTTTATTAATTGATTTATTTTATTAATTTATTAAAAAATCTGTTTGCTAAAAATAAAAAGCTTTTAAATACCTTCAGCAAATAGATTTTATACAAAATTTTAATAAAATCTCAAAATAAAAAAAACAAGGAACTTTTTGTTACCATAACAATTACTGTTTAAAGAAGGTAATTAAAATGAAAAAAATATCTTTAAATATTAATACCATTTTTGGATTATTAAACAAACACAATTATTTTTATATTTTGGATTTGAAAACACAACAAAATACTTTCATACATTTTAATGTTTCAAACTTTTAGATGGTATTTAATATTTTAAACACTTTCGTAAACATTCTGAGTTTGTTTAAATTGAAAAAATTTTCTAAATACCTGCAACAATTGACAGAAATTTGTATATATATTTTTACATATAGAAAGTATATACATCTTGTAACGAACCTTTTCTTCTCTAGCCGAGGTATATCTCGCCGGCTCCAGGGTTCGTTGCCAAAAATTTATTTTTTCTCGGACTTTGTGGTGAATTCACGTTGAAAGAAATGAGACTAGCTTATACTCGCTTCAACTCTTTTATTAAATAAATAAATACTCGACTGCCGCTGTCTCAATTCTAAGAGAGTGACTCTCATGCGCGTTCGCCTCGTTGCTTGGCACTCGCTCTTTAGCACTCTCGTCGGTCTAGCACGAACTGGCCTTTCAACACGCTCTGTGGTCTTCGCTAGTTTACTGAGTTACGCCACCGACCTGTAGTAAAACTTCGGGTCGGCCCACTTGCGTCGCTCACCTAATTGCGCTGGCCTCGTCTAACTGCTGAGTTACGCCACCGACCTGTAGTAAAACTTCGGGTCGGCCCACTTGCGTCGCTCACCTAACTGCGCTGGCCTCGTCTAACTGCTGAGTTACGCCACCGACCTGTAGTAAAACTTCGGGTCGGCCCACTTGATTCGCTCACCTAACTGCGCTGGCCTCGTCTTAACTGCTGAGTTACGCCACCGACCTGTAGTAAAACTTCGGGTCGGCCCACTTGCGTCGCTCCAGCCTATTAAGTTTGCACTACCGATCTGTAGTAAAACTCCAGGTCGGTCTACGTGTGCACTACTTCTACTACTATTCCTACTAGATGACTTACCCAGGCCGTGGCTCGAACAGAACTCAATTAAATCTAACTATGTCTCGCCTTAAATAGGACAGTCGCAGAGCTTTTCCTAAATGCAAGCTCTTTTCTCGCTTTCTGATTGGCTGTCACTACAGCTGATCTGGTGCTTTTCGATTACTATGTTTATAACAGCTGACCGTGTGCTTTTGGTTTCTATGTTTGTCACAGCTGACCGTGTGCTTTCGTGGTTTGTTCCATGGGTGCCTTGCACTAGCCACTGGTGTGCTGGTTTCCTGTTAGATGGCGTTGTCTCTTCTTTCATCTACTTACAGCCCTATTCTGGTTGTTAACTTAACAAGAAATAGTTAAGGAGCTCTTGTTAAGCTGCTTGTTATGTTATGTAAATGTTGGTATTCTTAAGAAACATTAACAACATAAAAGCTTAAAAAGCTTTTAAAGTTCACCATGCATGGTGAAAATCGATATGCCTGTTGAAAGAAGAGATGCGCTATATAAACAGATGCTTCGAGTGCAGCTTGTGACTTTGCAAGCGCTTGAAAAATTTGCCACGGCTACTGAAAGATTTCATTATCAACACTTAAAATAAGTAAAAAATTCTTTAATTTTTCAGTTTAATGTATTTAAACTCAATATTATATTAAAATTTGTATTTTTTTATTATTTTCACAACAATTTTCTATCTAAGCACATACATTTCATTCGTTGTTAAGACTCTTTCTGTTATTAACAAAATTGTAAGGAAAAGAGCTTTTAAAGTTGCAGCAGAATACGAAACCTTAACAAATAGTTAATATTTACTATTTTGTTAATGTGGTGAGCTTAGTTAAGCTGCCAGAATAGGGCTGTTAATCTAATATTATAAGCGGCAGCAGAGCTAATACGAACTAGCTTTATATAATACAATTCTTATTGTAAACATATTCCAATCGTTAATTACATACTAATTAATAATACACTTCATTTGTAGTTACAATAAATGAAAAGATGATAAACATTTCAATATGTTGAATATAATAATGATTTTAAATATTATCATTTACTTTTATGTATGAAATAAAAATATTGTTGACTGAATTCATTACAGTGTTTAAACAAGATTATCTAGAAGTAAATAAAAGATGCAAAATAAAACAAAGGTGACTCACGATGAATGCTGATATGCTGCTTCGTGGTATGGTCGTCTCTGTTGTTGATGTAATGTTGCTGCCAATGTGTGGTTAAAATGCAGTAGCCATTTTAGCCTTCACAATCTCATATATGTTTATATACTATGTAGCTTAAAAATCAATGAAATCAATTTATAATAATTTGAAAAAAGGGAAATTGGTAAATTCATTTAATTTACCAAATGCAATGTAGCTAAAAAATTTAGCTTTAAATTAAAAAATTTCTTAAATACATTGTACCTGCAAGAACTAAAAGAAATTTATAGGTAAAGGTCACATAAAAATATTATCATAATTTAAATAGCTGGAAATTGGTAAATTCATTTAATTTACCAAATCCAATCTAGTTAAAAAAATTTGCTTTAAATTAAAAAAAATTCCTAAATTCATAGTACCTGGAAATTGGTAAAAATTTAGCTTCAAATGAAAAAATTTGCTGAATTCATAGTACCTGGAAATTGGTAAAAAATGTAGCTTAAAATTAAAAAATTTCTTACCTGCAAGAATTAAAATAAATTTATAGGTAAAGGGGGCATAAAAATGTTCTCATCATTTAAAAAGATTGAAATTGGTAAATTCATTCAATTTACCTAATCCAATCTAGCTAAAAAATGTAAATATTCATATGAGTGCAAGATTCTTATAGGAAACAAAAAAAGTCATACCAAAGCGAAAAGAAACAATAGCAAACTATTTTCTATTCGCTTCATCACACGCTTTCTATTTTCTATTTCTTCGCACTCATACAGCTCATTCTTTGCTAAGCGTCGCAACCACAAAGCTACGTCAGCTAAGCAGAGCTGAGCAAAGTCAGCCGAAAAATTTCAATTTTATTTTCCTTCACATCCACTTTCGCTCAATCCTCACTGATTACAAATGTCTGCACAGACGCAACTGTGCAGAACTGACAACTCTTAACTACTCTTTATACAAACTAGCCGATTGTATATGCTTTCGTCAGTTTTTTACAAATATGTCTTGAACTGTTTTAACGCGAACTGATGAGCCCAAAGGAATGTTCAGTGCTTTCACCAAAAAAGTGTCTTTCTTTTTCCAATTTATGCTTAAATGCAATGCAAATTATGTAGAAATGCAATTGGTACTTTTTTAAAAATAATGGACAATTCGGCACTGCGTACAAAGACAGTTTAAACCAAAATACGGGTAAACTACTTTCTAGCGTTAGGAATATCACCGCAAGGAAAAAGTGCAAAGCAGATAAGGAGGAGAATTATCGGATGCTCAGTGAATATATACATTAGGGCGGGTCGATTTAGCAATCGATATTGTGCCATCGATTTTTCGATAGCTTTTGGCACAAGGAAAAAAAAGTTCCACTACGACATATCAAAAAAACCATTTTCGAGGCGCCCAAATTTCAATTGTTTGAGTTTTTCTCAACTTTTATTTTTAAGGTTTTTGTTAGCAGGTATTAAAAAAAATAGGCCGATTTAATTTTTTTTTAAATATTACCTTTCCAAGGTGAAATTGTACGCTAAAAACGATGGCGATAGCAGTTTTTCCAAAAAAATGTTTTTCTTGAGGTTTTGAACGAGTTTTTTTCGAAAAATAATTTTTTACGCGTTAATTTTAAAGGTTTTTTTAGTAGGTATGTTAAAAAAAATTCGCCAATTTTAAATATATCCTATCCAAGGTAAAATTGTACGCTTAAAACGATGGTGATATCATTTTTTCATAAAAACTTTTTTTTTTGTTTTTAGACGATTTTTTGTCGAAATTTTTTTTTAATTTTTTACTCTTTTTTGTTATTTTTAAAGCTCCAAATAAAATAAAAATAGTTTTAACAATTTCATCGATTTTTCATAAGCAAAAACTATAGGAATTTATTTAAAAATTCACATATTTCCTTGCAAATCTTGCTTGGATTCCATTCGACTCAGTTTACTTCGGCTAGCTGACGTAGTCGCCTTGATCCCTTCTCGGTTTTTATCAATTGCACGTTTAGCTACGCTGGTTAGGAGTTAACGTACCGCTCGGTACCTTGAATATGGCATGGAATCTTTGGATCGTCTAGCGTTGGAGCTTCATTTTCGTCATCATCAAAATACGTTTTTAAATGTTCATATGGTATGCTTTTTGTGAATGGTGGTTCTGACAGGTTTTCGTCGTCGTCCAAATCAATCATATGAACGTAATTAGTGGCATCAACATTAATTTTGGGTTTTTCGTAGGTATGAATATTGGACGGTTCATACTTATATATCGTTACGAAAATGTAAAAATTTTTTCCAGTGCATACTTCCGAATATGTTGCCGATCGTCGAAGAGCATGCTGTGCAAAACAGGAATTATTTTTAATTACGGTGTTTACCACCGAACGTAAATTGTCTGGCAAATATTGCGTCCACCGTAAGAATTTGCCAAGCAAAACACTACCATATACAACCGACTCATAATATTTGATGTTAAAATACATGGGAACGTACACGTGCATTATGTATCTTGGCAAAATTTTCAAATTTTCGGATGGCTTGCTTGTTTTCTATTGGCTTTTGTGAGCCATCTAGCATGTGATACAGGACCTGGTTTATTATTTGCTAGTTGAGTTGAAACGCGACCATTCGAAACAGCATTAGCAATTTGGTATAGATACTTCACATCCATTGAAAGTTATTTCTGTTGATCTTCATCCATCGGTGGAGGCATGTTTTCAAGTGGGATTGCTTCAAAATTCGGAACAACCTGGCAATTATATTGATTATTCAAAATTGATTACAAAATTATGTGGCTTATAGGGAATTTGTTTTTAAAAATTTTGATAAGTACCTGTAGGGTATGGCAATCTTGAATCTCTTTTGCTTACACTCCAGTTGCGGTTCTTGGTCCGGTTGTTTGTGATTTTTCCAATGTGTTCCACAAACTTCGAAACGGCAACTCATTTAAATGTAGTAAACAAATCCACCAGTGTAATGGTCTCTTCAGCTGCAATTCAAATCGTCGCAGTATACCTCTCTGTACCAGTGTTTGTAACTTCACCGTCAGAGCAAATGCCAATTAATTTGTCAAGAGGAAGTTCTTTTTCTTGGAAAAATGCATTTAAATCTGCTTGTTTCGCTTCAGCCTTTTCACCTTTGCCTTCTAAGTTAACATAACCAAGTAATTTGGAATTTAGCTCGTGAACGAGGACTAAATGCGATTCTTTCTGCATTCTTAAATGGTAAACTTCATCAATTTTTTCTCGAGTCAATGCGTCGTTTTTCCGACCGTCAAATGAAAAAGCTTCCAAACACCCTTTTGTCGTTGGCGGAGAAATTCCGTTCTAACTTTGGCTCTTTCTCTCTCTATTTTGTTTTTGCCACATACAACGGTTTGACCAAGCCCATCTTCGAATGCAATGTCTTCAAACAAAGCTGATGCTAGGCAAGATGCCACTCTGTTTGACAAGCCAAATCTGTTAGAAATCATTGCAAATTTTGGTATACTGTATCTTGGAGTATAAAGTGATTCGACCGATGTGTCAGCCATTTTCATTGCAATATCATCTTGCAATTCTGAAGGAGTTGGTAGATATGTGTCATCAACAGATAATTGAAGTCTTGGTGGTATTGTAGATACTTCTGTTTCTGTAGGATCCTCAACAACAGGTATAGTCAATTTCCTTTCATTGTGCTGATCAAACATGAAGTCCTTGAGATCATCTGGAATTTTACCACAGTTGCAACGATTTGATTTTAGTGAGCATTTGCATTCTGCGATGTAGAATATTTCATTTGTACCATCAGCGAATAGTTTAAATTTTTGATTATATTGTCCGCATTTATTCAATTGCGTCAATTTAGTGTATTTAGTCAATTAGTGTATTTAATTTTTTTGTGACGGTTAATTTTTGAACTAGATCAATCTTCATTTTGCCCCAAATTTCTAAAAGGTTGACAACTTTTGGTGTGAATGTCTTGTACGAGAACATTTTATTTCCTTTTTTCCACTGGTCGCCCAAAAAAAAGTAATATTTCAAATTATCAAATGAATTTGGCAAAGAAATTCCACCTATTTCGCTTGGTGCACCGAATAGTAGCACATCATGTGAAGGCATGTGTTGTAAAACCTGTGCTGGAGGTTCTCCCTCTTCTTCCATATTCTGTTCTAAATTTTCTGATGATGATGATGTAGTTTTCGTATTAATATTGTTAGTATCCATTCTGAAATATTTCCAGTAAAATTCTTGTTTTATAACATTACCTTTTTATTTGATTATTTGATTTTCTCCTTTTTTTTATAGTATTTGTTTTCTCCTCTTTTTATAATTTGTCCTTTTGATTTTCTCCTCGTCGCCAATGTAAAGGTGCAATTAGTCTTCACTTTTTACGTTTTACTTTTTACTTTTTTGATCAGCTGTTTGATTTTTGTTGGTGTTTTGCATGTAAATCAATGACAGCTGACAATTTACTTTTTACGTTCTACAATTTTTGCAGGTTGCAGAATTTTTACGTTTTTACTTTTTTACTTTTTCTTTTGAACGATCAGCTGTTTTGGTTATTGACATATTTTGAGCGTCAACGTATGAACACAAGTGGGACGAACGACGAATTTAACGTTGCGAATATTCGTCGTCGACAATAAAACACATTTGCTTATATGAAAATGGACACAATCAGTGCGTCGACCGAAATTCGACCTACGTAACGAACTCTGCGATAGGTTTATTTCTATTTCTTACGCCGACGAACGACGAAATCTCAATCAGCTGCTACATGTAAATATATATTGACTTACAAATTAACTAAAAATTTGTGTATTTTGATGGTGTTTAAAATGGATGTTAATGTAATAATTATCGAGGAAGTTAAAAAAAGTGAATGTTTGTATAATCTGGCAGCTAAAGATTATAAAAATGTCCAGAGGAAAATAGAGATTTGGGAAGGAATTTCCCATAATGCCAAATGACGTTTATTGACGTTTATTTTTCTTCGTCCTAGTTGCGTTTCAGTCGACGAATTTACGCAACGAAAATTCCCATAGTTTTTGTTTATGAAAAATAGATAAAATTGTTAAAAAACTATTTTTATTTTATTTGGAGCCTTAAAAATAACAAAAAAAGAGTAAAAAATCAAAAAAAATTTTCGACAAAAAATCGTTTAAAAACTCAAAAAAAGTTTTTCTGAAAAAATGATATCACCATCGATTTAAGCGTTCAATTTTACCTTGGATAGGATATATTTAAAATATTTAAAATTGGCGAATTTTTTTTAAAAATACCTACTAAAAGACCTTTAAAATTAACCCGTAAAAAAAATTATTTTTCGACAAAAACTCGTTCAAAACCTCAAGAAAAACATTTTTTTGGAAAAACTGCTACAATTTCACCATGGAAAGGTAATATTTAAAAAAAAATTATATCAGCCAATTTTTTTATTACCTTCTAAAAAAACCTTAAAAATAAAAGTTGAGAAAAACTCAAACAATTGAAATTTGGGCGCCTCGAAAATGGTTTTTTGGATATGTCGTAGTGGAACATTTTTTCCTCATTTTTTTTTTTTTTTTTTTTAGACTGAACCAACGCTCAGGGGATGCCCCCTATAAATGCGTAAGCATTGTGTTGATTCGGAAGATGGGTGATAGTTACTTGGAGGGTGGATAGATGGAGTAATGTCGGTGAAGATTTGTTTTGAATTTGCACAGCTCAAAACTGCCGGGAAACACGCTCGCAGGGAAACTATTCCACAACTTAACCGCGCGACTAAAGAACGAATTATCGCGGTAATGCGAGGTTCTATTAGGCATCGATGCAATGGTAAAGGGGTGGGCTTGGACAGCTGCCTGAGTGGACCTGGGAAACACACGAGCTGGTGGCGTCAGGCCATGTATCTCCCTTGAACACTTCCCATGGTAATACCTATACAGAAGGCTTAGGCAACCTATATTACTTCGATGCTCAAGAGAGTTGAGAGAGGATGAAATACTTTCATCTCCTATCAAATATATCGCACGACGTTGAATTCGGTCCAAAAGCTCCAAATAAGATCTTGAAGCCCCTGCCCAAATGTGCAAATTGTACTCCATTTTCGGCCTAATATATGAGGTGTAGATCATGCGAAGATCAGCTGAAGTGAAATATTTTTTGCACCGTTTCAGAAAACCTAGGCACTTGCCCGCTTCTTTCGACACATCGAAAATATGATCATTCCAACGAAGATCACATTGGATCGATATGCCCAGAACGTCAAGAGCGGCTGATTCCACAAGATCCACACCATTCATATTGAGGGGAGCTAAGGGGCAATCCATCCGCTTGTGGGTTAACAGACAACACTGGGTCTTGCTTGCATTGAACTCTACTCTATTAGCAAGACCCCACTCGGAGATTTTTTGTAGATCATTAAGGAGTGTGTCATTCATAGTTTGCCTTTTTCTCTCAATCTCCATAGAGCTTGGGCGTTTTTTGAATGAATATGAATGACAAATGCTGCTGTCGTCCGCAAACGAATGAATTGGGTTATGCGTCAACGACAGAAGGTCGTTGATAAAAACCAGAAACAAGGTTGGCGATAGAACTGAACCCTGCGGTACTCCTGCTTTGATGGCGTGCTTCTCGGACGAAATACCGTCAACTACGACTCGAATCGTTCTGTCCTTGAGAAAACACGTGATCCATCGAGCAAAATTACCACCAAAACCATATGCCCCAAGTTTTGACACGAGCGCTTTATGCCACACTCGGTCGAACGCTTTTGAAATATCCAGAGCAACAACCCTGCTCTCGCCGAAAAAGTGAACGCATTTATTCCATTCTTCGGTTAAGAACGCCATAAGATCACCAGTGGAGCGAGCCCTACGGAAACCATATTGACGGTCACTGAGTAGTTGGTTGTGCTCCAAATAGTTCATAACGTTGAAGTTTATTACGCTCTCCATAACTTTGGAAAGCGTAGAGCATATCGCAATGGGTCGGTAGTTTGCAGGGTTCGTGGCATCACCCTTTTTAGGTACCGGCTGGACATTTGCCACCTTCCAACAAGATGGAAATATTCCTGTTCTGTAGGAGATGTTGAAAAGGTTGCGCAAAGGCCGAGCCAGCGAAGAAGCACACATTTTAAGCACAATTGGCGGTATGCCATCAGGACAAGAGGCTTTGTTAACGTTGAGATTTGTGAGGACCCTTTTAACTGCTCTCGTTCGAAAGTATATCTCCTGCATTGCAGAAGATCCACCCTCAACAAAGGGCAGTGGCTGATTGCTATCCGAGAGAGTGGAATTTTGTGCAAACAATCTAGCCAATAGGTTCGCTTTATCAGCCGAGTCAGTGAAGATTTGGTCATCTTTTAAAAGAGCTGGAATCGATGACGATGTCTGGTTCTTAACTCTTTTAACAAATGACCAAAAATTTTTGCTCCCTTTGGGGCAGAGAAGAACCTGTTCTCGAATGCGAGCTTCGTGCAGAAGCTTTTCGCGTTTTAAAATTGCATTACAGCGATTCCTTGCCTCGATGCGAAGTCTTTTAGTATCAGTATTCTTGTTAGAACGCCAATTCTGAAAAGCTTCCTCTTTGGACCTGACTGCAATCCTGCAAGTCTCATTAAACCATGAGTTGTCTTTTGGTTTAATGCTTCTCATCTTATTGGGGATGAAAGACCGCATACCCAATAGAATAATTTCTTGTACCATGACAGCCGCGGCATTCACATTTCTATCAGCGAAACATAATTTCCAATTGAAGCTGCGATAAAAATTATTTAACGCAGTCCAATTTGCCTTTCCATAAAACCATGCAGTCCTCTTTGAGGCCTTAGGCGTAGAGGTGCAGGGGTTAGAATATGGAAAAACAGCGGATATGGTACAATGGTCCGAGTTACCAAGAGGTGCGTTGACACTCACATCATATTTTTCATGATGTGAAGTCAGAAAAAGGTCAAGGATATTATGGCTTTGCAAATCACTTTGGGGGAAAAAAGTGGGTTCCTTCACTAGTTGAATCAGTTGGTTCGATTCAGCAAATAGCTCAACATGTTGTCCAACAGGTGTCAATGGGACCGAGCGACGTAACCAAGCCGGGTTGTGGACATTGAAATCGCCTGCTACAACGATCTCACTGTCAGGAAACAACCCCAAAATATGCGTAATCGAATCACAGAGAGAGTTCAGTTTGTTAAAAGTGGGCTCCCTTCCTAGATTCGGACTTCTATAAATAAAGCAGAAATGTAGCAAGTGAGAGCGAAGCCTGAACCTAACCCACATTGAGCTAAACTCGGGATCGGGCACGTTCAGACTCCGCTCACACTGGTACGCTACATCTTTTCTTATAAAAAGGGCAATGCTCCTATGCAAAGAAAACAATGGCAGTAAGCGATACCCAGGTATGTGAAAATCCAGTGGATTTGCATCCTCGGCCACCTGGGTCTCGCTCAGTGCCATTATTTGAGGCCTATGTAGAGTACAATGTACATAGACCGAGAAAAAATTCGCCCTCAGTCCACGAACATTGCAGAAATCTATGCGAAAATGACCCGACATTTCCGCACCATGCAAAAATCAAAACAAATAAGGGCATACAAGGTAATTAGTTACGGCTGCAAGAGAGCTGCACAACAAGAGCAATATAAAAAGTACTGAAGCAAGTGTTATGCCTTTACTTCAGCACAATTCAGCCCACTGTGCAACCCAACTTACAAACGTAACTAATGTGAAAGGATGGGGGAGTTGACGGAACCGAAAAAAACAACAATTACTTACACCGCGAGGAGCATAGAAAAGCCCCTCACATGGTCAGACAAAAAAAAAACACCAATGTTGTCGACGGTGTCAATGCTGCTGCTGGCGGCTGGCTCTCTGCAAAACAGGTTTTGCTGTTGTGTTGTTGATTGCCAAAATCGCATGTCAAAAGCTATCGAAAAATCGATGGCACAATATCGGCAAATTTTTTTCCTTACAAATCGGCCCGGTCTAATATACATATACGCAATTTTATTTAACAATTTTTAATCAGAAAAAAAAAATAACAAAAATATATATGTTACAACTTCTTCCCTTTGTAACTTTTTTCGACATCGTTAAGGTGCCTTAGCGAAGAGTAAGCGAGGCTAAGCTAGCTTCAATAAATTGCTACTTTAGTGCTTCTCTAAGTTTCGGTAAGTTTCTTCTGACAAGGTTCCATAAGCTCCTTTGACGTGCTTCTGACGAGAATCGATAAGTTGCTACTGACATCCTTCGATAAGTTGCTTCTGACGTGCTTCCGCAAAGAAGCAATATAGAGGTCTGTTGCGATAGCCTGGAACCTGCAAAGATGGAGGGGAAATGCCTTCGCTAAAGACTTCTGGAAGCTGAAATGTTTGTTTTGAGAGCAATTTGAATGCGATGACTTATACTTAAAAAATGAAATTCTCTACAAAGATCCCATTAAGGAGCTTGTGATAGAACCATCACTTATGGGTTAGGAAATTATTTGGATTGCACACAAACAAGGACATTTCGCAGTGAAGAAAACACAAGACAAGGTCGAAAAAATATTTTTCATACCGCAACTCACCTCTAAGGTTACAAAAGTTGTTCGTAGCTGTGTAAAATCATTCACAATCACATATTTGTGGTTATAGACGCTTTTTTGAAATTCGTATGGTTATATCCTACCAAAATTACAGGAGCAGAATAAGTCGTGGATCGTCTAACGAAACAAGCAGCCACTTTTGGAAACCCTCGAAAAATCATAACTGACCAAGGCACGGCGTTCACATCTAATTTATTCAAAGAATATTGCGAGAGTCAGAATACAACATTTGCTTATTACTACAGGAGTACCAAAAGGAAAAGGCCAAGTGGAACTTATCTGCAAAATAGTAGTTCCTCTGATTTCTAAAATCTACTTTGAAAGTCCATGTGGTTAGTATAAACACGTTGAACATGTCCAGCAGATTCTTAATAGCACTCCAGTGCGGAGAACAAGGTACTCTCCTTTTAAAATCCTTACAGGCTTAGATATGCATTTACCAAGTGTCAAAAATATTAAATCTTTGACTGAAGCCGATGCAACTGAAACCTTTGCAATAAAGAACGAGACCAAGCATGACTTGAAGTATAAGACAATATCCGTAAAATTACACAACAAAACCGTAGGACATTTAATATTAAAAGAAAACCAGAAAAGTAATACGAACCAACTAAAAAAGATAAAAAGAACACAGTTTGGAACAAGTCTTAAAACCTTGTTTTGAAAAATCATATCAAACCTTGGACATGGAAGATATCATGTAGAAAAGATTGGAGATCATTTAATTGATTTATTAAAACAGTTAATTGATTTATTAAAATATGGAACCGAACATTCAGGTACAATTCAGCATCAGATACAGACCCGAAATGGAAAAATATACTGAAATAAAACTAACTACGAAACACTTAATATTTAGGATTTATGAACTTTGCAAAAACTTTCAACTTTTTAAATCCGAGAGAACTTTTTAAATCAATTTTTTTCGATGAAAATGTTCTACTACTTACTTACTTACTTAGTTGGCGCTACAACCATATGTCGGTCTTGGCCTCATCTAAGAATTTGCGCTAGCCATTTCTGTCTTTCGCTTGCTGGCGCCAGTTGGAAATTCAAAGCTTCGTCAGGTTGTCCTCTACTTGGTCTTTCCAACGAAGATGCGGTCGTCCTCTTCTGCGTTGACCGCCGCTGGGTACCGAATTGAAAGTTTTCTTCACTGGAGCATTGTCTTTCATGCGCTAAACATGACCAAGACAGCGAAGCCGCTCGATTTTAATGCGCTTGACTATGTCGATGTTAGCGTACAGCTCATACAGTTCATCATTCCACCGTATTCGGTACTCGCCACTGAAGCCGATTGGTCCGTTGATCTTACGAAAAATCTTTCTCTCGAATAGTCCTAAAGTCTTTTCATCTGAACTGCTCAGCGTCCAGGTTTGTGATGCATAAAGTAGGACGGGCATAATGAGCGATTTATAGAGCGTGATTTTCGTTCGTCAAGAGAAGGCTCTGCTTCTCAATTGCCTACTGAGCCCACAGTAACACCTGTTGGCAAGAGTTATTCTTCGTTTGATCTTAATGCTGATGTAGTTGGTTGAGTTTATGCTGGATCCCAGATAATTGAATTCCTTCACAACCTCGAAGGAGGTATTGTCAACTGTATCGTGGGTTCCAAGACGCTGGGACTGTTTGTTTGTTGACATCAAGTATTTCGTCTTATCTGCATTCACTGCCAGACCCATTCGACTTGATTCTCTTTCTAATCTGGAAAATACTGCCCTGACTTTACGCGTTTTATGGCCAATGATATTGATGTCATCAGCATACGCAAGCAGCATAAAACTCTTGTAGAATATTGTGCCATTGCGTCTCAGATCAGCAGCTCGAATGATCTTTTCCATCATTAGGTTTAAAAAAGTCGCACCATAAGGAATCACCTTGTCTGAAACCTCGTTTGGTAATAAATGGTGGGGAGAGGTCCTTCCCGATTTAAACTGCACTGCTGGTGTTACTCAGTGTCATCGTGCAAAGTCGTATTAGTTTTGCAGGAATACCAAATTCAGACATAGTGGAGTACAGGTGCTTCCTTATTGGGCTGTCGAAGGCGGCTTTGTAGTCGACAAAAAGATGGTGGGTGTCGACTTGTTTTTCTTGAGTCTTATCCAAGATTTGTCGTAGCGTGAAAATCTGGTTGATGGTTTACTTTCCAGGTCTGAAGCCACACTGATAAGGTCCGATCAGTTCGTTTACATAGGGCTTCAATTTTTACACAAAACGCTCGACAGGACCTTATATGCGATATTAAGAAGGCTTTTTCCACGGTAATTGGCACAGATAGTGGGATCACCTTTCTTGTTGATTAGGCAGAGCACACTGAGATTCCAATCGTTTGGAATACATTCTTCCGACCATATTCTGCATAGAAGCTCGTGAATGCATTTAAGTAGATCTTTGCCTCCGTTCTTAAACAGCTCAGCAGGTAAGCCATCAGCTCCCGCGGCTTTGTTATTTTTAAGCCGAGCTATAGCTGTCAGAACTTCATCATAGTCGGGCAGCGGAACCTCGACGCTGCCATTCGACATTGGGGTTTCCGGAATATCATCTCTATTGGCGGGATTGTTGTCAGCGTTGCCATTTAGAAGCTTAGAGAAGTGTTTCCTCCATAACGTCAGTGTACTCTGGACATCTGTCACTAGATTCCAGTTTTCATCCTTGCAGGAAGAGGCCCCAGTTTTAAAACCATTGGCAAGGCGTCTTATTTTTTCGAAAAATTTTCGGGCCTCATTCCTGTCACCATACATACATCTCAATCTTCTCCTGCTCGCGCTTTTCTGCCTCTCTTTTTTTCCGCCTGAAAATTACAACCGACTGCAGGATGGCTTTGTAGGCGGCGTCTTTCTCTGCAGTGGCGTCGCGACACTCCTGGTCGTACCACTGGTTTCGGCGAGGGCGGTGGTTGCCAATCACCTCTTTAACAGCCGCACGCATGGAGTTCGAAATGTGTGTCCACTGCGCGAATATATCATCGATTGGACGAGTGCTTTGAAGCAGGAGTGAGAGTCGAGTGGTGAAAGCATCGGCTGTCTGTTTCGATTCAGCTTGTCGAAGTCTAGCTTTCTGTGTAGGGTTGCATGTATTCTTAGCTGTGCACAGACGTGTACGAATCTTGGTTGCAACAAGATAGTGATCCGAGTCAATGTTTGCACCACGGATCGTGCGTACATTCAATACACTGGAAGAGTACCTTCCGTCGATCAAAAGGTGATCAATTTTATTTTTGGTTTTTTGATCAGGGTACATCCAGGTGGCTTTATGAATATTGAGATGCGTGAATCTAGTGCTACTTACGACAATGTTTCGTGCTGCGGCGAAGTCAATCAGCCTCATTCCGTTATCGGAGGTGTTTTCATGGAGGCTGAACTTTCCGACTGTTGGACCAAATATATTTTCCTTTCCCACCTTAGCGTTGAAGTCACCAAGCACGATTTTTACGTCGTGACGGGGGCCGTAGTCTTTTGCCAACTACAAATACGCATCCAAACTCGTGTTTCTCCGCATGGCCGCTGTAGTAGATATCACAGGGTGCATGCCAAATGCAATACTGTCCCGTCCATCGCATTTCTTGGATAGCAGTGATATCAGTTTTGTATCTTTCCAAGACATCAGTCAGTTGGATAGAGGCACCTTCCCAATTAAAGGTTCGGACATTCCAGGTGCATATCCGTAAATCATTATCAGTTTTTCGTTTGCGGTAGTCGTCATCAGATTTAGGAATCAATTTTCTTCTATTCTTATTTGTTTTCATTGAAATGAGTTTGTACGGGTGGGCTTCAAACCCTACGCACAATCTGTTTTAAGCCTAGGGGGCCGCCGCTCAGATTAGCCGCCAAACTAATGTTTGTCAGTTTTGACGTTGCCCAGCAAACACCATGTGGAGGTTTGAGTCGACTTGAGGCGATTTCACAAGGATTATGCTGGCCTCGCTAGGTTGAGACAGTCAGTCATATATCCCTGTAAAGGCTGCCTCCGGTTTCCCCATTAATGAACGTAGAAACGTAGAAAATAACAGAGGACCTAACACTGAGCCTTGAGGAACACCTGACAAGATATTCAGACTTGACGAACAATTATTGTTGAGACAGACGAATTGCTTATGATCACTAAGAAACGAAGTCATAAGCTTTTGTACAAGAAGACAATACAGGTTAATATAGTCAAAAGCTTTTGAGAAATCTAAAATCTTGGCAAAATAGCCAATATAGCCAATTATATACCGATTTCTAAGCTGACAACCATTTCGAAGCTTTTTGAGTCTATAATACAAGGAATACTTGTTCTTTGTAGTAAAGAATATTATTTCTACGTGTCAGCATGGTTTTGTTTCTGGCCGGTCTACAATGACTAACTTAGTTTAGTTTTCGGAATATTGTATTTCAGATTTTGTTAAAGGATGCCTTGTAGATGCCATTTATTTTAACTCAGAAGCTTTTTAAGTTGGATTGAGTCGTATCTATCCAAGAGAAAATGCTTGTTGCTTTTGATAAAGTTCAGTTTTATTTGTATATAGCAACTTCAGGTGTTCCGCAAGGCAGTATCTTAGGTCCTGTATTGTTTATTTTGTTCATCAATGACATTTCCTCATTTTTTTCTAATTGCAAACACTTGCTCTATGCTGATGACCTCAAGCTTTTTCTTAAAATTAGCAATTTCAATGATATGACAGTTTTACAAAATGAAGTTAATAATTTATACAGGGTCCGCCATATAACGTTTTGTTCAACTAGTGTTTATTTCGTGAATGGTAACACTTAGCTCATGTCTGATTTGACAGATAATTAGTTTTATCCTTCCGCTAGACGAATATGGTTGTGTATACGCTTGAACAACGCTGGGAAATATTGCGACATTACTTTGAAAATCATGATGCCGATTTTGCCAAAAAAAATCATCTTTTCAGATGATGCTCATTTTGATCTTGGCGGGTATCTAAACAAGCAATATTGTCGCATTTGGGGCACAGAAAACCCGCACGCATGCATTGAAAAGCCGCTGCACCCAAAACGAGTCACTGTTTGGTGCGGATTTTGGTCCAGAGGCATAATTGGGCCATTTTTCTTCGAAAATGATCAAGGAGTGGCCGTTACAGTCAATGGCGATCGTTATCGGGCCCATGTTGAACGAATTTTTGTTCACAAAAATTGAAGAGGAGGATATTGTCAACATTTGGTTTCAACAGGACGGCGCTACGTGCCACACAGCCGAAGCTACACTCGATGTTTTGCGCCCTGTTTTTGAAGATCGCATTATCAGCCGCAGAGCTGATGTCGTTTGGCCACCTCGGAGCTGCGATTTGACACCGTTGGACTATTATTTGTTGGGTGCCCTCAAAGATAAGTGTTATGCCGACAAGCCAGAGACAATTGACGCTTTAAAGGACAATATTCGTGAAGCCATTGGTGAAATACAGCTGCACACAATCGATAATGTGGTTAAAAATTGGACCGATCGTGTAGGCTACTGCATGTCCAGCCGAGGCAGCTATTTGAATGAAATTAGTTGCCATTATTAACCGGAAGGATTGTACTTTCAAATAAAAAAAGAAATTTAAAAAAATATTTAGTAGTTTTTTTTATAGAATTTTCAAAAAAAAAAAGTTATTTGGCGGACCCTGTATGTTTGGTGCTGCAATTACGGTCTTGGCCTGAGTTTTAGTGAATGTTTGTCCATGACTTTATCCAAATCTGACTGGTTCCTTTCGTCCGCTTATCAAATTGCCAACTATTCACTGACTTCTGTGGATCAATTCAAAGACTTAGGTGTAGTCAATGATCGTAATTTTACTTTCATTCCTCATCTTGATAATATTGTTCCTAAAGTTTATGCCATGTTAGCTTTCATTCGCAGGAATAGTGCGTGCTTTTTGGAACCGTATACGTTCAAAGTTGGGTTTACGTCACTGGTACGTTCTAGATTGAAATATGCAGCCATTATTTGGAACCCTTCTTATGAATCTCATAAAACGTATTCAAAAATCGTTCATATATTACTAGATGCCTTCTTATTTGATTAAAAACTTTGGAGAGTAGAAGAAATATTTATCACTGCTTTTCGTCTTTTATATTATAAATGGTTCAGTGTATGAAATTGTTTAACTATTTTCAATGCATGTCTAATTGCTTTACTATGACTTCGAAAAAGGAATCAGCGAAATAAGAAGCAAATGCTAAAAAAAATAATAAATAACTTTGCTTCAGCTAACTGCGCAGAAGGTTCTGCTTACGAAGTTAGCCGAATGAAAAGCTTCGAAACGAATTGCAGCAACTGCCAGCAGTTAGCTCTTATTTTCGTTTTCTTTGCTTCGCCTTTATTTTTGTGTCCATCTAGTTCTTGCAGACAATAGAAAGAGTTAATGTAGATTTTGAACATTTTTGCTGTGCTTGCTTAACAAGCGGTAACTTGGTGCTTGAGTCATTAATTTTTTCAAGCTTGATCATTAGCGAAACTAAACCATTTTTCAAAGACTTTTTTGTGTACACGCAGCGCCATAATTATCAACTTTAAGGTTGGGCCAAATTACGCGGTTTTACCGGTTTCTGGTTCGGCAATTTGTCGAAATGCACCATAGAATTCAAACGAGTTTTTACTTCGCTAGAGCTAGTGTTTTTAACTGAAATGTGGCTATTTTCACAACCAAATTACTCATGACTGAAATTGAATATTGAAATAAATAAGAAGCAACTAGAACAGATGGCAACCTTGGTAGAGTTGATGGCTTATATTAAGAATAGCTTACTGCTTTAAATGTCATATGGTTAAGTAGCCGATTTGAACGTATAATTCTTAAGAATTTGTTCAAACATGTGTGAAATCATATACGACTTTAACAGTGAGTTGATCACAGCTTAATGCTGGGTTTGATGGTTTTCTTAAATTTTTTTATTAATTTGTTTAAGTTAAGTTAAAGTCTGTGCCATCAGTACTTTAAAGATTAGTACAATTTAAAAATAATTATAAACGCCATAAGTAGCTCACAGACTAATTAATATATAAAAAGTTATAATTAAAGTTAGTTAATTAATAGTGATCTATTATTTAAATTATTACATTAATTTAATTGTGAGTCTTAGATCAAGTAAGATCTTAAGAAGGCAACAACAACAAAAACAGCTCTGTATAGAGTCAATAACTTAGCTGAATAGACAGTCTGTTTCGGAAATCGCTACATTTCCTCTCCAGTAGTCTTCGAGTGATTAAGCTGTGATCAGCTCACTGTTAAAGTTGTATATGATTTCACACATGTTTGAACAAATTCTTAAACAGACTGTCTAGTCAGCTTAGTGATTGACTCTATACAGAGTTGTTGTTGTTGCCTTTTTAAAAAGCTTACTTGATCTAAAGTTCGCAATTAAATTCATATAATAGTTTAATGGATCACAAATTAATTAAAAAAAATTACATTAGTTGAAAAAGGGGGAAAAGGCATGGTCAAAACAAAGCATGTAAGAAATCTAATCTAGGATGCATTCAATAAGTTTACCGAGTTTAAGTGAAATCCGTTTAGCACTAATACTAAAAAGCAGACCCGTAGCTAGGATTTACCAAGGGGGGTTTTGATTAAAAAAAATATTGATAGTTTTTGATATCGATATATCAAAAGGAGTTTTTATATGCATATGAAATGTTGGCTCCCCCATATATCAAGTTGTTGATGCCATAGACTAAAAAAAGTCGATTTGATATAAAAATAAAATCTATAAAGTTTCGTGCCGATTGAAAGACTTTTAAAACTAGCTCAAGAGACCGATAAATGGAGAAACGTTTTACAAGAGTTGAAAACATCTCTTGAAGTATACTTTTTCAATAATGGTATCCATTTGGTTTTTAATGTAATTGTTCTTTAAAATGAGTTAACAAACATAAAAATTGGATTAAAAGTACTAGAGCTGTGATATTTTACTTTTCGAAAAATGGTATTTTATTTCTTGTTTCAATGAAAAAAAATTGTAAAAATCCAAATTTGAAAAATTGTCAGAAACGTGGGTGATTTGGCATGGAATCACGAATACATATTAATTAACTTATTACGTCAATAAATTTATGTATGAATTAATAATATTCAAATGTTTCTCTTAGATAATATCATCATTGGAAATGCCCATACACACCAAGTATCATTATACAACATGCACAACTACGGCATTGTAATCGTAAAAGGGGGCAAAGTTATAGTTCGACCACGCCTACTTTTTACTGAGTTGTGAAGGGTAAGCTTACGAACTTAATTGCAAACTTTTAGTCCAATACAGCAAAATTAATCTAAAATATAGAATTTTAATTAATTTGTGGGCGGTTATAGCGTGTGTGGAAACTTTCGTTTTTTTATTTTTTGAGATACAAACCTTAATAACAGATGTTGTTAATTTAGTGGCCTAAGGTGTTGCCGGTCCTGAGATCTTAAAAGACACTGCAAAAACAATTTTGTGTGTATAGAAGGGTCGGTAAAAGTAAGCGTGGCAGCATTTATGTTTATGATGACCACCACTTGGTCTCATAGCACATATACACCAAGTTTCATTATAAAAACATGCACAACTCAGGAATTATAATGATTTATGTAAAGTGGGCGTAGTTATAGTTGTAAGGACAAAATTTGGCGACAAATTTTACCTTCATATTTTGTCATAAAAATTTATAAATTTTTCTAGTGCGAACCTGTGCGGCGGCAGACAAGCCCAAAGAGCCACAGAATTCTGCAAAACCACCTGCTGAAAGTTCGCCCACCATGAACTAGACGGCCAGAGCCGAATAAACACCTAGGCAAGTACCCAAGATGACCGTCAAGAGGGTTTGGTGTCAGGATGGTACACGCCCTAGGCGTCAAAAGACCAACAAGGAAGCCAACCTGAGCTTCTGAGCATCTAGGATGCTTAAAGCAACGGAAAACCGGAATTAAATATTATTCATAAATCCCATTAAAAAGGATGTCATAGAATAAAATGTAAAATAGGTGGCGATTGGTCATATTTATTTAACTATGCAAACTAGCTAATAAAGAATTCGCAACGAGCGCGAAAACAAGGAGAAAATAATGTTGTTATTTATAAACGAAAAGTCGACCTATAAAAAATGACTATAAACTAACCGTTTTATTGAAATAAATAAGACACTTAAATGGGACAAATAAAAAAATGGCATTTTTTATCTTATAGGGATTTATAACGACCTTCAGGGTAAGTAAAAAAATAAAATAAACTGGCCACTTTAGCCCTTAGAGGGACTTTGACTTAGCTTCTATTGATCAGTTGTGTTGTGCGTGTTATTAAATGTTTGATCACAAATGACCGAGAACTGGACTTACGTGCTGAATGACGACTCCGAACGGCTTATGTTCTCAAGAAGCTTTACAAGGCAATTTTTACTCTCTGAGGTTTGCCATTGTCTGTAGAGAGGTGACGACCGAACAGAAAAATTTATTCAATTGAAAAAACTTTCTGTCTGAGCTGGAATTGAACCCGGGCTAACGCTGTTCTTTAGCTTAAGGGCCACGCACTCTACCCACTAGGATACGGCCGCTACGCCTTCAGGGTAAGTTTCCTGTAGAAAAAGCATAGGGAAAATAAAGTGGGCCAAGGCAGGCGAAGATCTACATATTTTGAATACAAAATGTGTAGACAAAATTAATTAGACCTATAGCCGATGTACGGTTAATAAGGGCATACATAAAATTAGGCACAACAATTAGGCGAGAGGGAAAAAGGGTTAAGTGCCATATCGTAATTGTTCAAGATTCTCACCTTCAGAGAGGCGATAATCCAGAATCTTTTTTTCTCATACATACATCTAGGGCAAGACGACCACCATCAACGGGATCCGTGAGGGGGGTTAGCCGTTAAATCATGCCACCTGAAGTCGAAATAACCATCACTCACACCATTACACTGCAGAGCGAGGAACCAAGACGTCATTCCTAGTAAGAGAGAGCCAACCCGTAGTTGTTATCACGCTCTGAGAGCCGCTCACACAACAATCATGGCAGCTAAAAACTTCACCAGCCTGTTCTGAGAGCCGCTCACCACACAATTATGGCGACCATAATACTCACTAACACGTTCTGATAGCCACTCATATAACCACCATGGCGGCTATAATATTCACCATAGTGCTCGGAGATTCGCTCACATAACAACCATGGCGACCATAACATTCACCATCGTGCTCCGAGAGTAGCTCACCAAACCATCATGGCGGCCATAATATTCACCAACATGCTCTGAGAGTCGCTCGCACAACAATCATGGCGGCTAGAAACTCCAACATCCGGCTCTGAGAGCCGCCCATATAACCATCATGGCGGCTATAATATTCACCATCATGCTCTGAGAGTCGCTCACTAAACAATCATGGCGGCAATTATACTCACCATCGTACTGGGAGAGTCGCGCACAAAACAACCATGGCGACCATAACATTCACCACCGTGCTCTAAGATTCGCTCACCAAACAATCATGGCGGCAGTCATATTCACCAACATACTCTGAGCCATGGCAGAATAACCAGGTAGGCTCACTAGAAACATGCTCTCTACGACAAATAAAACAATAACAAATGCGTAGCTATAATGTCAAAATATATTTTGTCAATTCAAAGCAGCCGTACATAGCGACAAAAACAAATTGGTTACTGAACATTCTAACTAGTAGTCAAATGAAAATTTTATTAAAATTTAATTTTTATTTGCTTTGTTTACAGCCAAAATACAATTAATTCTGTATTATAACTATAAACACAGCTCATTTTATTAAATTTGTAATGATTTTAATAATATTTCTTATATATTCACACAAAAAATCTGGGTACTCGCTTTATTTATACGGTTACGAGTAAATTATACATCCATATAACAATACAACGAATAAAAATAAATTGTCAATAGTGACATTATAGCTACGCCAATGTTTTGCTCTCGTTTTTTGCTCTCCGAATTGCATCTACCTGGTTATTCTGCCATGCTCTGAGCGTCGCTCCCATAACAATCATGGCGACTAGAAACTTCAACATCCGGCTCTGAGAACCGCTCATATAACCATCATGGCGGCTATAATATTCACCATCGTACCGGGAGAGTCGCTCACCAAACAACCATGGCGACCATTACATTCACCACCGTTTTTGAGAGCCGCTCACATAACAATCATGGTGGCTATAATATTTACCATCGTACTAGGAGAGTCGCTCACCAAACAACCATAGCGACCAATACATCCACCACCATGCTCTGAGTGTCGCTCCTATAACAATCATTAAAACACACCCATACTATCACACCGCAGAGCGACAGATCACGCCATGTGGACTCCAACATATTAAAGTCGGTGCTAGCATGGCTGCGAGAGTGAGGGAGATGGAAACACTATCATCAACAATAGAATCATAAAAAGGCAGCCATTAAAATTTCACCCATACTACTACACAGTTGAGCGACAGATCACACCATGTTTGGCCCCAACATACTTCAACCAGCAGTAGGGCAACCACGAGAAGAAGTGAGAGGTAAACATTAACAAAACCCTAAAACAACAAGAGAGAGAATCTACCACTATAATCGTGACAGTGGTACATAGATTGCCCAGCCAGCAACAGATGGCTGTGACCACAAAAGACCGAACAGAAGAGAAATCGAAGCCAGTTGGTCTTAGTCAGTGAGTAAGTTAAAAGTGAAAGTTAAAGTCAACCTTATTGCGAACAAAAGTACAGCCAACGCAGTAGTCAACCAAGGAAATATTTAAATCCATCCAGCCATGAGTCAGGACACCGCAGTGAGCTAAATAAATTAGCCAAAACACCGCACCGTCACCAAAGGACACGTCGCAGGAAATCGGAACAGCTGAAATAAACAGGAGGACACGCAACTTTAGTAACTAGCCGAATTGAAGACTAAGTGAGGAGCGAGTAGCTAGAAGCAGAAATTCCGAAATAGTGGTAAAACAAAGTGAATAAAGTGCAGTGTTCAAGTGGTCCCAAAGAAACCTTCCTCAATCCTTGCAGTGCAATCGTACACTCCAATAGCAACCGCAATTTTATTCAGTTGCTATCGAAGCGTCATTCACTGGGTCTGTCTCGTCCTCAACCTTTCCTTATCCTTGCAGTGCAATTGTACACTCCAATAGCAACCGTAATTTTTATTCAGTTGCTATCGGAGCGTCATTCACAGGGTCTTGTTATCCTCAACCTTTCCTTATCCTTTCAGTGCAATTGTACACTCCAATAGCCACCGTAATTTTTATTCAGTTGCTATCGAAGCGTCATTCACTGACTCCAAAAGCTCATCCACGAACGCACAATTCACGCTCCACTGTTGGAGAATCAATCTTGCAACCTAGTAGCTCACTTCTGAAACCACATCCAGGACGAAATAAAATAAAGGACATCCAATATCAAGGACGAAATTACACCCATATAAATCGGACCCATACCAGGATTTGGTGATATTTTTCATTAATCTATATTTACCATATTATTATAAACATCTGTGCGAAGTGATCATTTTAAAGTAAAATCAATTCAGTCAATTTAGAAATAGCTTAAGTTAATCATTTCGATCGATTGTTTAAAGTAAATTTAATAAATAAATTTAATTCAAATTATAAATACCCTTTAAGTGAAAACAAAATCGATTCAGCTTAAATTACAAAAGTTCTAATAAATCACTTCGATCGATTATTTAAAGTAACTTTAAAGTAAAAGTAAAATCAGTTCGGTTCAATTCCTAAATAGCTATAGTGAATCATTTCGATCGATTATTTTAAGTAAATTTAAAATAAATTTAAGCCAAATTATAAATAATCTTTGCGTACTGTTTGTTTAAAGCAAATATAAAATCAATTCCATTTAAATCATAAATAGTTAAAGTAAATCTTTTGATCGACTACATAAAGTAAATTTACAAAATCAATTTACTTCAAATTTATAAATAGTTTTACCCATTCATTTAATCGAATAATCATACGCTACGCACTTAGCCTCTCAGTTGTTTATTATCATTGAAATTATTATTATTAATTATTATTGAATTTTGAGAGATATGCAAAACTAAACCATTTAGAGGCAGGATTTGTGAATTAATTATTGGGCATTTTATATTTTGTAAAGATTTTATAACGTCAACTAAAGACTGACCAGTAAAATTGTAACGTTTGATTGAACCGAAAGCGTTTTGATTTAGTGTCCCAAAATTATAGATAAGATAAATTGACAGCCACTTTGCTGTCCCAGTTATAGACGCCGGTAAGGCGGTACGTTACATAGTTCGACTACGCCCATTTTTGGTTGAGCAGCCGAGATTAACCATGCGAACTAAATCACAAAATTTTAGTCCAATACAGCCGAATTCATCTGAAATAGAGCGTTTTTATTGATTTGTGGCCAGTAATAGGGGGTGTGGCAATTTTTATTTACTTATTATTTGAGATATGGGCCTTGGCAGCAAATGTTGTAAATTTGATGCCCTTAGGTGCTACCGTTCCTGAAATCTTAACGGACACCAGCCCGCACGAACGATTTGTATGGGAGTATATGGGAAAAATTTTAAAATGCCATATCTCCGGAACCACTGTACCGATTTCGTGCAAACTTGAAATAAACCATCAACCAATTAAACCAGACCATCCCCAAGGGTACGTTGGGGTTTAAAAAAATTTTGGTATAAATCGGTCGACCCGGGTTTTGCAATTAGCGGTTACATCAAAATGTACACTTCTTTTTATATATAAGATTCATTATATTATACTTGGATATGAGTATATTTTCCCTGAATTTTTTCAATATCTTTAATCTGGTTTATAATATGCAAATTATTATTATAGTTTGTTATTTCTATAGTATTTCTTATTTCGTTAGTATAAGCACAGATAACTTATCATATGTGATGAACATCTTGGCACCAAAAACCGACAGCAATTTCTTGAAGTTTGAAAAAGAGCTTTATTTTCAAAGCTCTATTCCAACACATACACAAGCATTTTCTAAAATGCAAGAAGTAGCGCAGTTATATTTATAGAATTTTGCGCATTAGCGCACTGCACCACAGAGGCGATGAGATTTTAAGTGTCAATTTTTCGGTTTTATCCCATTTCATATTTTCATGTTTGTTGTTGTATTTTTTCTTTACTTTAGTCTTTATGCTTATGTTATTATTATGGAGTCCAACAGTCTGTTCGAAGTCTTCCACTAACAAAGCATGGTTACTGAAGTTGTTTTTAGATTTTGCTGATATATTTTCAGCCTGTTTCTGTTTGGTCGTGCTGTACCATTTGATTAAAGTTATTTCTAAATGACCACGTTATTTATTATGTTGATTTTATACGATTTAAATATGTACATATTTTAAATGTTTGGTAGTTAAAATCATACTTGATTTTAAATACAAATTCTAGTTGTTTGATAGTTTAAAATCGTTTATTGAGCTTTAGATCAGGCTGGAACAATTAATTGTTCTAACGAATCTTTCCAAAGAAACAACAACAACGTTTTCAATACGTTTTCGGCCCTGCTAAAGGCTTCATCAGAAATCTTTGTGATACGCCGTACAAGCGCGCATTAGCGCACTGCACCACAGAGGCGATGAGATTTTTTTAAGTGTCAATTTCTCAGTTTTTCTCCCATTTCATATTTTCATGTTTGTTGTTGTATTTTTGCTTTACTTTAGTCTTTATGCTTATGTTATTATTATAGAGTCATGCAATAACAATAAAGTTCAGCTACTATAGCTTTTTCTCCACATAAGATTCTCTTAAGAACCAGCTTATTGAAATATCTCAACGATATACTTAGATAAAAATGGTCCAAAACAATCTTAAGTGAGAAAAATTTACCCACCATAATTTTACTTTTGAGTTGACCTTTCGATAAGTTAACATCGAAAAAGCTACAGTTGTTAACAAAGGTACTCATGCGATTTAAAGGACAGTAGCCATATAATTTGTGCTACTAAAAGGTAAGTAAATTAAATTATTAGCGTTTCTACTGCTTCTACGGTTAGTGTTGAAATTTATAAGAGTAAGGAGTTCTGATGAATCGAACCCACCGGTTATGAGTTGGTGTAAGTAGACGATATCAGCAGACCTGCTTCTCTCATTTAAAGATTGCATTTTTAATAGTTTTAAACGATCCTCATAAAGAGGAAAGTTTAAAGTGTCAGTTCCACTAGAGCCCCTTAGAGCAAACCAAACAAAACGATTTTGAATTCTTTCTATTCGTTCAACATGTACATTGTAACTTGGCGACTAAACTTGACTTGCATACTCCAAGTGAGGACGGACAATTGAATAATAAAGCGTTGTAGTTGTAATCATACTATTAAATTCTTTGGCCCAGCGTTTTATAAAACCGAGCATAGAAGACGCTTTTTTACAAATGCTATCAATATGAACGCTAAACGATAGCTTCGAATCCATGCATATATCAAGATCTTTGACAGAATCTACACGACTTAAAGCCGTATCTTTTATCTTATAATCAAAAATTAAATTATTCATGGCAATCATGGCATTTATCTGGATTAAGAAACATTTTATTTTAGAACACCAAACTTGAATGGATTTTAAATCAGACTGGAGTAGATGTGAATTGTCTTTAGCATCTACTGCTCTGTATATTTTCATATCATCTGCATAAATGAGCAGATGAGAGTATTTGATGATGTGGGTTACATGATCGCTGTCAGATACGATTGAATCCAGCTTACAAAAAATTGTGGAAAACCCATTAACTTTAGTTTAAATATAGTTAGTTTGTGTGGTTGTTTATCAAATGCTTTACTGAAATCAGTGTAAATACAATCGACCTCGTTACCTGAATAAACTGAATTTAAGCAGAATGTTGTAAAATCGAGGAGATTAGACACAGTGGATCTGCCAGTAACAATTCCATGCTGACGAGTTGTTATGACCCTCCCACAATGATTCTTCACACGATCGTACAAGAGCCGCTCAAAAAGTTTTGGAATCGATGAGAGTTTAGCGATAGGACTACAGTTGTTTACATCATTCCTACAACCTTTTTTAAAAATAGGACTTATAAAAGATTTTTTTCCAAAAAAGTGGAAAATTACATTCCCTAATTGATTAATTGCTTGCTCGATGATGGGTCAAAGAGGGATTTTTCAAAATTTGACCCTACGAAAAAGTTAGGGCATAAGAATTCGTTTAAGAGGTATAGTTCCTCTAGCAAAGTTTCTTATTTTGATCCCTAGAATACGATTTTCACTGAGCAATGGGCGATTTTTAAATCGACCCGCAATATTAAACATGTAACAAGATTTAGCACAAGCCTTTCTTACTGGTGCTTCAAATACTGTTTCTGTACTTAAAGCTTATACATATTAGGAGAAGTAATATTATAGTAATATATAGTAATAAGAGGCCTGTTGTCAATCCAAGTTTTTTGTGGATTTAAATAAAAACCCAGGATTTTATTATTCTACCTTTTCTGGTCACACCTCCACAACTTAAAGATCACAAGAGGTAGAATGAACTCAGAAAGTTTTTCCGAAATATGTAGTTCCCAAAAACCTTAACGGAGAGACAAGTAAACTTTATTTTTGGTAGTATAATTTAGTAGCATACTGAGTTTTTGCAAATCAGCTCATAATATGAAGATACTACAGATTTTTGATATTTGACCTTAATTTAAAAAAGAAATTGAAGTTTTTAGCAATAACTTTTTATTGTCTTTTCAAAAATACCTCCAACGTGAAAATCGAATTAAGTTCATAAGCAATTCTACTTTTTCTTAGATTTTGACCAAATTTTAATGTTGAACGTAAAAACTTAAAATAATCTTAAAATAGTTTTACCCAAATTAGTGTAAAAATTTCACATCAGATTAGTGTAGATAAAATTCGGAAAGTTAAAGCAAAATCGAAGGTGGTCAAAATATTTGGTCTCCAAAAATATAGAAAATATAGCTAAAAATGTAAAAGTTACTAAATTTCAATCGCAAATATCTCGAGATTTTGATCTGATTGGGAAGACTGAGTACGCCACTAAATTCTACGACCAAAAAGTGAATTTTTGTGTCTCTACATTTTCGTGTCTTTTTAACCTTATATTGCTTGAATGAACTAGTTCAAACAATAAATGCAATCCTTGCAATGTCGTCAGATTTGTTTTTAAAATACGATGACTGGTTGTATTTATGAACCATTAAATTTTATCAAGATCCTATTAAGAACTTATTCGGTAATATTCGACATTAAAAACGAAACCCTTCCGTATATGAGTTATTCCAAATAATAGATTTATATCTGTGAAAATTATATGTTTCGCTGATTATACCAACTGTGAAAAGGATTCCGACTATTTAGTTGCAATTGACTGGAAAGCGGTTGTTGACAACAACAGTCTCAGCAAAACCCTCATGAAAACGAATCTCAACAGAAGGTGTTGAAAATGAGGATGATGAGCTTGAGTTACATAATTCTTTAAATATAGAAGACGTACCATAATACAATAATGGAGCAACATCTGCAGAAAAAAGTCTAAAAAACTGTAAAAGTGCACTGAAGCCATCGAGCATATTCATTCATTCATTGGGTTTTTATTTTATAAGTACAATAAGAACTATGTTCTTTTACAGTACAAAGTCTAAAAACAAGATACATTTTGAATTTAGTGAAATTAAATTAATACATTAAATTTATATTATACAAATAGTTTAAATTAAATTAAAAAATTATATTGGAAAAAATTAGCGAACAATTTAAAAACAATTAAATCAATTTATAATTATTTGTTTAAGTTAAGAGAGAAAGAGAAAGAAACGAAAAATAGAAAATAAGGTAAAGATAAGAAAACTGAGTAAAAGAGTAAAAGAACTGTTTACCTAGTAAATGTACAGTGAAGAATAATATTCCAAAATGGCATGTTTGAAATTTGCTATTCTGACAATAGATTTTATACAATTCGGTAATGCGTTCCATAATCTGATGGCGTTTATAAAAAATAATCTTGTAGAATTCAAAAAATTAAAGCATGGAATGACAAGCATTTGGTTTCTTAACGATTGACAAAATTGTAATTTTTCAAATAAATAGCTAGGCGTTCTGATTTGAATTAGTTTGTGCAAAAAGATGCAATTCCTGGCATTTAAGTAACTTATAATGTCACAACCTAGTATCAAATTTTTAAATTGAGCTAAGTGTTCATGAGTACGCAGTCCATATACATAACGCGTAGCATGATTATACGCAACTTGTAATTTATGTTGTGATTGTGAATCTAATTTACTGTAGACAAGTTCACCATATGTGATCACTGGAAGTATTAGTTGTACAACAAGCTTGCGTCTTGTATCAACTGGTGTATAGGAGCAGAAGAATGTTCAAGCTCAGAATGGCTCTTGCATTTCAAAAACTTTTCTGAATTTTCAAATTTTTGTTCCCTACATCGGCAAACCAATTCTTTTTATGATATTATAAAAAAATTAATAAAAATATTTAAGATATATAAAAGCAGAAAAATTGCAAAAGCCGAAAATGATTCAAACATATGGGTAAATGTCGATGAAAAGTGTATTGAACCAAAAACAAAATAATTGATTTGGCCTTGCTCGTTTTGTTGCGAAAAAATTGTCGATGATCAATTGACAAAATTCGTAATGCAAGCCATTTGCTTGATATTTTAAGCAATTTATGCAAAAAAACAGAATGAAATCACTAAAATAAACAGAACAAACTAAAAAAAACCAAAACAAAAATAAAAGCCATTAAAAAAAAAACTTATGTCTCTGGTGGGATTTGAACTCACTTCTTAAGATTCCTAAAAACACAAATACAAACCGAAGTCCTAGCCAACCGAGTCGTTCACTCTGCTGTGATGCAGTTGAAATAATATATATGTGTAGCATTGTTGCTATCAAAAATGCTTCTCAACTGGAGGCAATATGTGTGTACATGAAAGTGTCTCGTGTTCTTGTTGGTGACATTGGAGGCAAGAGCTTTAGTTTCAGAGGAAAGAGCTATAATATTGAAGGCAAAATTTAAAAAATTTTTCGGCCGTTTTTTTTTTGTTCTAGGATGTACATCTATATGATAAGTTATCTGTGAAATTCGGAATAGTTGTGGTATAGGTTTCATTGAATATTTCTTTATGAGATTTAATCTATAAGTTTACATTTTTCAAATATTTCTGCATGTCATTATTAATTTTAATTTGCTTATGTAAGTTATTAATAATATTGTGTTGATTAATATCGACTGTCTTAAAATGGTTATCAATTATTTCTTTATCCTCATCATCCATGTTACCAATAATCCACTTTATAACTCTTTCTCCCACATTTATTAAAGCTCTCCTTCCTCTATTATGAATAGCCAAAGCGTGTTCCAAATCTTCAACCTTATGTTGTAAATTCAATACTATCCAACCATAATTTACATTAAAATCGTTTCCAACTCCTATTTTAACTGAAAATGTGCGTGTTAAATTATCATCATGGAAGGAAATATTAAAAACGTATGTTTACATTTTGTCATTAGTGAAAATGACATATAATTTTTATAAATAGTTATATTTTATTTATCTACTCGTATCGTAAGTTTGAAATATATCCTCTTTAACTTACGAATAAAATAAGGATTTGACTAATAGGAAAAAGATATTTTAGGGCTTTGAGAACTTGTGCTAATAAAAACGTCGTTTTTAGTTGTAGAAGTGTAAAATTTTGTAAAATAAGGTGCATCATAATCAATCAAAAAGTCGATTTTGAATTTTTTTTAACTTACGGCTTTTTCGATTTCATATGACGATATGTTCATTATGTATTTAATATTTTTTGAAGAGAATACAAAAATGCTTTTTTAGGTTAATTGTAAATAAAGCTGAGCTAAACCATTAATTTTGAAAGCAGAGCCTGAAATAGACTGCAGTACTAGGGTTTTTGCAATGCTTATTTCAAATATGCAGTACTAATTTCCAATTTCTGCAGTTCTAATTTTTGCGATCTAACCCGCTAAACATAAAATAGGTATGTTTAAAATACAAATATTCTTTCACGTTAAATATGCAATTCAAATTCGTTTTTCCGTTTTGATGGATAATGCTATTGTTCTCCACTTGACGTCAAGTGAATAACCATGTTAATTGGTTCAATGTGTATTGGGTAGTTATCCATCACTAATTGTTATTTATGTTCTCATACAAATTTCTGCAAAGTGCATTTCTTGCTTTCGTGTTCATTAATTCGTGATAAAGGAATTGTTTCGTCATGGAAAATGAAAAGAAACGTAATAAAAAAAATATAAATCCATTACCAAAAGGGGCAGCCAAATCTGTTGCATATTTTCAAGATGCAATTTCTACTCTTGAAAAATTGAAGAACAAACAACTTTTATCTGGTTTTGAGCACACTTTGCAAAAAATACTAGTCAATACAAATGACAAAGTTTCCCTGAAGGGAATTGATCTCGAAACTAAAACTTCAACGCGAGTCAGAGCGGCTATGAGATCAGTTAAAGTATTTCGGGAGAGTAGTGAATTCTCTGGTTTCGTCCTAAAACAAGATATTGATGCGTGAAAATTCGGAGCTGCTATCAATCATCGAAGGATTACTTAAATTCGATGGCTCGGCTGATATTATAAAAATTTATGAATTTCTTGGAAAGGATTTGAATATGACGATGCTTTTCCTGCATGCAGCGATCTTTTTCGAAACAAAACTATAGGTAATTTGTCACTCAACAAAGTTGTTGAAAATCTCGCACATCCTTAGTTTCATGAAATCACCATAGTTTTAGCTTGGATCGTTGCCTGCACTCCACATTCAGCCGATGTGGAGCGATGTATAAGCGAAAACAATATACTAAAAACCAAGAAACGCTCAAGCTTGGCTCTAACGACTGAAAACAAATAACTCTACATCAATTTCAATTTACCAGTTCCAGAAAAATGGTGTCCAAAAATGCCGTAGTGAAGTGGTCGGAGAAGCGTAAAAGAGATCGGTTGAAAACTACCAGTACGAATGTAACAAAAAATCAGGAATATTTCAAGGGCATTTTCGAAAATGTGGAAGTTGATCATGTTGTGAAGTCCGACTCGCAAAACAAAGAAATTAAGTTTAATTTCTAAATCTAACATAGCAGGTGTATGTAAAGCATTTTAAATTTGTAGGTGCAAAATGTAATACAGTCAAATCTTAAGCAAATTTTCACGTGTAATGGGTACTATAGGCATTAGGCAACAACATGGATCATGGATAAACATGAATAAAAATAATCTATGAATTCGAAATAAATTGTTGTAATTGCAGTATTAAATTTTTCTTATTTCTGGCCCTGTTTTAAACAAAATGCTGTACCTGTTTCTGTAAGGCCGGGTTAAACAATTTAGAATACGTATTAAGAAGTGTCTGTGAATCAAGGGTAAATGAAATGGTATCGTAACTTATTAGGCCGTGTTCATATTACGCGTTTTTGTCGCGATTGCGTCGGCTCCCTCACAGTTTTTTTTTCGCAAACGATGCTGAAAAAAACTGATATTTGTATGTATTTAAATACATTTATTTATTTAGTGCTCAGTATTTTTCAGCCGCGTTTGCAAAAAAGAAATTAGAGCGGTGTCGCAATCTCGTAAAAACGCGTAATATGAACACGGCCTAATAAGGTACGACACCATTTAATTTACCTTTGCTTTACAGACACTTTTCAATACGTATTCTTATAATAATAAATTTTTTCTACGAATTTTATTCGTAATTTTCAGCCACGAATGGAATTCGTAGAACGGATGAAGTTTGGTATACATTTTGAATATTTTATTCGTATTCATACAAAAACAAATGTATATTGTACGAATATACAATAGAACACAATCTGTTATTTTTAAGCTCAAGAAATCACACGAGTTTCCTGTTACTTCAGGAGTACCTCAAGGAAGTCATCTTGGGCCTCTTCTGTTTCTACTTTTTATAAACGATTTGTCATCTGTCATAATGCATTCCAGCATCTTAATGTTTGCTGACGACGTCAAACTCTTCCTTTCTTTTAAAAATGATAATGACGCTGTATTTTTGCAAGCCGACATAGATCATCTTCATAACTGGTGCAAAACGAACCGTATGAACCTCAACATGAAGAAATGCAAGCATATGTCTTTCTCGCGCAAACCACCAATTAAATGTACCTTCAAAATTTGTGGTTATCCATTGGAGTCCTTAGATAGTTTCAATGATCTTGGAGTTACAATGGATCCTAAACTACGCTTTAATATTCATGTAAATAAAATAATAAATAGAGCAAATAGTACTTTAGGATTTATTAAACGTTGGGCAAAAGAGTTTAATGATCCTTTCATAACGAAAACCTTATTCACTTCCCAAGTGCGGCCTATCTTAGAATACGCTTCAGTTGTTTGGTGCCCACGATACGGTTGTTACATAGACGACATTGAATCAGTGCAGAAACAATTTCTTTTGTTTTGCTTAAGCAATCTTTATTGTAATACTGATTTTCACTTACCACCTTATGAATATCGGTTACAACTCTTAAATCTTCCTTTTTTAAAAAATCGGAGAATTATGATAAATGCTTGTTGGATTATAAAACTTTTACATGGCTATGTAAACAGTCCATATTTATTGAGTAAAATATATTTTAATATTCCTCTTCGTCCTAGAAGATTTTTTGAGTTACTCCTCATGAACTTTTTTAGAACTAATTATTTGCAAAATGTACCTCTTAGAAGCGCTTGCGGTGATTTTAATTTTGTATCAAATGTTATATCCTTAAGTGAATCCATGGACTCAATCAAACATAAAATTATAGATTACCTGCAGTACCGTCGTTGATTATGTAAAGTTCTTTCAAACATATATCTGATGCATCTGGTGATTTGTAAACACATTAATATAACAATCTAAATGGATAAATGGACCTAAGCGTAAAATGGAAAATTTTGGTGGATAAACATCTAAGTAATCTGAATGGACCTAAACCTGGGATCTTCAGTTGCCTCATATCTTCATGATGATTGTAACTACACTTGTCGACGGTACCGTGGTGTCTTTTTGTCTTTTTACCTCTTGAAACACTACGTTAGATCGATTTGTAATATATTAATATGAGTGGCCGATAAGACCTAGTTTGTCTTGGTGCCTGCGTTCGCAACTGGTTTTCTTTATTTTATGAAAATTGGTTTGGTGAAGTTGACCTAGTTTGTCGAGTAACCACCCTGTCCAGCCAGGATTTCACCGGCTTCAGGGAGACAGAACGATATATATTATAAATACCTATTGGAGTGGTGTTTTATTGGGTATGAGACCTTGTTTATCACACGACTCCGCCGTATACAAAAATTGTTGCTGACTTGTCCTTGTTTGTCTTGAAAACGCAACCTTGCTATGCTGTCTGATTTTATCGATTTTGACTTAACTTTTTTTCTATTATTTTTTATACTTTAATAAAATTATATACTTTAAGCAATTTACTAAAACTTTTTAGTTTGTTAATAATACATTATTTCATTCAAAATCATACTTTATATTTTTGAATTGTATTAAATATCTTATTTTATAATTTTAAATTTGCTATAAAACCTGTTAAGGTTTAGCAATCAAGTAAATAAATAAATAAATAAATAAATACATTTACGAAAAATCCTAATACCTAGTTACGAAAAAAACCTGTTTTCAGCCGGGGTTTGAACTGCGGTTTTTTTAGCTAATGGAATACGTAAACTTCCAGTAGGCTACTACGGCCACCACACATTTCCATATATTCGGTAATTGTTCGATAAATCAGTCTGAACGATCTCAGCTATAAATTTTTTAAACTCAACTTAAACTTCTTACCTTGTACGAATAATACATACCACGAATGTAATGAAAGAAATTACGTAGTTAGCTTGGACCGTTGCCTGCACTCCACATTCAGCCGATGTGGAGCGATGTATAAGCGAAAACAATATACTAAAAACCAAGAAACGCTCAAGCTTGGCTCTAACGACTGAAAACAAATATCTCTACATCAATTTCAATTTACCAGTTCTAGAAAAGTGGTGCCCAAAAAAATTCTACGAGAAATTGACGAGTGTTGAGGAATGATATAACTTATTACTCGAAGCAAGGGGAATTTTATTCTATAACGGATATAAACTTTGACGAAAAGCAAATTTATTTTTTAAAGTCATTGTAAACAAGCAGAAGACAAAGTAAATAAATTTAATTAAAAAAATTAATGTTTTCTAAAAAAATAGGCAAATCTTCTTATTCAAAAGCGGAGGAAAAAATCAGGAAATTTAATAAAGTAGGCCAATTTTGGATCAAGGACTAATTTTTGAAAATTTTATATCGTATTAAGCAAACGATTTTACATAAGAATTTGTTATAGTCAAAAGTTTTTTATGGCGTAATATAAATAGGAAATTTGATTTGAAACAATCATTTTATACTTCTTTAAACTCATTTTATATAGCGGCACCCACCCAGTTTGAGAATTTTCTGGACTTTTTTTCGAGTCACGTGCTTATATTAAACTAGGATTAAGAATCAAGCCTTTCAGGGAGGTTCTGGAATATGTTAAGCAAATGTATGAAATCCAAAACAAATCAAATACTCATACGTTTTGTATTAAAAAAAATAAATTTTTTAAATCATTCAGATAATAGGTATGTGCCGTACTCGATTGTAACGTAAGTGCAAGCTGCTAGAACTGAATCATGTCGGAATAATAAATAAGCAGATTGGTTTCAAGTAGAATAGCGACAACGAAAATTTTTAATTTTTGTGAATGATATGGATTTTGACCTCCTTAATCCAAATCTGAAAAATTTCAGTCCGCTCGAAATTGGTTTAGTAGTTAAAGGCTTCCAAAGTTAAAAAAATCGCAGTTTGTTTTTTTCAGCTTTCCAACAAAAAAAAAATATTGTTTAATATTAGGAAATTTTTGTATTCTTATTTTAAAAGTTGAAAACTTGGGGGCTCAATAGTTTTTAATGCGATTTCGTTAAAGGGTATATTATTTATTTTATTAAACTATTAGAAATATTTGCTTATGCAAGAAATTACTGAAATATATTAAGCGACAAAAAAATAAAAGTTTAATTTTTAAATATTTCGGACATGATACGAGAAAGGTTTTTACACCATCTTTAAAATATATAAGATTTTTTTTATGTGCTCAAGCGTGTGTCAGCTGGTGTAGTGTGCGTATCATGTTTACAAAAATAGTACCAAAAATTGTAGTAAATAGTATTATATAGGCTATATTTTGTTTATGTTCATTCTAGATTCCTTTATGACTTTGCCGTCTTACAGAGCACGTAAAATGAGTTGTGGAAATGTATTAGCCAAAAGTATTTATCAATGTAATGTTTTTTAACTATGATAAACGTTTTTCAATAAAAATTAAAAAAAAAGACAAATCGCTTTCGATATGGTCGAACTTCGACCACAGGCGATACTATGGGCATCCGCAGGGGGAAAGAGGGGTGCTTGCCCCATAGTCAAAGAACATTTCTTAAGAAAATCAAAAAACTTTCTAAATTGTAAGTTGCGCTTAAACTTAGGGCTTTGAGAACTTTGTTAATAAAAACGTCAGTTTTAGTTGTAGAAGTGTAAAATTTTGCGAAACATGTATTTTGATAAGATGCATCATAATCAATCAAAAAGTCGATTTTGAATTTTTTTTAACTTATGGCTTTTTTGATTTCAAATGACGATATGTTCATTATGTATTTCATATATTTTGAAAAGAATACAAAAATACTTTTTTAGGTTAATTTATAAATAAAGCAGAGCTAAACCATTCATTTTCAAATGTTGTATTGAACCCGTTGCTGTAAGGCCGTGTTCATATTACACGTTTTTTTTTTTTGCAAACGGTGCTGAAAAATACTGAATGTTGTATGTATTTTAATACATTTATTTATTTAATATACAGTGTTTCTCAGCCGCGTTTGCGAAAAAATTGAGAGCGGTGTCGCAATTGCTACAAAAAAGAGTTATATGAACACGGCCTAATAAGTTAAAATACCATTTAATTTACCTTTGTTTCACAAAAACTTTTCAATACGTATTCTTAAATTGAAAAATTTTTTCTACGAATTGAATTCGTAATATTCAGACACAAATAGAATTCGGAGAATGGACGTAGTTTGGTACACATTTCAAATATTTTATTCGTTTACATTTACATTTACGAATCATCGTAATACCTAGTCACTAAAAAAACTTTCTGAAGCCAGATTTTCCAAACCTGGGATAAAAATGGGATAAAACTATTGTTGAATTTTTTTTCCTCTTTTTAATCCCTTTTGTACATAGTAACTGTTTTGAAACTCTTGTCTGCATAAGTAATTATAATTTCTTCTTGGTGTTATAAACTTATAAACTGTCTTATAAGCTTTTAGGTGTTTTATATTTGAATATTTTAAGTATAAATAACGATTATGTTTGGATTTCTTTTTTAAAAATCAAAAAAGATAAAAAATAATATGAAATAACTAGTGACCGACCGAAACCGAATATTCGGCCATTTTATAATATTCGGCCGAAACCAAAACTGGTTATTAATATGAAAATTTAAGTTTTAAGCCTTTTATTAAATTTTTTTATTAAAAAGAAACAAAAATACCATTTTAAACATATAAAAATAATATGTATATAAAAAAGTATTCTTTGAATATTGAAGTGTATAATAACTAATTTAAGTTTATTATAATAATAAAGGAGCTATTTTTTGTTTTATTCCGTACACATTCTAAACAGTTTGTGCAATGTATATTTTTACAGAACTACTAAACAAAGTATCTTTATTTTTAAAAGATTAAGTATTATAAGAATAAAAATATTTCGTTTTCTTTTCCTTAATTCCACACACACAGAATTCATTCGGAAGTTTAATTACCATTTTTTGGCTTCAGTACCTATAAAAATTTAATATAAATTGCAATAGATATGGTTAAATTACAAATGGTAGTATCGAACGTATAAAATAAATCAAAATGTTTTGAGTTTGCACGATAAGTTCAGTCGAATTCATCATTTTAGTTTTGTATAACGCATTGTAAAAATTTTGATTAAACCAAACTGATATATTTGATTTAAGTAACTGATGCAAGAAATTTTTACCAAAAGTTTCGGTTTCGGGGTTTGGCCATACTGAGGCCGAAAAGCCAATTATCCAGATGGTGTTATTATTCAGGTTGAAGTGGGGTTTTTTACCTCTCTCACAAAAATGAACACTAGCTGGTTTTGAATGCCTTGTCAAAAACAGCTGGTGGCAAATTTTAAGCAAATCTAAATAAAACGATCTTTGTGAAAATGTTTGGTTTTGAATTTTATGTATTTGCCAAGACCTTCAAATAACTCATCTTATTCTGTCGACGTGCTAAAAGCTTGCGAGCTCAATTAATACCAACAAATTTCGACTAAAGCAAGCGAAGGATTTGCTGCTGTTGCTCGATTTCTTTACATGTCAGATCTTATTTTGCCCACAGTTTCTTATCGCGAGCTATTTTAGCTTTTTGATTAACTTCAGCTTGTTTTGAAAACTAATACTCTTTAACAAAACAAAAAAAAAACGTTTAAAGCAGCATTAACGAACGCTTAACGAGAGCTTATTATAACGAATCACTTCACCCTTGTAAACAGGGAACGAAAATAAACGAAACTATATCCGAACCAAGGCTCATTTATAGGATTGTGGCACTTGAGAGCGAGCTCGGTCGAACTGTCAGAATGGATGAAAAGATATTAAGAAAATGCAAGAATGATAGAATCATGGTAGAACTAGTAAAGGTATATGCATTTCTGACTGCTCTCTTTTTCTCATAGCCAGAATTGTCAAGCTCAAGCATTTTGCTATTCTTGCCTATTTTTGCTTTCTTATCGCATTCTCATCGTTTTCAGATTTTGTATGAGCTGTCAACTTCGTTTTGACAGTTCCGGCAGTCTGTCTCTCCGAAATGCATATACCTTCTCTAATTCTACTATGGATCATGGCATGCATTTTGGAGAGGGAGACTGCCGCAACTGTCAAAACGAAGTTGACAGCTCATACAAAATCTGAAAACGATGAAAATGCGATAAGAAAGCGAAAATAGGCAAGAATAGCAAAATGCTTGAGTTTGACAATTCTGGCTATGAGAAAGAGAGCGCAGTCTGAAATGCATATACCTTCTCTAATTCTGCCATGCTATGGATAGAATAGATTGCTCAGATCGTAAAAGTAATTGTCTACGATCTGCGCATTTCGTCATGATAGCCTTACGATATGAACTTACGATATGAGATTTTTGTCAATTCATGTAAACAAATGTGAAACTAGTCTGTAAGCAGTGCAATAAAATTGTTAATATAATTGACTAAACAAATTTTTCCACCGTTTTATATTAAAATATGAATAAAGAATTATAAAAGAGTGCTGCGCATATAATTTTCGTGCTAGTTTTTTTAGTTTTTTTTTTTTGGTTTTAAAGCAAGTTGGAATGAAACCAACTTGCACTGGCAAAAGATTCAAGAAACAAACTTCGTCTAGCCTGACGTCATGATCGTAAAAAATATTTTTATCGTAGCTAGAAAAGTCAAAATGAAAAGTAAACAACATGACGGACCTGCGTAATACGTAATCCTTTTGTCTATCATTCTTGAAGAAAATGAATGCTTAGAACAAAGAAAAGCACAGTGAAATTTCGAGCAAAGGCGGAAAAAAGAGTGCATTTCTCTCAAGTGCCACAACCTTATAAATGAACCTTGATCCGAGCCTTTCTCTGAGAGGCTGATACAAATCCGCTATTTTTCAATCGTTTCGTTTGTGAGGGCGAACGAAACACGAAACCTTTCAGTGGAAGGGAGCGATAACGTAATTTTTATAATATTTGCTAATATATCAGTATCTAAAACAAAGCGAAATCAGGGATGATAATTCCAATTTTCGGTTTGGTACTTAGCGGATTATAAAAAGTACTAAAAGTACTGCATTTAGAAATAAAATAAAATATTGTAACACAACCTTATAAATGAACCTTGATTTGAAAGAAGCTGTCAAAGTTTTTGAAACGTGAAGTTTGTAGTGCCTGGTTGCAATGAAATTTAGTGATGTACAGATTAGTACAGCAGTAGTACAGTTGAAGGGCAGTTGTAATACATTTAAAACTTTTTAACATTTAAAACTTGCCGACTGTCTGTATATACTTCACAGACTTCATTTTGAGCTATTTTTGACAATTAATACGTAAATGGGCATTTGCCAGAAAAGTTAACCGTGACCAAAAAATTAAAACCTATTAAAAACTTATTATTTTACGATATTATACAAGAGACACGTTTTAATTTTATTAATTTAATTAATTTATAAATAAAATTATTTGCCTTGAAGATCAACTCATCTGCACTGTTTCACACATGTAGTTTTTCTTTTTCGTAAATGTCTAGTAAATATTTCGTAATTTTTTTGTTTTAGTAAAAATGGACGGAATTGGCTAGAGATAATGAAAAAATAGTTGAGGCAAGGAAAGGTCAATACACTAAATTTGCTTTTACTTACTAAATTACTTAATTTCTTAACTACCCATTTACTTAATTACCCAATTGATTAACAATGGAAATTTAAGGGTAGGTTCTCATCTCGAGCTCCGAAAACACGGTGATGTTCTTGATATTTTTTCATAGAAGAAAGTAAATGAACACCTTGAGTTTTTTGACAGTTATTTATTGATTCTTAATATGATTGAAATATTTTTTGATGCATTAATGTCCCAGCTAGAACAGTTAAGGTCTCTGCCCACTTACAGCAAGTAACGAAACGACTGTAAATTGGCTTCGAAAAGGGAACGTAATGTTCAGTGCACACTTAACAAAACGGCAACAAAAATTTTAATTAAACAAAACAGTAAGCGCAGAATTCTCTAGCATACAATTAGCTTAAAGAGCTTTGCTAATGGATGACGATGTAGAAAACTGATAAAATCATAGATTTTAGATTAATTTTATGCTCTAAAAACGACTTATCGATGTCGAATTTTTACTTTGCACAATAAACTGTTGGAATCCATTGTAATTTTTGTAAACAAAGAGAACGACAAGCCGGTCAGAATTCTTTGAAACACATGGTAGTTATATTTTGTAGTTTCGTGTCGTTTCGTTATGTGCCGCAAGTGGGCAGAGACCTTAACTGTTACATACGGCGTATATAACACGAGCGGTCACACGATTTGCGTTACGTCCATATAAAATTTTTCATACAAAACTTGTGACCATTGTTCAAGCGGTGATCAAAATATCACAACGTTTGCATCTCTGATTCTCATTCGTGTGATCTGGCATCCCTTTCAGCCACACATGTTTTTACAATGAGAAAAATAAATAGCTAAACTGCTCACACCAATTATAAATTCAGCTGTGCGCTATCCTCCCCCTCTCCCTCTACCGTTGTGACTAGCCCACCCCTAGCCATCAGGTTAGAGCTCTGACCTGTTATATGCCAAATTATAAACACAATTGTTTGAAGTTTTTGCATTAATTTTTTAATAAAATATTTTCCTTCCGGATAGATTTTGAAATATGATTATAAAATTTCAACAAACAATTATAAAAGAATACGTCTGCCTGAACAGCACAAAACAGCACATAACATCCAAAGCACAATTTCGCCAGCAGCAGTTGCTTGTTTTTTAAGCAATTAATCTGAAAAGAAAAATAATTCAATTTCTTATGCACTATTGTAAATTTATTTTCAAAAACTTCCATTTGACTACCGCTTTGAGTTGCTTGTTTATTTTTCTTGTTGAATTTATTTTTTGACCGCGAAAGAGCTAGAAATACAAACACATATAACTTTCCTTGTTTCCCATGAAATGACAGCGTAAGAGTGTATTGGTGAACTCCAAATTTTGTTTCGTTGTGTATGTAAACTTGTTACAGCGTCCAGCAGGGGTGTAATGTGAAGTGTCAATAAGCCGTTAAACGTCATGTTGAAAAAAAAGGTATCCAAACGGTCTGCATCCCATGTCGTCTGCTATAAAAAAACCAAACAATTTTATAAATTGTATTATTTTTTCTAGCTTAAACCCGGTGCGTTGCTGCCGCGGCCCCGTTGCCAAACGCGAATAAAATGTTATCAGTGAAACTGTATATGTAAATTGTAGTTGAATACTGAATTCCATGGCTGTGCAACCTATAACTGAAAAGCTATTGAATTTCTCTACTTTGGGTTGTATGGGAGGTGCCGCGTCCCTTTGTCCAACTCCCATAAAATGTTATCAGCGAAACGCCACGTGTGAATTCTGGTCGAATTCCGAGGCTTTGCGGCCTATAACTCCAAAGATTTCGATATCGCAAATGTCGGTTGTATGGGAGATGCCACGCCCCCTTTTTCAACTCCCATAAAATTCTATAAACGAAGCAGCACGTGTAATTGGTGCTCGAATATCGAATTCCGAAGCGGCTTATAACTGCAATGATATTCGATATCGCAAATTTGTGTTGTATGGGAGGTACCACGTCCACTGGGGGTAGGAGAGTGAAATATACTTTACGACCTATTTTCATACCTACTAAATATACATTCAAAATTTCATGAAAATCGATCGAGCCGTTTCGGAGGAGTTCTGTAACAAACTCCGACACGAGATTTTTACATATAAGATTGTAGCTTGAACCTAAAATATCAATAAATATTGAAAAATAAAAAAAATGGCGGACATTTGAATTTTAAGTGGCGCTTTTTCACATTTTGTGCTCTTCAAAGTTTTTTAAATAAATACTGGGCAATATCATCTAAATTGAGGTTTGGGATTCAATAAATTTTATCTCTTTTTAAAAAAGAATCCAAGTCAATCCATAGCGTACTTCTTGAGATATCGTGGAGACCAGTTTGTAAAATATAGTTTTTTAGAAAACGCGTTTTAAGATTTGGGCAACGATTTTTTCGAGTGCGTTAATGAAAATATGGGTTCGTTTCGTATGCGATAAATTTTTTATGCAATTGTCATGGGCCAAACCTATATGGGAACATATGCTACACATCATAAGCTATCGAAAAATAAAAAAATAAAATTTGAGTTTTTTGGTTGAGCTTCATGAGAACCTGCCCTTAAGTAACCCCACGCCAGATCAAAAAGACTAATAAAAAAACCAGAGAAGATTTTTAAATTTGATCACTTGGAAAATAAATTTATATTATATCAAATCTTTCTAAAAAAAGTTGTTCACAAATGTATTGCCCAATTCAGAGAGGAGCTTTTTTCTGTTAACTTTGACTCCTTAAAATTTAAAAAAGTTTTTTAAAAAATAAGAGCTTTTAATTTTTTTTAAAACACTGTACGTAGTGACAGTTTGGAAATGCCATATGAAATGTTTACTGTTTTAATAGTAATTTCTAGTGTAAACTATGTGTAAGATAAAACAAGTGAACATTTTTTTTACAATATTTGTAAAAAGTACTGAAATCATCGCGGAGGTACTGCGGTACTTTTGAAAAGCGAAAAGTACTGAATTCAGTACTTTGGTACTGATTTTATCATCCCTGAACTAAATCAAATGTTTCCTTAATGCTCACTGGTACGCATGAGGCATGGAACGATAGCAGAGGCTTGCACATAGAGTGGTTTTGTTTCTTTTGTTTTTTGTGTTATGCGGGCATCATCGAGGTCACTTTGTGTTGTTGTTTCTTGCACTCTTTTTGTTTACAATAAGAAATACGTTCAAAGCAGAGTGCTTCTGTCTTTTGCCTTGTACGTGAATTTTCAAACGAAAATTTGAAAAGCAAGCGAACATTGTTGCTTTTTGTTAATGCATGAAATTCGTCCTAAAAAATAAGAAGCTGACAAATTTATCAGCAATAAAAATAACGACGCTGGCAGAGCGTTCATTATTGGTTAGTAAGAAAAACACGAGCGCTTAAAAATGAAATAAAAATTTTATTGGTAAAGGAATTGCTTAAAATTAAAAAAATACATTCATTGTAAGAGATCGACTTTTAAAAATAAGCTTATTGTAATTAAAATGGTTTAAAAATATATAAAACTTTATTATTCGAAAAAAATTATTTGAAATTAAAAACTATCATTCATAATTAAAATCTTCATTGGCTCTAACAAGTAGAATACGTTCCAAGGTAATTGGAGTAAGCTTGTTTCGTTGGTCGAATAAAATATATTTTAGAGCCGAAAATAGTCGTTCCACGCACACTTGTGTACATGAATTTGCTAAAACGATTTCTGCTACAGCTGCCAACGTATTATTTTGGCTACTCCAAAATTCTATCACGTTATCATTGAGTGGAATTCTTGGTTGTCGTTCATACAAATGCAGATCAGTTTCTATTCGTGATACCAAAGTCGACGTTGCCTTTACATTCGTTGGTGTAGGATCCAGATTTTGAAGAAATTCGTGAACTGTTTTCAGCTTTTTATGGGCTTGACTGATTGTTGATGGTTCATTGGAGTTTGACCTTGAAATTTGCGAGTCTGAAGTCAAAGTGTTTTCTGTTGATATAAAAAAATGTGTACAAATAATGTATTGATTTGATTGATTTAAGTTGAATAAGTACACTAAGAGCTAGGCTCTTTTATAGTACAGCATAAATATTAACATTAAAAATATATATATATATATATATATATATATATATTAGGCCGGGTCAATTTGTATGGACGAATTTTTTGGAGGTCTGGCTCAGCGAAATTCGTAAAATACATGTAATTTCAAGACTTTTTCTCCACTACAGCATATACAAAATCTGGAAAAAAGCTGTGCGGACTTTCGTAAATAGATTTTGTTCTCAATTATAAAATATGAATGTATGAATGTATGTGTATGAATCTATTTACGAAAGTCCGCACAGCTTTTTTTCAGAATTTGTATATGCTGTAGTGGAGAAAAAGTCTTGAAATTACATGTATTTTACGAATTTCGCTGAGTCAGAATTTGACCCGCCCTAATATATATATATATAATAACCTTAATATTTAATAACCTTAGTTATAAGATAAATCAGCTTAACCTAATTTTAACAAAAAATAACAAAATTAAACAAACAATAAAAAAACAAAAGATTGAGGATAAAGTAATTAGATAGAAGAAAAATTAGATAGAATCGATTGCCTAAAAATGGTCCTCTCCCAATGATTTCCCTAAGCCTTCGTGGCAGCGCATTCCACAACCTAATGGCGTTGATGAAAAACAGGTTAGAAGATATTAACGTGCTATGCCTCGGAACTATTAAAATATGGCTTTTTCTGGACTGGCATTAAAATAAGCTGTCAAGTCACATCCAAGTATTGCATTTCGGAAACGAGACAGTCGATCAAATTTACGAAGGCCGTACACATACGCGTTGCGAAAATAAATGCTATTTGAAGCTTTAACAGGGAGGAAAAGTCAAGTTTTCTGTAAACTGCCTCAGAGTATGTTGTCACAGGTAAAATAAGAAGTATAACCAGCTTATGCCTAATGTTAACTGGAGTCAAACTTTCAGATATTCTTAAGTTGCGCAAAATATAATAAACTGTTTTTACAATACTATTTACATGGTCGACACAGGAAAGCGAAAAATTTATAAAGAAGCCATGATTTTTAATTTTGGACACAACAGTTAGCTTGTTTGGACCAATAAACAAATCAGGGACATTATTAACACATATTTTCACTCTACAATACAACAGGCAGAACATACGATTTCGAAAAATTAAGAAGAAGACCATTGCTATCGGCCCACTCATTGATGCTGCAGAGGTCCACATTCATTCTGCAACATAAGTCATCAAGAAGTCCTGTGCGTCTAGATATATATAACTGGACATAATCAGCGTAAGCGTGTATAGAAGCTTGATTGCAAACAGAAAAACAAATGTCATTTATAAACATTGAAAACGGTGCATCAGCAAGTGCAGCAAAGTTAAATTGGGTTTCTTTGCTGGCGAACGTCCTCCAAGTGCCACCACCAGCCGCACAAGCAAATGCAGCGCAAATTTCCTGATTGTTTTGCTTGCCAATGTTCTCCGAGAGTTGCCACGAGCAGCACCAGCAAGTGCAGCACAATTCAATTGACTGGTCATCTCTCCAATATTTTAGAAGCAGCATTTCAGCACGTCTCAAGCGCTAAGTCAAATTTCTGCCATTCTGCCATTTCTGTTGCTGGTGATGGCACTTGGAGGATGTTGGCTAGCAAGAAATTTTGCACTGCACTTGCTTTTGCTGCTGGTGGTAGCACTTCGAGGACGTTCGGCAGCAAAGAAAGCCGATTTAACTTTGCTGCACTTGCTGATGCACCGGGAGATCGTTGGCCCACACACACAAACTCAAGCGCTTTCGTTTTTTTTATTTATATTATTTTGTTATTTTTTAAGTTTAGAATACTACAAGTTTACGAAATAAGTTGCAAGTACAAGCACTCGAATTAATTATGTCGCGGAAGTAGCCCCTGGGGCTAGCACAAATTTTGACAATTATATTCACCTCACAAATGCCAAAAATTGCTCTACCAACTGTCAAAATTTAATCATCCGACTGAAAATTTTCTAATTGACACACACCCTCTATGAATAATTGCATAGAAATAGTGAACTATTACATAACAATACGTATAAGCGTACTGAGGTCATGTGGATTTCATAGAAACAGTGCACTTTACACAGACTCATGTATGAGTACACATATCTCATGAACATAATCATAAATACAATTTTAGAGAACATGACCTCATGTATGAAAGAACCCATAACTAAATACTCGAAGACAGTGTTCCCGTTCATAAATTTTGTATACGCCAGATTTTTGAACGTTTTTATGATTGTAAGAACATAAATTTTTCTCGTATTTTACATAAGCTTTTGTATGAATGCACTCAAGCTATGTATAATTACCAGGAGCTTATGTAAGAGTACATACGATCAGTGAACACAAAATTCATGTTGGTTTTTTATGAACGCATACACAATTTATATTTTCAGTGTAAGTCCTTGGGTTGGACAATGGCCGAAAATCAGTTAAAATGATTATAGTGTTTTGGATTGTCTTTGAACTTAGGATTGTTATTTCGAGTACCTTAAATTAATAAACACTATCATTTCATTCGATGTTACTTATTTATATAGAATCATATTTACTTAAATACGCATTTTATATATATATTAAATTTTTAAAATCCGCTGAATAGCCAATTAATGTGCTTAGTGGAAACTCCTAATTGCTAATAGGGGGTATGTTTTAGTACGTAGGTGCATTCTGCCTCTCCCGGCTGATCCAGACAGGATCTAGAATGTAAATCGTGCATGCGTATAGCACGGGTATATGTATCTTTAGAAGATTTCATACTTCCGGGCGAGTCAAAAAAAATTAGTAGAGCTCAAATACAAAAGCGTTGAAAATCACAAAAATGTTACAAGGAGACGGGTACGTTTTTTTCATGGAGAAAAGAAACATTCACCAAAAATCCTTTTTTCGTCCTGTAATAGGGAAAATTAGTAAATATCACAAGCATGGATGTAATTTTGCTTTTTAATGAAGATATGTCAAATCGGTATCAATTTTGTTTTTAATTCTTTACCAAACACCCAGACAGGGTGTTGCTAGTTACGTCCAACACTTTAAAAAACAGCAGTAAGAAAGTTGTTCGCATTCGATGACCTCGAAAAATGTTTCACTGAGTAGTAGTAAAGAAAATTCCAATAACTGCAATTCAACTTTTTCTAATAAGCTGACAATATTTTTATTATTTAAAATTTTTCTCTTTACTCCAAGCAGGCTCACCTAGTACCCCGTATGATCGCGTGGCCCTTTATAAAAAAATTACAATTATCTTTCATCTTACTTTGCGATTATGCAAAAAAATAAACACGCACAAAAAACTACAACACATACCAATAACAAATGCATGCAAATACAACATGAGCTGAGTGTATTGTTACAGACCACCCTAAACAAGTGCGCGTGCGTGCTTTAACTGTCAAAATCGGCTCATGCACATACATTTTGTATGAAGCCTAACGAAACACGCACCGGACTACCGCAAGTATTAGAACAAAGAGCAATCAGCTGTTATAAAATAATTGATCTCAATTGCAAATGGAAGTAAGTATGTGCAAAATTATTAAATTTTTACACAATACTAAATTTCTTTAAGATTTTTAAATCATCTTAGTTCAACAACGAAAACCTGATTGAGCTGGTTCGAGAGCAGAAGTTTTTTCTGGAGCACACTTGTTTAGGTTTAAGGTCTCTATCCAGCTCTCAAGTAATTACTCAAGAAAAAAGTTACTTAAGTTTCTTGAGTGTAAAAAAGTAGTAGACAAGTAATTTTGACGGCGAGAGTTTTGACAGTTCCAGCATTGTATCACTTTGTATTGAAAATTTAGGCTGATTTGTTTTCATCAAACATTGAAATAAATTTGTTGCAATAAATATTGAAATAATTCATTAAATGAGTAATGGCTGAATTGCAAAGGTAAGTAATAGAGAAAAGCGTTTGTTTACATTTTATTAAATTTTGTTTACATGTTGGCAGACCGCTTCTTCCGGACAGCTTTCGACCGCTTCTCGGAAGACATCTGCCCCTCAAAATTGACTGCCTCTTCTTCTCCCTCCGTAGAAATGTTCATGTGCATGTCTAAAATATTCTTTTATTCATTTTAAATCAATTAATCAATGATATCAATAAAATTATTTACCTTTGAATGTTGGTTGCCAAAATTTTACTTGAAGTAATAATATAACTTTCATATATTTCTTGACATTCACAGTGTTACCGTTGTCACTTTTCAATGAAAAAAAAGTAGTAAGAACAGAAAATTTTTCCTACGAGCTGGATTCTCTTTCAAGTAATTTTGACAAGGAAAAATTACTTTTCGATTACTTTTCAGATTTATGTATGAAAATAAGCTTTACTTGAGAGCTGGAAACAGGCCTTTAGCGTAAAATAAAATTGCATTCCGTTTGAGAACGCACCGCAACGCGAACTTGTTTAGGGTGCACTGTTACTTGTGTCTTTTGCATGAAAATCTTGATATTAAAAAAGTCACAATGTGCAATATTTTGTGTTTGTTTTTTTTTTAAACATTGGTTCGTCCATTATATTTTATGAGCATCATCACTTTACACCGTCAACGTTAAAAAACAGGATATTTTTTCATTCAAAGTATTCACATAGAGTGTAGTGGTAAAATTTTCCAAACCTATGGCTAAAACAAAAATTACGTGATGATAAACCAAACCTTTATGAAATTTTTTTGCTAGATGTATAACTTTTCAAAGAGGTAAGATATTTTTACGAAAAAAATCACAGTAAAAACGAAAAATGCTAAAATTGGAAATTATGTAATTGATATTTGGAGTGTTTAAGTAGCTTATGCTTGAACTACTTATTCTGTCCAAAACCTTAAAAATAACAAAATTCAGAAAGCAGTTAAAACCTGACTTTTTTAAGTGTCGAAAAAGTCAAGTATTCTGGCATATCAGTTTTTTTTTATTTTTGAAAATTCAGGGTTCAGGATTTAGGTAATCCTTAACCTGGTTTAAGGGTAAGAAATAATAGAAAAACGTCAAAAATCAAATAGTTTAAAATATGCACTGCAAAAGTAGTTTGCTTTCTATTTTCAAGAAAACAAACGCTTTTAAGAAGTTATTGGATTATTTTTAAACACAACTTGCCACAAGCAAGACAAGAACATTAATGTAATAAGCACCTTAAAGCACTTAGTCCTTCACCAAGGTGATTCATAAATATAAAGTGAGGTGATGAAAAAAACAATTATGTGATTTATTGTTGATGAAATTTCAGTTTCCGCGCTTATGAATAAAGTATTTATGGCGCACATAGAAATCGTATTTATTTATTGCATATTTTCATCCTCCCTCCATTTTGTTGCTGTTTGTATATCGGTTCGCGTGAAACGATTTTGGCGCGTTTTTACAATGGAAAATATATCGTGTCCAACGTACACACTCACGTTATCCCACCACAAGCCTATGTGCCCGCATCTACAAATATCTAGCAAACATCTGTCTATGTGCTTTTACGAATACTTTTTATGGTTAAACCCCAGGGACATCTATCGTTGCTCTTCAGATGCAAAGAAAAGCAGGATGCAGTGACAATGCTTTTCTTGTATTCAACAACAATAATCCGCAGGGACGGAGTAAAGTGCGTAAACAAAGGGTACACGAAGAATTTGAACTAGATTGAACTAGATTGATGACTTGAACTTGTGAACTTGATTTGAAATTGTAATAATGTCAATATTTGATACTTTTATAGAGAGTGATTGAAAAAGTATTTTAGAGAGAGGGAAAGCGGCATGTTTCATGTCTTTGTTTTCACAGGTGACAGCAATGCCAAAGCCTAATAATCTTAACTTTCCCCCTAAAATTCATTGTTCAACTCCAACTATGGAGAACCGAGGATTTTATGTGCTTAATGTTTGCTTCGTTTGCCAGCCATTTACTTTTTGCAAACCATGGGCTGCGGGCCATGAGCGATTCTAAAATAAAAGTGGCTAGCAAAAACAGCATGACACGAAAGAGTATATAAATGGACAAAAAAGACAAGCTGTTAAAATGTACAAAAAATTAGCGATAGGGAATGTACAAAAAAAAAAATTGGAAAAGTGCTATAACGTTTAATACATCCAAACGAACCGTTGAATTGAGATAAAATTATTTCGTCCATATGACACAAGGATTGCGCAAAATTGAAGTATCAGTGTGTAAAAATCCTTATAAGCAAGCTCTCATTCAGTGCTTTTAGAATTGGCAATAAAACTTTGCGAATTAGCAGATGCAACCAATAGGTAAAAATAAGAAGATGTATAATTACACTAGGTGAGAAATTGAAAAAAATTTCAGTTTTTGTAGCCACTATAAATTTCTGATGTGTTACTATTTCTTTACCTAAGAATAAAAAAAATGTAAATTGTATGGATAAGTTTTTTAATTTTTTTTTTTTTGTAATTTGAAAAGTGATGTGCAATGAACAATTTTGACCATAGCTTGGGAACGCAATGTTGTCATAAATCGCAAAATAAAATAAAAATTTCATTATTAAAAATATTATGACACTGTTTTCCTTTTTTCGTGGTTTTGAGGCAAACTTGTAACTTGAGGACGAAAATTATAAATTTTTGCATGTATAATTTTTTTACTAATTTAATTAAGAGTTTTAGTAGACTAAACCGTTTTCATATAGCTTTATTTTATTGAGAGGTTGGTGTGGTTTCCATCGGAATCAGCTTATTTTTAACTTCATCTTTTTTTTTTAAACAAAAACTTGTACAATCATGACTGTTGCATTATGGCTGTAATCGTGATCACAAACGGACAAACAAATAAACTTTCAGACAGACCGGTGGAAATGTCTAAATCGACTCAGGAGGTGATATTCCTTTTATATAAAAAACTAGCAACCCTCCGCGGCTTTGCTCGCGATATGGACGGGAACAGACCAATTGTTGCAATTCCATTCTTATTAAAATAATAGTGAAATAAAAGCTGCAACAACCAAAACTATAAAAAACATGACACGAAGGAAATGTCATAAGAATAGCCCACCCTAGATTAAACAATATATATGTATCGATAAGGAATAATCGCTAAGTCGACTTAAGACAGAACTGATTTCTTAATGCACCTATGTTCCACACATAAAGAACTATAACACAAACACAATCTGGATCTTTAGCAAGACCTAAGCCAAAGCTATGACACAAAAACTGAAGAACCTTTTTCTCATTGAACTCATATGGCATTAAAATAACTTTTTAAACAAAAACTTAAAACCTTAGCCGCACTTGATTGCCTTATCGCACAGGTTCGCATTGGATACTTTTTTTGTACTTGTCTTGGTCCTAGGGTTCTGACTATCTTTTTTTAAGATAACCAACAATTAATAATATTGTGCGAATTTGTGATGAAGATTTTAATAAACTTGAAATGGTTAAGGCACTACTATTAACAAGGAATACAACTAGTGTCCGACCGAAACTGGAATTTTGGCCGAAACCGAATATTCGGCCATTTTATAATATTCGGCCGAAACCGAAACTGGTTATTAATAAGAAAATTTAAGTTTTTACAAATGATTGTTTTTATTAAAAGAAAACAAAAGTACTACTACAGTGACACATATTCGTATAAACGCACTCTTAAATTTAAATTTGCTACCTTCTCTCTCTTTTATTAATGCATTATTCAAAACAAATTCAAACTCATATTGTTCACTAAACTAACGGAAATTTGTACTGAGTGCAAAAAGCTGTTTTCGTTGTTGTTGTTTTATATAAATCAGTTCAGTTTAAATATTTTACTAAAAACATGTACACATTCCTTTAAACGCACCTGAATAAGGAGGTCGAAAATATATTAGTGGTTTAAAGAAATAAGTATTTGCTTGTATTTAATTAACAATTGGTAAGTTTTGTTTAATTTAAATATAAAAATATTTTCTTAATGATATTTTTTTAAGATTTTATCAAAATGCCAAAGGGAAAATACCTCAATGACACAGAAAAAGTCCAAATCAACCTGTACCATAAAGAGGGTTATTCAAATCGGGAAATTGGGCGGAGACTAGGAAGATCAGAAGCAGTCGTCCGCTCTTTTTTAAAAAACGGTGTTAATTATGGAGTAAAAAAATCCACGAAAGGCAATCGAAAACTGAGTATTCGCCAAGTTAATCAAATTAGGAAGGAAGCCACCACAAGTTTTTTGAACTCAACTCAAATAAAAGAAAAATTAGATCTTCCAGTGACAACGAGGCACATTGCACACATTTTACGTAACTCAGATAACGTTAAATGGAAAAAACCGGTGAGCAAGCCTGTGTTGAAGCCGCATCACAATAAGGCGCGCTTAGACTTCGCCCAAAAACACATGCAATGGTCAACTGAGTGGGACAATGTTGTATTTTCCGACGAAAAAAATTTAACTTAGATGGCCCAGACTCTTACAGCTGTTATTGGCATGATTTGCGAAACAATGACGTACGTATGTCAAAAAGAAACTTTGGTGGTGGCAGCGTTATGGTGTGGGCGGCATTTTCATCTAGAGGTAAAGCAAATATCTGCTTTGTGCCGCCCAAAATGAATTCTAAAAAATACACGGAATTGTTGGATGATGTTCTCATTTCATTTTTGGATGATAAAATGGATGAAGACAGTATTTTTCAACAGGATAATGCTGCCATTCACGTTTCTAAAGAGGCATTAAAGCCCAAGGACACCTTTACAAAACCGGGCTAGAGCTCAAGTTGGCCATTAAGGAAGCTTGGGAAGATTTAGATCGTCAGTTGCTGGAAAATTTAGTGAAGTCGATGCCGAATCGTATATTTGAAGTTATAAATAAAAATGGTGGACCAATTAATTATTGAAAATTAAATAAATACATATTTCTATTGAAAATTAAGTTGATGCGTTTAAACGAATATGTACTTGTTTTAAGTAAAATATTTAAACTGAAATGATTTATATAAAACAACAACAACGAAAACAAGTTTTTGCACTCAGTACAAATTTCCGTTAGTTTAGTAAACAATATGAGTTGGAATTTGTTTTGAGTAATGCATTAATAAAAGAGAGAGAAGGTAGCAAATTTAAAATTAAGAGTGCGTTTATACGAATATGTGTCACTGTAGTACAAAACAAGTATTATTTGAATATTGAAGTTTATAATAATTAATGAGAGTATTTATAATGAGAGAATGAGAGAATTTTTTTATTTTATTTTTTATTGCACACTTCCGTACACACTCAAAATAGTACGCAACTACAATGTACATTTCTTTAGAACTACAAAGTATTTCTGTTTTTCTCTAAGGTTTAGTATTATAAAAATAGAAATATGTATTTCGTTTTTTTTCCTTTATACCACACACATAGAATTCGTTCGGAAGTTCAATTATCAATTTTTGGCTTAAGTACCTATAAAACTTTAATGGTAATTGCAATAGAGATGATAATATCGAAAATGATAGAACTGATAAAATTAACCAAAATGTTTTGCGTTAACACGATAAATCAAATTATAGACGAATTCATAATTTTTGTTTTGTACAATGCGTTGAAAATATTTTTTTTAAACCAAACTTATATATTTGAATTAAATGACTGATGCAAAAAATTTTGGTATAATTCAAGAATAGCGAAAACACTCTTTTTTAATAATTTGTTGTTGGATTATACGGATTTTAACCTCCTTAATCCAAATTTCAGGCTGCTGGCAATTGGTTTAGAATTTATAGGCCTCTAAAGTTGCAAAATGGGCTACAAATCTTCCTGCTTTTTTTTAGTGTTCCGCGTTATGGGTATCAAAAGAAAGTTAATGCGAGTACCTATTCAAGGAGTTATCAAACATGAAAATTCATTCATAACTTTTTAAGATATACCTATCATTATATTTACAATTTGTTTGGAAAACTAGTGGTTTGGAAAACTAGTCGTATTTACCTTGTTGAATAGGTACTTAAATTACCTTTCTTATGATACCCATAGAGTTTAGTTTTGTTGAGTTTAGGCTATTTTTCCCAACTCTGAAGGCCTATAACTTCTAAATCAATTGCGAGCGGCTTGCAATTTTTCCAGATTTGGAGTAAGGAGGCCAAAATCAATATAATCTGCAGAACAAAAAATTGAAAATTATAGTTGTCGCTATTCTTGAAATGTTCTGAAATTTTTACCAAAAGTTTCGGCTAGTTTCGGCTAGTTTCGGTTATTCAGCCATATTGAGGCCGAATAGCCAAAACCAGCCGAAACTGCCAAAAAGGGCCGAAACTGGCCGTAACCGAAACCGAAACCAACTATTCGGTCGGACACCCAAAAAATTAAATGTAAATCCAACTCACACCTAAGTGAGCATAAATCCTTGGGCTTACAACGATCGAAAAAAAGTTTAAAGTCTAAATAATGTTCGCGTTGACTCGGATTCAAAAACTTCATTCATTTTTACAGTACGATTTTTGTATAATCGCAGCAGATACCTATTCTGTATTCAATATATTAGTTGTATTATGGGAATTTGTGATGATTTAAAAAAAAAGGAATTGGCTAGGGCAAGACCATAACTTGGGCCTATAATTAATGTAGAATACAACGAATATCACAACATGAATGTAGATCCAATTCAAATCTAAGTAACTCGTAGCCTTTAAGTCCTTCGGTTCACAACGATTGGAAATAAGTTTGAAGACAGGAAAATGTTCGCATGTACTCGAATTCAAAACCTTTTTAATTTTCCAGTATTTGGAAAAAACTAAAAATATATCATACTAAAGTACGTGGCATGATTTCCTTTTTTTTTTTCAAAATGTCTTTCATCGTATCTGCATTTCAGTAAGTTTTTTTTATTTAAAAAATAAAGCTTGGCAAGGGTTTTCTTTTCTTTGAATGAATCTTCTGAAAACGTATATAATAGCCTTAAAGTGCATTCTATTCTGAAAAAAATTCTGTATTTTTTCTAACCTCTTCAAGAATTCTGCATTTTTTCCGTTCTTTTCTTAAAAAAAAATGTTGACCTTAATATAAATCGTGTTCTTTTCTAGAAAATTTTGACCGCAAAAGTATAACAAATGCAGAATTTTCTGACCAGTAAAATACGAAGGTCCTGCATTCTGCCCTCTAATAATACCAACTTAAAGACAAAACAAAATAATTTTGACATTAATATTTTGTGCTGTGGCAATTGTGAGAAGCAAAAAGTTGCAATTTTTAAAATTTTCTGAAATTTAATCCAATATATTTTTGAATAAAGTAGTTACTTTTAATAAAACTGAACTGTTCGATGAATATTTGTTAAAAATTCCATTCAGTCGACACTATGCATAACCTTAATCGTAAATACATAGTAAATCAAAACAACAATAAACAAAAAAAGCTGAATTTTTTTCGTCAGAACCTAAAAAGATCTGCATTTTGTGAGGTCAGAATTTTTTTCAGAAATTTGATAATTTTATTCCGCTGATTTATCTGAACTTGGAGATTGTTCGCTATATATGGTGGCAGCTGATATAGGAGAGTAGGTATAATATGGGGATTCTGGGACGGGCGGAGCCGCTTGTGCAAGTTGACGGCACTTTTTTGCGGTTTTTGCGGTTTTGGGTTGTGCAAGTTGACAGCACTTTTTTGTGGTTTTGGGTTTTGCAAGTTGACGGCACTTTTTGCGGTTTTGCGGTTTTGAGTTGTGCAAGTTGAAGTCACTTTTTGCGGTTTTGGCTTGTGCAAGATGATGATAGTTTTTGTGGTTTAGACTTATCTCCGTCCGTCCGTCCGTTTTGCGGTTTTTGATAAGCAGTTGCATAAAATGTAAACATTTTTGTTATCTCCGTCCGTCTTTGGCTTGTGCAAGTTGACGATAGTTTTTGTGGTTTTGACTTATCTCCGTCCGTCCGTCCGTCCGTCCGTCCGTTTTGCGGTTTTTGATAAGCAGTTGCATAAAATGTAAACATTTTTGTTTTTTCAATGCTTGGGAAAATAATAAATTGTCTTCTCCGGTTTTTGATAAGAAGTTGTATAAAATTCCTTAAAAACAGAAATATTTGTATATAAAAATTTATTAAACATTAAGAATACGGCAATAAACAATCAAACACGGAATAAGCAACTTATAAAAATGGATTCATTTAAATGTGACAAGTGCCAATTAACCTTTAAGAAAAAGTTTAATCTAAACCGACACGTGAGAGTAAAACATGAAAGTCAACAATCGGAACATTACAAATGTGATATTTGCATGAAGTTTTTTACACGTAATGATAGTTTAGTGAAACATTTAAGACGAAAACATTCATCTTCTTCAACACCAACTGCATCAACATTAACAGCATCAGCAGCGGGAGCAGCATCAAATAATGTACCAAAACTTCAGACGATTGTAACAAATACAATTCCAAATATCTATTGCAGCGCATGCAAGAAAGATATAATTATAAAGAATTGGTCTTACCACATCAGGACTAACGCACATAAAAACAATAGCGGTGAAATAGTAAACGAGCATTTAACTAGAATTTCATCTGTATTTAATGAACGTATAGAAACATTTATATATAAAAATACCAATGAGGGTTTATTGAATGCCGAAATGTTTCTAGATAACGCTAAAAAAATTGTTTTACAAGCTCTTCAGGATATGTTACAGAAACACATCAACATTAAATTCAATATAGAATTGTTTTGCGAATACGTAAAAATGTGTGATAGTGAGATGACAATTGATATAAAATCTCATCAAACAAAAATGGTGATGATTCAACAATCAACAGATTTGAACTCCATTTTTGATAAAAAACTTAACAATTTAATAACAAAAATGTCAGAATTTCAAGAACGTGACAGCGGTTGGTCTCTCATCAGAATTTTACACTTGGAGATTAATATTAATCAAAACAAGCCAATAAAAGGCTCCCAATATATTCAATTGCCTAAAAATATATTGGAGAAACATGCTGGTATAAATATACAAAATTCTGATGAATACTGTTTTAAATGGGCAATGATATCAGCCTTGTATCCTAACATTACTTTATAAGCATAATTGACGTTAATGACGACATTTTATTGTTAGGTGATTTTAATCTGCCTGACTTGAAATGGGAATCTTCTGACGATGATACATATTTTTGTGCATCTAATTCGAAGACTCGCCAAGAGCATATATTTGTTGATAATATATGTTCTGACTTACAACAAGTGAGTTGTATTTATAATAGTCGTGAAAGACTTCTTGACCTGGTCTTAACTACAGATAGTAACAATGTGATTGTTGAGAGGGCCCCTCATGTTTTGACTGCTGTTGATGAATACCATCCACCATTGAGCATATGGTACAAATCAGACAGGGATAATATAGTAAAGTCTAACTCAATAGATAAAGTTTATGAATTCAATTTTAAAAAAGCTGACTTTTTGAAGTTGAATCATTTACTTCAAAGTAAACTTCATGTTATTTTAGAATATGTTAATAATAACACTCTTGATAATTCATTTAATTTTTTTTATATGGAAATCTTTGCTATGTTTTCTCTGTCCGTGCCATATAGCCTCAAATTTACGAAAAATTGTGCTTACCCCTGGTACACAAAGGAGTTAAAGATTCTTCGCAACAGCAGGAATAGGGCATGGAAAAAATATGTCTGTACCTTAGACTTGAATGACCTAGAAATCTACAAGCGTTTGTTTCTGGATTTTGAAAATTGCTCAGCTACCTTATATCAAAATTATTTAGACAGTACTAAGCTGAGAATATTGTCTGATCCGAAGAAATTCTGGGGTTTCATAAACACCAAAAAAAAATCTGATGGATTCCCTTCATCATTTAAGACCTCTGACGGATTTACTGACGATCCTGTCGTAATTTGTGGTCTATATGCCAATCTCTTTAAAGAGTCATTTTGTTCAGACTCTTTTAATCCTGATGAAGAGCACTTTGAATATATGAACTCTACACCCAGGGTTCCGTTGGATTCTATATCCTTTACTTCAGAGGATATTTTAAAGTATATTGGGTTGATCGATGAGGATTTTAATGCTGGACCTGACGGAATTCCTGCCGCAGTGTTAACACGATGTGGTTCCGTTCTAAGTCAACCACTGTCCATGTTATTCAATAAATCAATTAGCGAAAGTATTTTTCCACTTTTTTGGAAAAAATCTTTTATAGGTCCTATCTATAAAAAAGGTTGTAAGAACGATACAAACAACTACAGGCCTATCGCGAAACTCTCGTCAATTCCAAAACTTTTTGAGCGCCTCGTGTATGATCGTGTGAAAATTCACTGTGGGAAGGTCATGACATTTCGTCAGCATGGATTTGTTACTGGCAGATCCACTGTGTCTAATCTCCTCGATTTTACAACGTTTTGCTTAAATTCATTTTATTCAGGTAACCAGGTCGACTGTATTTACACTGATTTTAGTAAAGCATTTGATAAACTGCCACATAACTTAATTCTATTTAAACTAAAGTTAATGGGTTTTCCACAATTTTATGTAAGCTGGATTCAATCGTATCTGACGGAGCGATCTTATCAAATACGATTTCGAGGCGTATTGTCAGCTGAATTTATTGCTGAATCAGGTGTTCCTCAAGGTAGCCACCTTGGTCCACTTCTGTTTATTTTAGCCATTAATGATGTAACCCACATCATCAAACACTCTCATCTACTTATCTATGCAGATGACATGAAAATATACAGAACAATAGATGCTAAAGACAATTCAGATCTGCTCCAGTCTGATTTGAAATCCTTTGAAATTTGGTGTTCTAAAAACAATATGTTTCTAAATCCAGATAAATGCCAAACTATGACCTTTTCGCGAAAAAGGAATAATTTAAATTTTGATTATACGATAAAAGATACGGCTTTAAATCGTGTAGATTCTGTCAAAGATCTTGGTATATGCATGGATTCTAAGCTATCGTTTAACGTTCATATTGATTACATTTGTAAAAAAGCATCTTCTATGCTCGGGTTTATGAAACGCTGGGCCAAAGAATTTAATAGTATGATCACAACTACAACGCTGTATTATGCAATTGTGCGACCTCACTTAGAGTATGCAAGTCAAGTTTGGTCCCCAAGTTACAATGTACATGTTGAACGTATAGAGAGAATCCAAAAACGTTTTGTTCGGTTTGCTCTAAGGGGCTTAAGTGCAACTGATACTTTAAACCTTCCTCCTTATGAGGATCGTTTAAAACTTTTAAAAATGCAATCTTTGAATGAGAGAAGGAAGTCTGCAGATATCGTCTATTTACACCAACTCATAACTGGTGTATTCGATTCACCAGAACTTCTAACTCTTATAAATTTTAACACTAACCGTAGAAGCAGTAGAAATGCTAACAATTTAATTTACTTACCTTTTAGTAGAACAAATTATATGGCTACTGCTCCTTTACATCGCATGAGTACCTTTGTTAACAACTGTAGCTTTTTTGATGTTAACTTATCGAAAGGTCAACTCAAAAGTAGATTGAAAACTAATGTATGATTAGATCTATGTAAACGCATGGTTAGTTGTTATGTCTTGTGTTGTCCCTGAGCCCAACCCATATTATGGTGGGTAAATTTTTCTCACTTTGGATTGTTTTGGACCGCTCTTATCGATATCATTGGGGCTATTCACGGTTGGAGCGTACTTTTAACAAATCGTATTTATAGCATTTGTTATTGTTCGAATTGTGAGCACCTCGCCATGTGACTGTCGTATAAAAAGACTGTGCAACTCTATGATGTATGTGATTATGCGGCTGTAGACAGAGCATAAAAATACGAGGTACAAAAAACACGTCCAAGGGCTGCTTTTATTTACGAGTGCCTGCGTATTTGCATTTGTATGCAAAACAACAGCAAAGCAAAATGCGCTTTCGTAAATTGGCGTACAAATAGCGGATCGAACAAATGGCAGACCAGCGTATTCGAACTGTGAATGGCCTTATTGAGATGTTTTGATGTTATTTGGGCTGGTTCTTAAGATGATCCAATGCGGAGAAAGTGCGAAAAAGCTGTAGTAGCTGAACTCTATTGTTATTACTCGCCCACAAAGATGTTCGAGTTATAATGTAGAAAATATAAAATCCTCTATAATACATTTGAAGAATGGTAAAACTCTCAACCTTGAAGGGCTTATCTTTCCGTTGAGAGTCAAAGATGTTATAATTTTTGAAGAAAATAATCCGGAAACAAGCATCAATGTCTTTGGTTACGATGAAGAGCTTAAGAGTATAGTTGGACCGTACTATATCACAAAGGAAGAGAAGAGTAGACATATAAACCTACTTCTGCTTCAGAAAAGTGATAAATTTCACTATATTTGGATCAAGAACATTCCAAGGTAAATATTATATTCATATCATATTTATCATATATATAATTTGTTTTGTTTTTATTTTCAGACTTTTGAGTAATCAAGTGACAAAGCACAAGACACGAATACATTTGTGCAATGTGTGCTTGCAGTTTTTTGAATCCAGCTACAAATTACAACGACACAAACAGGAATGTACCAGAATCGTTGCAAAAGTTCCGGATATAGAAAATTGTAAGGTTGCCTTTTAAAATTTTAAACATAAGTTAGACGTTCCTTTTGTAGTATATGCGGATTTTGAATGTTTTCTACCATCAGAAAACACTCAAAATTCAGGTTCAATAAGAACAGTTCAGAGCCACATTCCGTGCGCATATAGTTATTATATTAAGTGTAGTTTTAATAGTTCCTTAGATAAGTTTAGAATATATACAGGTGAAGATGCACCTATTAATTTTATTAAAACCTTAGTTAGCGATGCTAAGGAAATTTATAATAATTATTTAAGTAAAATTAAACCAATGAATTTCCTCACACCATTAGAGTTAGATATTCAAAATAAAAGCACTAACTGTCATATTTGCGAAAAAAAGTTTTAAAGAGGATGAGTATAGAGTAGCAGATCATTGTCATTTAACCGGAAAATATCGCGGACCGGCACATATTGATTGCAATCTAAATTTTAAAATTGCTAAATTCATCCCAATATTTTTAAACAATCTTTCTTCTTATGATTGTCATTTATTTATTAAAGAACTTTCAACGATTCCTGGTAGAATAAACGTAATACTAATAAATAAGGAAATATATGTCTCAGTTTTCAAACATATACATTTCGATGATGATGATGATAGCGTTGAACTAAGGTTTTTAGATTCCTTTAGATTTATGGCTTCTAGTCTATCAAACTTAGTCCATAATTTATCAAACAGAGATTTTTATATTTTACGGTCTACGTTTAACGATGATGTCGAATTCAATCTCTTGAAGCAAAAAGGTATATTTCCTTATGATTATTTTGATTCAAAGGAACGTCTTCAAGAAGAATGTTTACCTCCGAGGGAAAAGTTCTTTAATAAATTAACCAATGAAGAATGTAGTGTTGTCGACTATGAACATGCTCAAGAAGTATGGACAACTTTTAATTGCACAACACTACATGATTACTTAGAACTTTACCTTAAAACAGATGTTCTACTTCTTACTGATGTTTTCGAAAATTTTAGAAAAGTTAGAGAGTTCTAGAACTACAAACCCTATATAAATTGGTTTATCATATAGGGTATGTATTCTATTAAGTTGTATTGCTACCATATTTTCGGTAAATCTTGAAGAGCTATGAAAATTTGGTTTAGCAATTAAGCTTCTAGCTCCCAATCTTTTTCCTCTATTTTCCCACTCGCAAACAATTTTAACATCTTTCCTCTTATCTACATTCTCCATGGTTTTACCATAAACAGCATTATTTAATAACTTGAAAAAGTTCTTTTCAGAATCATTTTTAGCTTGCGTTCTATGAAAAGTATTCAAATCAATATATTTTTTTAACCATGGCGATTGTTTAAATTTTTAAATTCTGTGAATTTTTTTAAGTTTTATTCCATTTTGTAAACATTGTTGTAAGTAAACATAATGAATGATATAAATTGATTTATTATTCAAATCGATTATAAGTTTTTGATGTTTACCGATCGGGCTTTTTTTATTTTCTGAACAAAACGGTAAGTCATTATATATATCATGCACTGCAGAAGATATCTCTAAATCAACTTCTAAAATATATCCTTCACAAGAATCATTAGCATGCTCATTTAACTGAAATGTTGATACATCATCAACCCATTCAAAATTTCCTTCAGGTAAATATTGAGACATTGCCCAACCATACAAATTATTGGCATCTAAATACATGAGATAATTTGAGGGTTTTGTAACATCAAAGTCATCCATATATTTATTATTTGCCTTAACATGTCTATTGGAACATTGCACAATACCTCCCCTTATTCCTTTTTGAATGAATTTAATCATGTCAATGTCTGTTAGTAGGTCTAATTCAATTTTTGTGTACTTTAACATTGCTCCCCAAGATAGTCCGGGAGCTGTATAATATTGACAAGGATCAAGATTGTAAATTGATTTACATACTTTTCTAAAATTTTCGAAAACATCAGTAAGAAGTAGAACATCTGTTTTAAGGTAAAGTTCTAAGTAATCATGTAGTGTTGTGCAATTAAAAGTTATCCATACTTCTTGAGCATGTTCATAGTCGACAACACTACATTCTTCATTGGTTAATTTATTAAAGAACTTTTCCCTCGGAGGTAAACATTCTTCTTGAAGACGTTCCTTTGAATCAAAATAATCATAAGGAAATATACCTTTTTGCTTCAAGAGATTGAATTCGACATCATCGTTAAACGTAGACCGTAAAATATAAAAATCTCTGTTTGATAAATTATTGACTAAGTTTGATAGACTAGAAGCCATAAATCTAAAGGAATCTAAAAACCTTAGTTCAACGCTATCATCATCATCATCGAAATGTATATGTTTGAAAACTGAGACATATATTTCCTTATTTATTAGTATTACGTTTATTCTACCAGGAATCGTTGAAAGTTCTTTAATAAATAAATGACAATCATATGAAGAAAGATTGTGGAAAAATATTGGGATGAATTTAGCAATTTTAAAATTTAGATTGCAATCAATATGTGCCGGTCCGCGATATTTTCCGGTTAAATGACAATGATCTGCTACTCTATACTCATCCTCTTTAAAACTTTTTTTCGCAAATATGACATTTAGTGCTTTTATTTTGAATATCTAACTCTAATGGTGTGAGGAAATTCATTGGTTTAATTTTACTTAAATAATTATTATAAATTTCCTTAGCATCGCTAACTAAGGTTTTAATAAAATTAATAGGTGCATCTTCACCTGTATATATTCTAAACTTATCTAAGGAACTATTAAAACTACACTTAATATAATAACTATATGCGCACGGAATGTGGCTCTGAACTGTTCTTATTGAACCTGAATTTTGAGTGTTTTCTGATGGTAGAAAACATTCAAAATCCGCATATACTACAAAAGGAACGTCTAACTTATGTTTAAAATTTTAAAATGCAACCTTACAATTTTCTATATCCGGAACTTTTGCAACGATTCTGGTACATTCCTGTTTGTGTCGTTGTAATTTGTAGCTGGATTCAAAAAACTGCAAGCACACATTGCACAAATGTATTCGTGTCTTGTGCTTTGTCACTTGATTACTCAAAAGTCTGAAAATAAAAACAAAACAAATTATATATATGATAAATATGATATGAATATAATATTTACCTTGAAATGTTCTTGATCCAAATATAGTGAAATTTATCACTTTTCTGAAGCAGAAGTAGGTTTATATGTCTACTCTTCTCTTCCTTTGTGATATAGTACGGTCCAACTATACTCTTAAGCTCTTCATCGTAACCAAAGACATTGATGCTTGTTTCCGGATTATTTTCTTCAAAAATTATAACATCTTTGACTCTCAACGGAAAGATAAGCCCTTCAAAGTTGAGAGTTTTACCATTCTTCAAATGTATTATAGAGGATTTTATATTTTCTACATTATAACTCGAACATCTTTGTGGGCGAGTAATGTTAGGATACAAGGCTGATATCATTGCCCATTTAAAACAGTATTCATCAGAATTTTGTATATTTATACCAGCATGTTTCTCCAATATATTTTTAGGCAATTGAATATATTGGGAGCCTTTTATTGGCTTGTATTGATTAATATTAATATCCAAGTGTAAAATTCTGATGAGAGACCAACCGCTGTCACGTTCTTGAAATTCTGACATTTTTGTTATTAAATTGTTACGTTTTTTATCAAAAATGGAGTTCAAATCTGTTGATTGTTGAATCATCACCATTTTTGTTTGATGAGATTTTATATCAATTGTCATCTCACTATCACACATTTTTACGTATTCGCAAAACAATTCTATATTGAATTTAATGTTGATGTGTTTCTGTAACATATCCTGAAGAGCTTGTATAACAATTTTTTTGGCGTTATCTAGAAACATTTCGGCATTCAATAAACCCTCATTGGTATTTTTATATATAAATGTTTCTATACGTTCATTAAATACAGATGAAATTCTAGTTAAATGCTCGTTTACTATTTCACCGCTATTGTTTTTATGTGCGTTAGTCCTGATGTGGTAAGACCAATTCTTTATAATTATATCTTTCTTGCATGCGCTGCAATAGAAATTTGGAATTGTATTTGTTACAATCGTCTGAAGTTTTGGTACATTATTTGATGCTGCTCCCGCTGCTGATGCTGTTAATGTTGATGCAGTTGGTGTTGAAGAAGATGAATGTTTTCGTCTTAAATGTTTCACTAAACTATCATTACGTGTAAAAAACTTCATGCAAATATCACATTTGTAATGTTCCGATTATTGACTTTCATGTTTTACTCTCACGTGTCGGCTTAGATTAAACTTTTTCTTAAAGGTTAATTGGCACTTGTCACATTTAAATGAATCCATTTTTATAAGTTGCTTATTCCGTGTTTGATTGTTTATTGCCGTATTCTTAATGTTTAATAAATTTTTATATACAAACTGCTTATCAAAAACCGCAAAACGGACGGACGGACGGAGATAAGTCAAAACCACAAAAACTATCGTCAACTTGCACAAGCCAAAACCGCAAAAAGTGACGTCAACTTGCACAACCCAAAACCGCAAAACCGCAAAAAGTGCCGTCAACTTGCACAACCCAAAACCACAAAAAAGTGCCGTCAACTTGCACAACCCAAATCCGCAAAACCGCAAAACCGGAAAAAAGTGCCGTCAACTTGCACAAGCGGCTCCGCCTGTCCCAGAATCTCCATATTATACCTACTTAGGAGCGTGGGTATCGTAACCTCGAGAGCGCATTTTTCATAATTGTTACAAAAATTTGCAATTTTAAGTCTTCCGTTTGTTCGGTGCCGTGTGCTATACTCGTGCTGAATTGGATTTCTGAAGCGTCTATCATCGAAGAACTCACTAAGTAGACTGCTCTTGAAAAAATCATCAATCGTTAAGACTTGGAGCTGTTTGCAAACGGGAACTCTGCTCCCTTGACTGTGGTAATTTTTATTCTTGGCCAATATTTTATGGAGCAGTGGGTTGACGAGCCATAAGCGGTGATGCCGTGTCGGATATAAGATTCATATAGCGCGAAGTTCTGCCACTATTTCGATTACTAATTGACAGTTGTCATCTCAGTGTCTTCTGTTTTGGTGATTGTGGAGGCATGATGTACTATGGATTTTTATTTTTATTTGGACGCGTGGCATGTATATCGAACGAATGTGCATATTTTTTGTTTTTGACGCATTTATCGATAGACCATTATCGTGAGACCATCTTGCAATAACATCGAGCTCATTTTGCATTATTTTTGTTGCGATTATGGGATCTTTATGAGCAACCACGATGGCAGTATCGTTGGCGTAGGCATAAACTGTGATATTTTGAACTGCTCTCAACATTTGATTTGCCTATATTATGTAAAGAAGAGGTCCGAGTTTGGAGCCTTGTGGAACGCCGTGCTTGCTGTCTACTGCGCGCCTAGATATTCTTTAATTTTTACTCGGAAAGAGCGAAATGACAGATAATTTTCAACGATTTAAGGTAATCACCTCGAAAACCGGCGAAGACTGCTTCCAAGAGTTTTTTGTGCGAGAGTGTGTCTAAAGCTTTACTGAAGTCGACGAAGAGTACTACGCTGTGATAATTTTTGCTCAGATTTGTATTCAAATCGCTTGCAAAGTTACTGAGAAGCTTGATAATATTTTTTTTGCGTTTTGGAAGCTATACTGGTTATTTTAAATTATTTTATATTTTTCAATAAAAGATTTGAGCCTGCAGCCTACTATTTCTTCAATTATTTTTTCTAGCACTGGCAATATCTTAATCGGCCGCAAGCTCACAAAGAAATCACTTGGCAACTCCTGAAATTAATGCATATAATCTGTTTGTTAGTATATAAATACTTAAGTTAGGTTGCAATAAGATGTTTGCAACCGAAACTTATTATTAATTCGCTTTATATTGGTCTATATATGCTTTTAAAACTTGGCAATCTCTTCAGTTGTTGTATTTGCGAACATTTTTGAAAAATTTGCTTGTACTCAAACCCCCGCTATTCATAGCGTGAGATTTAAAAATGAAACGATCTTGTTCTTTTTCTGCTTTTTTCTGCTGGAACTTCGTTTGCAAACAAGAAAAAATAATGTATGGATTGAGTGTTACATTTTAATCTTTAAGTTGTGAACATTCACATGTTGAACATTCAAATAATTACATGCATGCTCCTATTATATTATATATCGTCAAACAAAGTTTGACAATTTTCACACTTGTTGTATTTGTCAGTGGCTTTTTATTTTCACCTCTGCGGCATTTTATTTTCAGAGTTGTCAACTATCATTGTTTTATTAATACATTTTTTCATAAAGGGTGAGTGTCAAAAAGAAACTTTTCAGTCGTGGTAGGATAGAAAATATCAGGTTGAATAAAATTTGAGTGTTGAAATAAATTTGTCTTTTTTGCTGTGTCAAATGGACGATGAAATTTTGACAATTACGAATTTTGACGCTTCACATTTGCTTAATTTGCATTTTATTCAATTTGCGACATATTTAATTCGAGTGCTTGTATTTGCAGCTTATTTCGTAAACTTGTAATATTGTAAACTTAAAAAATAACAAAATAATAAAAAAATAACGAAAGTGCTTGAGTTTGTGTGTGCGAGTGTGTGAGCCAACAATCTCCCGGTGCATCAGCAAGTGCAGCAAAGTTAAATTGGCTTTCTTTGCTGCGGAACGTCCTCCTAGTGCTACCACCAGCAGCAAAAGCAAGTGCAGTGCAAAATTTCTTGCTAGCCAACATCCTCCAAGTGCCATCAACAGCAGCACAAGCAAGTGCAGCACAAATTTCCTAATTCTTTTGCATGCCAACGTTCTCCGAGGGTCGCCACGAGCAGCACCAGCAAGTACAGCACAATTCAATTGACTGGTCAACTCTCCAATATTTTAGAAACACCATTTCAGCATGTCTCAAGCGCAGAGTCAAATTTCTTCCACTATACTCCAGCGTGAATTAAATAAATTGAAAGCGGAGAATTTACGCTTCATTTGCTTGTGCTGCTGGTGATGTCACTTGGATGATGTTGGCTAGCAAGAAATTTGCGCTGCACTTGCTTGTGCTGCTGCTGGTGGCACTTGGAGGACGTTCACCAGCAAAGAAAGCCAACATCTGTAACTTCACTGCACTTGCTGATGCACCGGAAAATCGTTGGCCCTTTCGTTGGAAGCACTTTGATTATTTTTTGAAGTGAAAACTTCTTTAGGCGCGTTGAACGATTTTAATAGAGGGTTAATCTTTGGTTTGCGTCATCATCATCGTCATTTTGCGAGTAACTCTCGTCAATAATACAGACAGCGAGTAGGTTTTTAAATGACGCTCTTGTATCTTGACTACCAGGCGCTCGGCAAATGTAGCAAGCCACCATCAATAAGTTCCTCTGCTGACGCATCGTTTTTTCCCTCCCGCTGCGAAACATTGAATGATACTATTTTTTTCAATGTATATGTAGAGCTGCTGTAGGTTAAAATAAAATAAATTTAAAATTATTTATATCTGGTTTTTGTTTGACTTTTGATGCCACCACTCATAGTACAACTAGACAAGGTAGTGTTAGGGCTGATTGTGTTCTCTTTCTTAGTGTTATGGTCAAGGCTGTCAAACTCAGCCTTTTGGTATTTTGGGAAATTTTTGTTTGGTTCCAGATTTTGTATGAAATGTCAACTTCGTCTTGAAAGTTTCGGTCACCGGCTCTACGCCCTAACACTACCTTGTCTAATTTTGCCATTCCATCACTTGAAATTTACCAGGCAAACACAAAACATAGCAAGCAAAATGCGGTATATTTTCTGACGCCGATTCTGACGCCCTCTAACGTTGCGCAACCGCTGTGAACATTTCCATTCTCACTGCGTTGTTGATGTAGATTTGCCATGTAATTGTTGTTGTACAGTTCGCTGGAATTTTTTTGGACTTTTTTTAGCTACAGTCGGCATATGACAACTAATTTATTTTAGATAAGAGTTTAAATCAATTTTTGAAATTTTGTATAAATGTCTGAAACTATTTCTTTTAACTAAAATGTAAACACATAATTCATATAATTGATTTAAATTACTTCACTATTACAATCAAATCGCAGAGAGAATGACATGATCACAGCGGTAGCGCAGAGTTAGAGGGGATGAACCGAATTGGCGGCGAAAAATAAATAGCACTTTGCTTGCTATTTGTTTTGTTTGCCTGCAAGCAAGATCTAAAGTATATATATATATACATATATATAGTTCATATATATGAACAATTTAGCTCATTGAGAAAATTTAAAGAGTATTTATGTATTTTTATATAATAACAATTACGTAATAAACCTGCAAAATAAATTAATATTTTTAGTAGTAATTGGATAACTAAAGACTGCTTTTCCTAAGCATTCTATTTTTTAAACTGTGAAGCATCAATTTCTTATATGAATTAAATACAATTTATATGCTAAAGATATTTCTTAATTATAGAATATTCTACTTTTAATACACAACGCAATATAGATATAGTGTACATGTATATTGTGTTAGTGTTATGATTAAATAGATATAAATAAGATTTAATTTTTTGTATTAATTCAATAATGAAATAATTTAAATAAATTACTTAAATTGTATGTATTTTTGATATGGTAACACTTTTGCTTAAAAGAAATAGTTTCAGTAATATATAAAAAATTTAATAAATTGCTATAAGCTCTTAACAAAAATAATTCTTATTTCATATGCCGACTGTAGCTACACAATCAGAATTCACAACGTCTGCAAAAAATTTCCAGCTAACTGCGCCAACAACAATTACCAAGGAAATCTACAAACAAGGACGCACAGAGAAGAACAAGATCATAGCGGAACTTTTAGAACTTTTTGATCTTCATCCTTTCGCACATCCTACATGTCCGTCCGACCTGTCAAATCCATCCTACATGTATCCTATTAGCATGAAAATTCTTATATAGCAGTAAGGCGGTCCGTGGCAGGACAACGTCTTCCAGGGAGTACTAATATTTTATATATAGGTTTTCGCTTCGGTCGGCAGTCCTCTGACTGCTAAACTTTTTTATTTAACATGTTTTTTTATAGAATTTTTGTTTTTGTAGAATTGTTTTTATAGTAATAGTTTTTTGCGAGTTCTAATTTTTTATTCGAGATATTTCTAAAAGTTTTATATTATTTTTCACTTATTTTATCTTTTGGTTTCGATAATCATTTTTTATAAAATGTATCCCTTTTTTTAAAACATTTCAGAATTTCTTTGCTTAACCACGGGTTATTTTTTCTTTTTTTAATTCTTTTTGCATTTATCTGGCAGTTATTGTACATATTTTTAAAAGTTTCTTGTATTTTATTGTAAAGCAAATCTACATTTTCAAGCGCAAAAAGTTGCGCTGCCAAGTTTTTGCCATTTATTTGTGCACGCACCCCACTGACACTTCTTATTTTATTTACACGCGCTATTTGTTCTCTATCGCTGTTATTGTTTTTGTTGTTTTTGTTGTTGAATGTGACGCCACGCAGCAAAGGGTAGTGATCCGAGATTGTTGTTGTAATAACAGTCGCGTTAATTTGGCTCTTTTTAGCGCACACAAGCATATGATCGATCTTGCTGTTGGTGTCCTGCTTGGGTCTACTCATGTGCTCGCGTTGTTTACGTTCTCAATATCGTTCGACGACAGCTTCTCTAAATAACGCGTGGTTGAGCTACAGTCGGTTTTGTGCAAACCAATTTTCATGTCACTAATTATGATAATATTTTACTGCCATTTACTTGGGTAATCACTTGATCTAGTTCATTAATAAAAGTGTCACTGTCTTGAGACGGAGGTCTGTAAGCTACTTGTATAAGACTTGTTGGTTATTGGTGCACATATTAATTGTCATTGTTTCAAACGAGACGATTGTAGGGTGTACCACGTGTGTGTATGAAGTGCTGTTTTTAATGTAGATCGCGATGCCGCCTCCTCTGCGGCTTACACGGTTAAAAAATTCTAGCCGTTTTTTGACAAAGGTTCTTTTCATCATCAGTTATATTAGTCTCAACTAAAAAGATAATATCAACTGATAGAAGCAAATTCTTAGCCGCACAAGGAATGATGTAAAACGTTGTTCCGGATCGGGTGCTAAGCCGTCTTTCGAATAAATATGCCCTAAATATTTTACCTACTTTACCTTATATTGCAGTTTATTTAGATTAAATTTTACATTTTTTTCTATTTAAATGTTCATCGTGTTCCTTTTCTGTTCGACCGCCCCTAAAATATTATCAATGTATAAAAAACATCCTGGAAGACACAGACTAGTGTTTTAGTTTTTATAGGTCTGCCATAAAATTATCAAAAGGTTCGCCTTCCCGTTGGCTTCTTGTATAAAAAATATACCGTTCATATACCACGTCGTTTCTTAAATTGCAATAGCTTTCATATTCGTACATAACCTTTTTAATCAGCTTTGAATCAGTTTGAGAGTTTAAGAGCAAACATGTTAAACAGATCTATTGCTTCTTCTAAAGCACAGCTGAGGAATCTTGCAACTGGAATTTCCTCAGGTTCTTTATCTGTTTTCGTGGCCACTGCATAAATTTTATATAATTGATTAATCGCCACGGGTTCCTTGTATGCGCGCGCATATACCTTACAACTTTACTTGGTTTTAGGTTATATGTGCTTAGATGGATTACAATGAAAATTTGTAAAATATCTTATTTAGCGTAGGTTAAAATATTAAAATAATAAAAAATATTTGACAGTTCAGTTGTTCTGGACATGAAAATTGCGTATTTGATCTTTTGTATGCGCACGCATACAATTTTACTTGCAAAGAAATGCGAAAAAGAGTAAGCATATTTTTTGAAAAAATATTTGACAAAAACAAATCAAGATGCAGTATTTTGTTTTTGGCTTAGCTGTTGTTTCTTGCAATTTGAGCATAAAACAAAAACAACAAAAAGCTACTCACGATTTCGTTGGTGCGTTAAGGCCCAGTTATAATAGACGTAATGTAAAGTAACGTAATGTTGTCAACTGTCATCGTGACGGGACGTAATGTAAGAAAACGTTGTAGCAATTATAATAGGCAGTAGCCAGGCAGTTGTTTGTCGTAAATAATTGCACGTTCCTGCACAAAATACAATTAAATCTTCGTTATCCATAGCTGTGGATACATAAAACTAGCACATTAATAACAAAAACTCAACAAAAAGCGTAGTTCAACAATATAAAATACCGCAATAATCGAATCTAACCTCAATGTTTAGTTGTTCTTTGAACAGACGTAATGTAAAGTAACGTAGAAATCAAAATCCAACGGATTTTTACGTCCCGTTACATTACGTTACTTCTATTATAATCACTTGTATAAGAAAAGTATTGATTGAAACAGTAAGTGACAGAACACACTGCTGCAGTGGCATTTCACTACATTACGTTACGTCTATTATAACTGGGCCTTTACTGTGCGTTTAGACCGCCTGAACGAACAAAAGAAACCTCGTTCGTTCGCTCGGTTTAAACACTTTGCCCGAACGAACAGTGTTCGCTTTAAATTTATCGCGAACGATGTTTGCCCGGTGTAAACAGTAAATTAGGGCGAACGAACGAAGATTCCTTCGTTCGCTCTGATCGAACAAGCTTCGATCTTTTTGGGCGAATCCGGTGTTGCGCTGTGTTTAAAAACAGAAAAGTAGCAAAGAGGAGTAGCTTAAGAGAATTATTTATGAAAAGTACTAAAATATGTAGTAATTTATGTTTTATGTTTTTTAAAGTGTTCTGTTAACTTTAGCTGCAATATGATTGTGTTGTGTAATGTGCCAATTAATGTTTTTTTAGCGAAAAAACTCTATATTTAAAGTTTAATTTTAAAGCGACTGTTTACTTGAGGTAATTCTTTTTTAACAATAACTATATAACTTTTAATTCAAATTTTTAAGTTTATGGATAGCAAATATTATTTAATATAGCAGGAATCCACAGAAGAGCTTGTTCAAATAAAATAAAAAAATGTTTTAGGTTCTGCTGAAACTTTTTGAGTTTTTAATCGAAGATTTTAGAAAAATGCGGATATTAACTAAAATGATAGTTTAAAAATTGATTTGTGACTAAAAGCGATTCCTTAAAATTATAACATAAAAAGTATTTCTCTTAAATAAAAATCGAAAGACTCAAAGTACCAATTGTATTTGCTTAACAAGTGCATACAATTTGGTAGCAATTTTTATTTAATTGACTTAAAATTTTCGAAATTTATTGACAAACGAAAAATGTGAGAACATTTAATTTTTGTTCGTTGAAAAACTTAAATGGGCCCTTAAGTTAAACACACGTCTTTTTTATAATAACTAATACGAGTAATATATTGTTATGGAGTGGCAAACCATTTGTTGTTGAGAAACGGAATATAAGTTTTAGTTCTAATATAAAAATAAGGAGTAAACAACCCTGCATTTATTGATGTTCAGCCAAATGCACAAATTGCTGTTTACACCGCCTGAACGTACAAGATGGCGGCCAATGTTTGTTCGCGATTGATGTTCGTGCGGTCTAAACAGTACTCCGAACGAAAAATTTATTGCAATAAATTGTTCGCGATAAATTTTTCGTTCGTTCAGGCGGTCTAAACCCACAGTAACACACATGCAATGTTTGCGATTTCTGACTCGTTACATAGTATTTGTGTATGCGTACGCATACAATGGAACCGTTTTGTATACAAATTTAAGGAACCCGTGAGCGTTAAATTGAGTCCAATTTTCTTTCAGGAGTCCATTTAATATCAATGGGTTAGGTTTTGTAAAATCCTTCTTGATACATTAGTTTAATAAATGCAGCTTACTGCTTTGTATTTATTATTTTTTCGATTTATTCCGCATGTGACTGCGCCATGTTATGTTCAAATAAATACTGTTCTTTATTCAAGTTATTCTCGGTATGGTTGCCAAGTGGCATATTACAATAATTCTGATAAAGAGTTGCCAGAAGGACAACATTCCAATCTACAATATTTATAAACTGAGCATGCATCAAAGCCTTGCTTTGTATCTAATAGTAACCATCTAATAGCGCCATGTTATGTTCAAATAAATACTGTTCTTTATTCAAGTTATTCTCGGTATGGTTGCCAAGTGGCATATTACAATAATTCTGATAAAGAGTTGCCAGAAGGACAACATTCCAATCTACAATATTTATAAACTGCCTTGCTTTGTATCTAATAGTAACACACATGCAATGTTTGCGATTTCTGACTCGTTACATAGTATTTGTGTATGCGTACGCATACAATGGAACCGTTTTGTATACAAATTTAAGGAACCCGTGAGCGTTAAATTGAGTCCAATTTTCTTTCAGGAGTCCATTTAATATCAATGGGTTAGGTTTTGTAAAATCCTTCTTGATACATTAGTTTAATAAATGCAGCTTACTGCTTTGTATTTATTATTTTTTCGATTTATTCCGCATGCGACTGCGCTATGTTATGTTCAAATAAATACTGTTCTTTATTCAAGTTATTCTCGGTATGGCTGCCAAGTGGCATATTACAATAATTCTGATAAAGAGTTGCCAGAAGGACAACATTCCAATCTACAATATTTATAAACTGAGCATGCATCAAAGCCTTGCTTTGTATCTAATAGAATTCCCGTTTTCGTCTTCTTTTACTTTAAAAATCCATTACTTCAATAGTTTAACACCAACAGGACGTGTAATAAGTTTCAAATACCACATTTTTATAAATTGACTCAAGTTCCTCTTCAATAGCCTGCATCCAGTATAACTTGCCTGAGCAGTTATGTATGTCAGTAAAAACCTGCGACTCGCAAGTTTCATTCGCAACAGTCCGCAAAACTGTATACCCTAAATAAGAAACCCGTGGGGTAAATATTTACCCCGGTTTGTAGTTTACAGGTAATAAAAATTGGTTTGTAGTTCTAAGCTTAAAACATGATGCCAAAAAATGTGGCTCATCTTGTGTAAGTAAATTTAATAAATCAATATTTTTAGTGACATATATTCTCCGTCGATGTATATTTAGATTTTTTTTTAAATAAATAAGAACACAACAGAATTAATGAAGGATACGTTTCGTTTTCCAAACGAAGGATCTACAAATGCGAAAAGTATAAATATTCCGCCTTCGTCCCAGAAATTAAATGTTTTAAAAGTCCTCAGTTTCATTTACCCATTTTCCATAGTTTGCCAAGGAAATAAATCAAATTATGCCGAACAAAGCAAAAAAATTACGTTTGAGCTTACATCTGATGACAATACAAATGAATTTAAATTAAACAAACATTCGAATTCAAATAGTAATAAAATAATATTAAAATTCAAGATTTATTTATTTTTATTTTTTATTTATTTATTTAAAAATATTGTTGGCATTTAAGACTTGAGTCTTTTGCACGCCGCATTTTTAGAATAAATAAAAATAATATAATACATATATTCTAAACTATTTAAAATTTTATAACTAAGATTATTATCATTAATGACAGAAATTCTCAACTCATAAAATGATACCAATAATGTATTTTATTAGAGATTATGTTATCATTCAAGAATTAATTATCATGTACATTAGGGTGTTCTCTATTTGTATGGGATTTTTATTATATTCGAAAAAGGTAGGTCTAACCCCCCAAAAAGTTGTCAAATGATCTCAGAAGTAAGCTGGAAAAATTTAACGCCCCTACGACCCCGCCTTTCCATGCCGTCGTTCGATTGAAAAAAAAAATATTTATCACTCATACCTCTTACTTTCTCATTTTGAAAATTATTTTGTTTTATAGTGCGTAAACTGTGAAAATCAGTTCAAAGTTATTATACAATATGGAAAATATATAATTTTTAACATCTATCATATTTTCATACGCAATATTATATAAGTTTCATTTATATTATTCATATGTGAACATCACAATAACATTTTATAAAGCAATGTATAGTCATACAAGTGGCGACGGCGCGCCGCTTGATTTTCATCGGACGGCTTGGGGCTCTGACACTTTTGACACTTACTGGGTGCTTGACAACTACTAAAAACAACATTTTACAAATGGCAGTCTTGCAGCCACTTTTATACTTACACTATGATAGTTGCATTAAAGTTTATTTTATCGGTCATAGTGACAATCAAGTGTGTGAAAATGTCGTTGCGAAATGAAAATAGTATTTATTTAGTTGGTCCAATTAATTTTAGTATTACTGGTTCAAAATTGCCATCCAATAAACAAGTGTTACAGGTATTATTTTACAATACTAGAAACGTTAAATTAAACCTTAAAGAAAGTGCAAGTTTGGTGATTCGTGAAGTGATGATATTCCGGGAAAAGGCGCGCATACCCACTAGGCAATTACAGCATTGTGTTACAAAACTTTTGAAATTGCATGAGGAGTGGCGAAACTTGCAAAAGAACGCGCACAGAGCCAAAATAATTTTTGAAGAAAGAGAGAATTTGTTTGTCAATGATCTAGACAACCTCTTTGATATCGCACATGCAGAAGCAATGACTAAACTGCGGATTGAAGAGGACAAACAATTTCTTCTTGCACAAAGGCAGCCTGGTCTCGTAGGTTGTCTCGGAGCTGCCGACAAGATGTCTGCGATTGCTGAGGAGAAAAGGGAGAAACGTAAGAGAGATGAAAATACTCGGCTGGAACAACACATTGCGAGCAAAATAGCAAAAAATTCAATCGATGCATTGCCTCAAATGTTTTCTGAAGAGTCTGAAGATGAAGAAGAGCCTGAATGTGCCCAAATTGTTACAGTGTCCCAAGGAGTTTCTGGTGGCAGGAGAGCTCGCAAACATTTTATAACGCCAAAACTTGTTGCAGTGCTTGATAGATGTCAAGTTTCAGTGCGCTCCGCTGTTTTTATCCTGCAAGCAACAGAAGAAGCACTCGGCCACAGTTTGGATGAACTGATCATTACTCCAACTTCAATTCACAAAGTTCGTTCACAGTTGCGAACCCAAAGGGCTGCAGAAATAAAGAGCAATATTTTAAAATCATTACCTCAATTTGTGGTGGTTCATTGGGATGGAAAGTTATTGCCCGCATTGAGTAAGTGTAAACGTCATAATTATATGTAATCAGTTTAAACTAATAGTCGATTATATAATTATATAGGTATTCACGAGCAGAAAGTAGAAAGTTTACCAATTGTTGTAAGTGGACTCGGAAGCGAGATGTTTATAGATGTTTTAAGACTGGATAGTTCATCTGGAGAAGAACAAGCAGCAGCGGTATATAAGGCATTGCAAGATTGGCAACTTTGCGACAGAGTGCAAGCTTTGTGTTGTGATACGACAAGTTCCAATATTGGAAAGAAAAATGGTGCTTGTGTTTTATTGGAGAAAAAATTGGCAAAAGACTTGCTGTATCTTTCATGCCGGCATCACATTTACGAACTCGTATTGAAAGCCGTTTTTGAGTCTAAGTTGCCAATGCGCTCATCAAGTCCAGACGTTCCCCTTTTCAAAGACTTTAAAAAGTCGTGGCCACAACTTAAATCGAAAAAAAGTGAATGGAATGAAGGATAGCAACTGCCATGGAAAACTTATTGATTTTATGGAAAATATTTCCCAGTTCGTCTCACAAGAGTTAATAAAGCGTCAAGTGCGAGAGGATTACCGTGAACTTTTGGAGCTGGCATTATTGTTCCTTAAAGCAGAAAGTGTAAGTGATTTCAAAATACGGCCACCAGGAGCAATGCACCATGCGAGATGGATGTCGAAAGCAATTTACTGCTTGAAAATATTTCTTCTCCGTGAGGACTACCCATTGCCCAAAGAAGAATTGAATGCTTTAGGAGATGTCTGCTGCTTCATTGTCCGTTTTTATATTAAGGCTTGGTACAAATGCTCAAACGCAGCAACAGCATGCCAAACAGATATCGACCTCATTTGCCAAATGGTGAAATACCAAGATATTGACCGAATGACAGCAAAACCTGCATTGAAGAAACTTATGAGTCATTCTTGGTATTTACATCACGAAATATCTGCTCTCGCGTTTTTTGACGAAACTTTGGAACTCGACACTAAAAGGAAAATGGTACAAGCTTTGACAAGGGTTAGTGTAGAACAAGTGGACAAAAGGCTTCCTTTACATATTGAGGATATCAAGAACTGGGAAGGTAATAATGCGATTAAATAACTTTTAAATTTTAAACTAATAATTAAAAACGTGCTAACAGATAAGACGGTTGACGAATTTATAAATGAGAAAAGTGCGGAAATGTTTCGTCGATTTAAAATCGATGACAGTTTTCTCAGTTGTGACCCGGAAAATTGGAGTAGCCATGAAGCTTATATTGATGGGGAAAAAATTGTAAAGTCGTTGCGTATTGTCAATGATACTGCTGAGAGAGCAGTTAAGCTGATGGGAGACTATCATGGCCTTCTCACCAAAGACGAGAATAAAAAAAATACATTCTGCAGAGCGTTCAGGAGCACAGAAAAATTTACACAAATTGTTCGAAAACTGTTTTGAGTAAAAATTATTAATAAATACGTATTGTATAATAACTTTGAACTGATTTTCACAGTTTATACACTATAAAACAAAATAATTTTCAAAATGAGCAAGCAAGGCGTATGAGTGATAAACATTTTTTTTTCAATCGAACGGCGGCATGGGAAGGCGGGGTCGTAGGTGCGTTAAATTTTTCCTGCTTACTTTTGAGATCATTTACCTCAAAGACCTACCTTTTTCATAAAAATTAAAATAGAGAACACCCTAATGTGCATGTCACAGTGAAAAAGATATTTAAAACTATTGAAAATATTTTTAAAAGTTGTGAGATTAATATAAATTGACTAATGAAATGATCGACCTGCGGTGAAAAGATGCTAGAGCTAGAATAAGAGGTTGTGTTAGATGACTCAGATAATTTTAAAATGTATTTAAATACAAGATGGTTAAAAATTTCTAACATAATTTGTTGATTTTGTGACGAAATTACTCTTTTAACACTCTTTTGCAGAAAAAAATACGTGAGAGCTAACAGCTGATGACAATCCAAAATAAATTTAAATTAAACACATAGGATATTTTAAATAGTAATAAAGCTAAGTTAAAAGTGAAGATGACTCAGATAATTTTAAAATTAATTTAATCACAAAATGCTAAAAAGTTAATAGCAAAATTTGTTGATTTTGTGACGAAATGACTATTTTTCTACTTCATTTTTCCCGTTTTTAAAAGGGTTATTCCCGTTTTCCCTTTTCTTTGAAAATTCCCGCAAAACGGAGAAAATTCCCTTTTTTGGCAGCACTGGTAACGCTTGGCCTAAAATAAAAACCTTTTCTTTAACGTCATATGATTTCGTAGAGTTTATTCGAACAAGTGTCACATTAGATAAAACCTAACCAGTATATTGGTCACAGCTTAATTATTCAAACCATGGCAAAATAAGACAAGTTATTATTAGGGCCGAGAGCCGGTGATCGAAACTGTCAAAACGAAGTTGACATTTCATACAAAATCTGCAACCAATGAGAATGCAATATGAAAGCAAAAATTGGCAAAAATATTAAAATGGCTGAGTTTGACTGTTATGGTCACTAAGAAAGAGAACACATTCAGCCCTAATACTACCTTGTCTAGTTCTACTATGATTCAAACCTACTGAAATTGGAAAGCGTAGCGCCTTCTACTGTGTAATTGACTCTATGCAGAGCATGATTCAATTATTATAGGTTGTCCATTCGTTTGACAACACCCGTAAATTTGTAAAAAAAAATATATTCTCTCTCAAATATAAATGACAACCAGGGTTTTGTGGTCTTCTATAAAAAAAGTTATGTTTCAGTGTTTGATGTGTATTTTTTTTAAAAAAAAGGAGTTAAAATATATTTTTCTGTTAGCAGGAAAAAAAAATAGTGTGTATTGCGTTTATAATAATTATTGCTTTGATAATTATTATTGAAAATTGTTTTCAAATTTTGTTGCGATCCGTTTTTTTTTTTTTAATTAATATATAAATCGTGACTGTTAAGTTGTTATTATTAAAATAAACTTCAACGTGCGGTATTGACAAAACAGTTTCTTTTGGTGATGAAATTGAAAAATATAATGTGCTAGTGTATCCAATAAGCAGTCAGCGGTGTGAAAAGATTTGCACAACAAAATATTGAAATTAGTTTTTTAAAAACGCACTTAAATTTTCAATCCAAACAAACAAGCAGTGCAGAACGTAGTAGAAAAAGCAGCAGTGAAATGTATCCTTTGGTATTTAGTATTGCGAAAAAGTATGATATTCCTGCAACTGATTACTTTGATGGCATTAAAAAATTACTCTTTTGCTCTCCTCTTCAATTTTACGGGTGTACGTATTTATTCTTTTGAGTTAACGTCAAATGAATGGACAACCTATAGTAATTGAATCATGGTATAGAGTTGTTGCTTTGTTTAAAACTTACTTGAGAGACTTCCCGCATTTCTAGCGTTTTTTAATAAGCGAAGACATGATTGACAGAGATAATTTTAGAAGAAGGTTTCTTAAAGAGAGTGCAAGAGCAGTAATTGTAGGACAAAGTTTTTACGCTTTTCTAGCGTGAAATATTTTGAGTTTGGCTCTCTGAACTACAACTATGATAAATGAAGGAAATATGTTGCCAGCAACAATTGCTGTAAACTCCTGTGGATTTTTGTAAGAGTTAGCAACTCGGCAAATATCAACCGTCTTGAACATATACAATATCTCTTCATTTCTATAAGATTATAAGGTTTTGACAGTTTGAGCAAAGGTGAAAAAGAGCGTTTTCTTTCAAGTGCTGCAACTCAAGTTTTGTCTCAACTCTCAAAATAAAGAGAAGCACTCGGCAATTTTTGTACACTGCGCAAAAGTTTGTTTTCTCTCTCTCTCTTTGCTCTCTTTGTAATTGTTTGAACTCTGCGTTGAATACCACTGTTGTAAGCGCCCAAGACTACACAAGTCAGTAAAACTTTGGAAAATTAATAATAGGTAAGAAATAGAAAGTGTAATCCTTCGAATAAAATCGGTCAGAAATGTGTTAAAAATCAATTTTATCGTCTTCGTTTGTTTCTATTGTTATAATAATTTTTTCTGAGCTTTAATTTTTTTGCATTTTTGAAACTTTATTATGTAGTAGGAACTGAGATAAAGTGGGTGAGAAACTTAAAAATAAAAATTGTTTATGATGCAAAAGTGTTTTTCTTTGCATGATATTGGTCGGAGTGCTCCAAAAATTATTTATATCGATTTCATTTGTTCTTTCGGTTTTAATGATTTCTTATAAGCTTTCATTTTGTGTAATATTAAGAATATTATTATACAGAAGGAACTGAGATAGATTGGGTGATAAGTCAAAAAAAAAATTTTTAAGGTAAAAAATAGATACATAATTTTTTTTTATCGGTCAAGGAACTCCAAAGATATAACGAAAAAACCAAAATAGAGACCACTTTTAAAAAAAATTTATTTTCGAAAATGTCTTTAAATGTCTACGGATTGAAGTGGTGTCAAAAACAGATTCGTTTTGGTGATACGGTCTAATGTACATGTATACAATAATTATTTTATGAAATAATTTTATGTTCGGAATTCTTTATTTTTATTATACCCCCACGTTTAAAAAACGTAATGGGGGTGTATTAATTTTGTCACTCCGCTTGTAACGCCGATAAGGAAGCGTGGCCGGTATAGAAAAGTATATATATTTCTGATCAGCATCACCTCCTGACTCGATTTAGCAATGTCCGTCTGTCCGTCTGTGTCCACGATAGCAGCCGTAAGTTTTGAGCTATCATAACGAAATTCAAAATATAAGCTTTTTATACAAGAATGGAGGTTCAGTTTGAATCTGAGCAAAATCGGATGAAAACCACGCCTACCTCCGATACAAAGTGACTTAACCAAAACGGTAAGATCTCTTTAAATTCCACAAAAATCAATTTCATGACTTCAAATTTCGCACAGTGTCTTAGATATTTAATATTTATTTTGAGTATTAAATTTGTAAAAATCAGATGAAAAACACACCTACCTCCCATACAAAGTGACTTAACCAAAACGGGAAAATCTCTTTAAATTCCACAAAAATCAATTTAATGACTTCAAATTTCGCACAGTGTCTTAAATGTAGAATATTTATTTTGAGTATTAAATTTGTAAAATTCGGATGAAAACCACGCCTACCTCCCATACAAAGTGACTTAACCAAAACGGGAAAATCTCTTTAAATATATTTAACAGTTTGCTTAAGAGTTTACATCTAACAGTTTTATATCTAACAGTCGAAGATAATTCCTTACTAGTTTAGTTATGTTTTTTACCTATTACAAATTTAAAAAAAAAGTGAGATGATGTATGCTCAGTAGGGTGGGGCGATTTGAACATCTAAATGGGCGCTTCGCGTTTCTGATTCTTGGGATTATACTGATCAAAAAAGTCCACTAGACCATACGTCTATGGTGAAAATCGAGCTTCCAGATTTTGACTTGCAGTTTTTTCTCAGACTTTTGTCAAGTTTTTGGATATTTTGGCCTATAACAGCCAAACCATTGAGATTTTCGATCCGATACTAAGACAAAAATTGTAGCCAAGAGAATAGGTAAGAACTCTCTAGTACATAGCAAAAGCATTGAAACGCAGTTTTGGCCTTGTAAAAGTGCAAATTTTTCGTGAAAATATTAATAAATTACTATTTTCAGTTGTTCATATCGCAAAATCATAAAAATGTTCTATTTCTTATTTTTTTCCACTTTTTTTATCCAAAAATATAATGTTTTTTGTTTTGTTTTGTTAAGTATTGAAAATTATGAGAAACTCATTTAAAGTACAAAGTAATTGTATTGGTAGAGACAATGTCTGAATCAAGAAGAAAGCAATTATTGTTTTAAACGATTTCACAGCAAAAATTCCAATTCAGTGTATTTTTCATTCAAAGATTGCCTTCCAAATCTTTTCGAATTCCATACGAGGCGCTTTCTTTCGGCCTTCAGATACAGATGCCATTATACCTTCACGGTTTTTGTCGATTGAGCACATAGTTACACTAGCTAGTAGCTGGACATGACGCTCCGTACCTAGAATATGACATGGTATTAGTGGGTCTGGAAATAGTGGATCTTCATCATCTACACATTCGAGGTATTGTTGTAAATCCTCATACGGAATTTTCCTGGTAAATGGCGGTTCAAATAACAATGCTTTGCCCTCTAAATCGATCATGTGAACGTAATCCGTACAATAAAAATTGATGTTTGGTTTTACATATTCGCGAAGCTCAGTTAAATCACATACGTTGTCGAGAATATACAATATTTTTTTGAGTGCCAATTTACGAATTTCTTTACAATCATCGAATAACATGCTCAACAAAACATTTTCACTTTGGGCGAAATAGGAATTATTCTGTATTATGGGATTTACGATGTTACGTAAGTTGTCTGGTAAATATTGCGTCCACTGGATAAATTTTCCAAGCAGAGCACTACCGTATACAGCCTAATTGTAGTATTTTACGTTGAAATACATGGGAACATACACTTTTATGATGTACCTTGTCAAAATTTATAAATTTTGTGATGGATTTTCTGTCGCAATATACAGACGGAGCAATCTACTAGATTTGGTTATCCATCTCGAATGTCCTACCGGTCCAGGTTTGATGTTTGCAAGATTAATTGAGCAACTACCATTTAAAACGGCTTGGGCAATTTGGTATAGATATTTAACGTCCGAGGAAAGTTGATTTTCAGCATCTGTACTCATTGGAGGAATGTGTTCAAGTGGAATAAGTTGAAAATTTTCGATAACCTGAAAAATGTTTAGATTATTTAAATAAAAAATTTACAAAACTATATCGTATAGAGAAAGAAGTACATAAAGTTATGATATTTACTTGTAATGTATTGCAAATATCTATCCTTTGAGCTAACGATCCAGTGCTTTTTGTCGGTCCAGTAGTGGCCAATTTTTCGACAGCGTTGTACAGATGTCGGAACGGCAATTCGTTGAAATGAAGTAAACAGATAAACCAATGTATTAGTCTATCTAGATAGCGTTCGATGAGACGCAATACACCTCCAGATGTGCCAGTGTTTGCCACCTCACAGTCACTACAGACGGCAATTAAATTTTCAAGTGAAAGATTTTTAGATTTGAAAAATGCAATCAATTCGGCTTGTTTCGCTTTGGAGGTTTCGCCTTTGCCTTCTAAATTCACATAGCGAATTAGTGAAGAATGTGGATCACGTATTACTACTAGGTGTGGTTTTTCGCATTTTAGTGTGATATACTTCATTAATTTTCTCCCGAGTTAATGAATCATTTTTGCGACCATCAAACGAAAAAGCGATCAACGATTCACCATCGTTATTTGCTCGTAAAATATCGTGTCTCGATTTTTCACGCTCTCGGCTCATTTTTCTTTTATCCATAATAATGGTTTCACCTCGCTCATCCTTAAACTGTATGTCATCGAATAAAGCTGAAGCCAAAACAGATGCTAATCGATCAGATACCCCAAAGCGATCGAACATCATTCTGGCAAATATTCAAGTATTGTAAGTCTGCGTTCGTTATGCTGATCCAACATGAATTCATGGAGCCGGTCAGGAATTTTGCCACAATTACATCGAGCTGTTTTGAGCTGGCATTTACATTTTCCGATGTAAAATATTTTCGTTGTGCTGTCAACAAATTCTCTGAATTTAACATAATTTTTTGTTTGTCTCTTACAAGCTTCACGGTAATTTTTCAATAATCGGCCCAATTTCTTAATAATATTTTTTTTTTAATAATCTCAATATTTAATTTGTTCCAAATTTGTATCAATTTGTCGCAAACGTGTGGGGTGAATGTGTCGTATGAAAACATTTTATTTGTGTTTTTGCAACGAGCGGCCAAGAAAAAATAATGTTGAAAATTTTGCTCGTAGTTGGAAGCGAAATATCGTCTAATTCAGCCTCTAAACCGAATGCCAATACAAACGTATTAGCTAAGGCATATGTTCTAGATTTGATGATGACGCTGATGATTCTGGCTGCGTCTCCATCTTCGCATTCTCTGTATTATCAGAATCCACTGGATTATCCATATTTTTTTATATTTTAAATAAAAAAAATGTTTTTTGTTAGCACTGCATAGTTTATACACGAAACAATTATTTCTAAAACTTACATTTTCTGCAGATATTTTAAAATGCGTATTTAATTTTATATGTATTTGATGCTGTGATCGTTTACAATAAACTAACAAAAATGCGTCAAATGAACTGAAAACAATAGAAGAATATAAAATAAGAAATAAAATAAATAGAATAAAACAGAATAAAATACAAAAATTTAAAAAAATAAGAAATAGAACATTTTTATGATTTTGCGCTATGAACAACTGAAAATGGTACTTTAGTAATATTTTTACGAAAAATTTGCACTTTTACAAGGCCAAAACGGCCTGAAGGAGCGTTCTAATTCTTTTGCGATGTACTAGAGAATTCTTAACTATTGTCTTGACTACAATTTTTGTCTTAGTATTGGATCGAAAATCTCAATGGTTTGGCTGTTATAGGTCAAAGTATAAAAAAAAAACGTGACAAAAGTCTGAGAAAAAACTGCAAGTCAAAATCGGGAAGCTCGATTTTCACCGTAGACGTATGGTCTAGTGGACTTTTTTGATCAGTACAATCCCAAGAATCAGAATCGCGAAGCTCCCATTAGCATTTTTTTCCTTCCATACTAATTTTTATTTTTTTTTTTTATTTATTTGATTTTAACATTATTTCTATAATAAGAACAAGTTATTTTATAATACATTATAGTTTGGAAGGTAAAAAAGGAAGCGTATAAACTTAAATCTAAACTTAAAAATCTAACAAAATCTAATCGCTCCACCCTAATGCTCAGTTTATAAATATTGTATGGATTGAAATGTTGTCCTTTAGGAAACTCTTTATCAGAATTATTGTAATATGCCTCTTGGCAACCCTACCGAAAATAGCTTGAATAAGGAACAGTATGTATTTTAATATAACAGGCTTGAGGCGAAAGGATTTCTCCAAAAAGCTGGAATAGACTTCGAAGAAACGTATTCTCCAGTTGCAAAATTAACTACAATAAGGACTATCTTAGCAGTCAGCGTGCAAAGAGAATTCTACCTACATCAAATTGATGTTAAAACTACATTTCTTCATGGTGAATTGAGGAAGGATATTTACATGTAGGTGCCATATGGTCTTCAGGTTAAATCAGGATTGATTTTTAAACTACAGAAATCCTTGTATGGACTAAAACAAAGTCCTAGATGCTGGAATGAAAAATTTAACTGTTGCATTATTGAAAGTGGATTACAGCGTTCAAAACATGATTATTGTCTTTACACAATATTTTGGAGTGGAAATGTTTTATATATTTCTGTATATGTTGATGATATTCTAATTGCAGGAAATTGAAAGAAACCTTTGGAAAGAAAATTTAGAATGTCCGATTGCGGAAATCTTAATTTTTTACTCGGAACGGAAATAAACTACGATGGATCTAGTGGAATACTCAAGTTAAGCCAGTAAAATCATATCGAGAAAATACTTATGAAGTTAAGGATGAAGGAATGCAATTCAATGAAAACATCTATGGAAAAAGCATTGCAATTTGCTCCACACGATAATGCAGGTACTCCAACTGATAAGCCATTTCGCGAGCAACTAGGAAGCTTGATGTTAGGTGTACGACCTGACATATGCTTTCACGTAGGATACATGGGAAAATTTCAGCAAAATTTAAATGAAACACACTGAATGACTTTAAAATGCATTGTAAGATATATATAAGATAGAACAATAATTACTAAGCTTGTTTATAAACAGAATTCAGATGCAATGAACTAGTTGGATGTGCAGATGCCACTGATAGAAAATCAGTTAGTGGTTTAGTCTTCAAAGTTTTTGATTGCCCTGTATCTTGGTGCAGCAAGAAGCAAGCAGTTGTGGCAACTTCTTCAAGTGAAGCAGAGCATATTGCTCTCAGTTTAGCAGTAACTGCAGGAATCTGGATTCGTAGAATTTTGCAGGATTTAATAGTTGTAATTGAAGATATGCCAATATTAATATATGTGGATAACAGAGGAAGTATTGGAATGTCAAAGAATGCCGAAAGCAAGAAATCGAAGCACATCGACATAAAACATCATTTCATTCGGGATCACATTGCAAGAGGAAATATAAGAACCCAACATATAAGAACAGAGCTTGCTGACATATTTACAAAATTTTTGAATTGGAACAAGTATCATCAACTTAGAACTGATCTTCAATTATATGATTGAGAAGGGGTGTTATGTTATTCGTTTTATACCTGCTGTATATTTACATTTTAATATTTCTACTGTATTCAAATTCACTCCACTTGTAGTTTTGTTCTTCAATCACAATTATTTTGTTTTGTAGTTTTTTACTTCGGATATTATTCCCCAAGCTAACAACCTAATAAATTAATACATTTTAAAATAAGTTCCACGCGGTGTATTTAAGTATAAAAATTAAAGTATCCAACCTGATACAAACATACTTTGTGCCTTGAAGTTTTTGTAAACATGCATCAAAGTTATATTTTTGTAAAAAATGTAAAAAAATGGTATTTTTAAACTCTTTCACAAATGTAGTATTCAGAAAATTTCAAATGATAGCTTAATATTAAATATGTATAAAATTTGCAATTTGAATAAAAACTTTTGAAGTTATAGGATCATAACTGAGGACATATTTTTCAATACTTAAAAAAATCTAAAAATACCTCTAAAAAAATTTTTCATTCAACACCCACAATTTCTTAAAAGTCTACGTTTAAAACGCTAAATTCAATTTTGACATCACCAGTTACATATTTTCAAAATAATAATTGTACAATTTTTTCTTTAAACCTTAAATTCTAATAAACTTTTAAGTAAAAAGGATCTTGTTTAAAAAAACCCATTTAAAAACCCGTTTTTAAAAACTCGAGTTTAGTAAGGCTAAAATATTTAGTTACAAGATAAGATGTGGATAAAATATTTTTCAGTATGCAACTTATTTTGCGTACTAAATATTCTATTCTTAGATACATTTATAAACTCAGGATACTTACAGAAACCGAATAAAGCTACCTATCATTTATCTTAGTCATCATAAAAAGTCGCTTCTGCTGCATGGGATTTTTAGCAGCCGCAGAGATACTTCACTATAGGTAGCTTCATTATCGTAACTATTTGCACCCTCGGTTAAATTATTAGGCCGTTTCAAGTGTGAGTCCAAGGATTGTGAAATTGTGAAAGTTGTCCAAAGCGTCTAAAGTGAAGTGACATGTGTCTCATAAAATCGCAAATGATGTGACTGTGCACAACCGGAAGCTATAAATCAGCTGACGATAATGATGATGACGGCTAAAGCGACAACTTTAGTGTAACCCCCTGCGTCTCTTTAGCACCCACCAATTATGTGTGCATTCACAATCAGCGCTTTTATCCTGTTTTAAGAAAGATGATGCCGCTGATTATAAGCACACATAGTGCGCCGCATCCTTCCGTCTGCAACCAGAAACAAACAAAGGAAGACAGCACGAACTCGAATGTTTTCTTTTAATGCGAAAAATAACCAAGGCTCTTCATCACCAGCAAAAAACATGACTGAAAACACCAACACAATCACACTAGCTGCCACTGACGGCAGAAACGGAATTTGCGAGTTGAAGATAACTACGAAACAGCTAGTTGACATCAACAACCTTCCTTATTGTTAGTTTCTTTGTTTGAGTAATTGTTCAGCTAAATTTACATAGCCTCATTACAAATTCACAACAGAATTTAACAACAGCAAAATCAAACTTGCAAACTTACACTTGTAAGCAAATGCTTCGTTTGTAAACATTGAATCATCATGAATATGGATGGAGGGATACGCTGCTTACTAAAACTGACAGTAATTAGGCGGTTTTCCGGCTAGGAAATAAATTTAGTAAAATATCAAAAGAGCGTATAGAAAAAGAAAATACATCGTTTAGAAAACAACTTCTGTGAATTACACAACAAAATGCAACGTTTTTGTGTTTTGTTTTTTTTTTGCAAAAAGAAAGCTTATTCCGAACAATATGTCTTGCATTTAAATGCTGTTGTGTATCCAAGTCAAAAAAGTAAAAAAATATGACTAGCACTTATCGAAATTGTGTTTTTTTTTTAACAAAAGAAGTAAAATAAACTTTATTTTAACTTAACTTTTAAAAAAAATTATAAAATATTGAATCTCTCAAGAAAACATGCGTGGACAGGGATTTTTCAAAATTTGACCCTGCGGGACAAAAATCAAAAGTTGGGGCATTAGAATTCGTTTTAGAGGTATAGTTCCTCGGGCAAAGTTTCTTATTTTGATCCCTAGAATACGACTTTCACTGAGCAATTGGCGATTTTTTTGCCTCCCCACAAATCGACCCGGCCTAATATATAATTTACTATATTGTTATTATATCTTCTATCTATATATATAAAAATGGTGTAAAAAATGTATAGTAAAACATCAATTGAGAATGGCTGGGCCGATTTGTCTAAAATTTTTTTTCAGTTGTTTATAATTGCCAGGAGAAGGTTTTTACGAAGGAAAATTTTGGAAAAACCCTCCGGGAAAGTCCGATAGGTGGCGTTGGGGTGGACTTATATCGAAAATTTGAATTTATGGACCAATTTAACTGAAATTCAGAATGTATGTTTGTTTAATCATAAGAAAATAATTTGTGTATAAATGGACCCGATAGGTGGCGCTGGGGTGGACTTATATCGAAAATTTGAATTTATGGACCAATTTAACTGAAATTCAGAATGTATGTTTGTTTAATCATAAGAAAATAATTTGTGTATAAATGGACACGGTAGGTGGCGCTGGGGTGGACTTATTTCGAAAATTCAATGGCGTGAAAAGTGATTTTGGTATTGCCACAATTTTGAAATGCAATCCTGGTACGAGGGGGGTAGCGAAGCACACCGGGTTCAGCTAGTACAATATAATAGCCCTTATTCGAAGCGCCCATCTGGCAACACTGTAACTTTCCGCAGTGATGCCAGATCGACTAATGACATACCGCGTTTGAAGCGTCATTCCAAGCAAATGTTTACAATGGAACAGTACACGCCACGCGAACGCTATAAAATTGTTGAAATTTACATTCAACAAAACAAGTCAATAGTGAAAACTCAACTCAATGAGCGATGAAGCTCATTTTCAGTTGAACGGAACGGTAAACAAACAAAATTGCAGTATTTATGCCACTGAAAATCCACAAGAGATTCAAGAGGTACCTCTTCACGATGCAAAAGTCACTGTTTGGTGCGGCGTTTGTGCTAAAATGCTCATTGGGCCGTTCTTTTTCGAAGATGATAATGGCCACAGAGTTACTGTAAATCAGGAGCGTTATCGCGATATGATAAACAATTTGTTCATGCCAAACGTTCGTCAAAAGCGTATCAGGCACTACTGGTTTCAACAAGACGGCGCGCCACCACACACAAGCCGCACTACAATCGATTTTTTGAAGCAATTGTTCCCTGGCCGTTTGATGTCAAAAAATGGTGATTTCGATTGGCCGCCAAGATCACCAGATTTAACGCCTCCAGACTTCTTTTTGTGGGGTTATTTGAAATCAAAGGTTTACGTCAACAAGCCAAAGACCCTAGAAGAGCTGAAAACCAACATCCGTCAAGAAATAACCGCCATTCCCATCGAAATGTTGAAGAAAACCATGGAAAATGCTGCAAAACGGGCACAATATGTCGTAGAGGCCAATGGCGACCATTTACGAGATATCATATTCAAGAAAAAATGTAAGCAAATCTACTTGAACCCAATTAAATGATATTCAAGACGAAGAGACAAAGAATTGTGGTTTCTTTGATTTATTTAAAAATAAATGGGCAACCCTGTATATATTGTACGCCAAATCAACTACCAAAAAAGAACTAGTTTAAAAGTACTTTGAAAATAACTACTTTAAAATTAGTTTAAAGTATATGCAGCATTCGTCGGTTTGGCCTACATTTTTATTGCTATTGTGTTTTGCTAATTCTATTTTGCATACACTCAAAAAATTTATTAGTAAAATTTCTACGAATGATATTAGTAAACAAAATATTCGTACATTCTACAAATATTCGTACAATGTACAAAGTATTTTTATAGTGATATGTTTACGAATTCATTCGTTAAATTTTTCTAATACCTGATGTAGTATTTACTCATGGTATTTACTCATGACATACATAAACAAAAATAAATCAATTCGTAATAGTGCATTGTACGTATGATTGTGTACACATAAATAATAATATTAATAAATTTGTCGTACGAATAACTTCGTAATTTCTGTCATTACATTCGTAGTATTTACTAATGCTTTCGTACTATTTGCAAATGAAAAATGATTGTCAAGTGATTGAAGCCTGGTGGTAGAAAGCTTGGAGTAAGCTAAAGAGTCTAGGTTCAAACCCCAGCTCAGAAAGAACTTTTTTTTTTGACTGGTTTTTACGAATAAAATATTCGTAATATGTACTAATATACGTCGATTCTACGAATCCTATTAGTGGCTGAAAAATACTAATAAAATTCGTAGAATGGACGTAGTAATTAGTAATATTTACACAAAATATTTCTGAGTGTATGTTCTTTTGTTTTTTTCCTGATTCTGTTTTTTCATTCCTGCTTTGTTGTGTAGTGACAAAAAATAAACAGTTCTAGATCAAAATATCAACATTTTTCATTCAAGAATTTAATTTGAAGCCAGCAAGTTCGGTGCAAAGTGCGAGTGTTCAATTAAATTAAAGTTGTGAATTATAAAAAATTAAAATGAACAGTGGTTACAGCAAAAGAAATTTAAAAACATCTTTTATGTAATACAAAGAGAAAAACTTACCAATGTTGCATTAAAATTACCTCGAAAAAGAAGTCAAAGAATGTTAACGTGAAGAAGACTTTCTACATACATTGAATTTCGTTACGATAGCTCTAAAATTACGACTGTATCGTGATCACGAACGGACATGGCCAAATCGACTCAGGAGGTGATGCCGATCCAGAATATTTATACCTGCTACGCCTCCTTACCGGCGTTACAAGTTTATATATAATAAGTTTATACTAAGTTAATATACCCTTACGCATCATGTGTGTAAAAATAAAATGTCTAAGAATAACGGGCACCCCATTAAATATGCAGAAAAATTTAATCTGCTAAATTTCTTAAATTGTATTTTTTCCGTACATTGAAGCAGTGAAGTTTCTGATGAGGGGAAACCCAATAAAAAAAGTAATTTCAATTTAAAATGAATATACAATTACAACATCGATGTGACCCATGGTAAAAAGAGGCTTAAGGACTTCACAAACTTTTACCCAGTTTTAAAAGGTAAACATTTATAAGAAAATTATTTTAACTTTTCAGGAATTTATAATTTTTTTTTTCTTTCTTTTGCCTTTCACTAGACGCTTTCTGTTCTATGGAAGAGACAGACCTAGAAGACAATATTCGAAGGCTTTCCAGGCTGACAAAATGCGTCACTCTCACGTAGAGTGCCTTTAAAAAAAAGCTCTAAATTTTAAAATACATTTTTTTTGCATTTATTTTGAAGGAATGTTATTTGAAGGATTAATAATTATTTTAAGTTTTTTATTTTATTGCTCAACAATAAAAGTGAAGTTACGATTTTTGTTTTTTTGATCAAAAATAAAAGTTATTTTTTTGATCTTTATTTTTCTGTTCAAGAATAATACTTATTTTCGAGTTTTATTATTTTGCTCAAAAATAAAAGTTATTTCTCAATTTTTATTTTATGCTCATGCATAAGTATTATTTGTTGAGTTTTATTTTTCTGCTCAAAAATAAAAATCATTTGTCGAGTTTTATTTATTTTTCCTCAAGCATAAAACTCAAAACACCACAGACCTTTGTTGTTGCTGGCACATGCTCGCATTAAGTGTACCGAGTGTGCCTTGTGCGCTTACGTAAAAAGTATGTGTATCCGAAAACATATATTTGACGGTTGTTTTTTTTTTTTTTTTTGGATTCGCCCGGAGGTATGAAATCTTCCCAAGATACTTATACCCGACCTATACGCATGCACGATTCACATTCTAAAATCTGCCCGAATCAGCCAGGACAGACAGAATGCACCTACGTACTAAAACATACCCCCTATTGGCAATTAGGATTTTCCACTAAGCACATTAATTGGCTTTTCAGCGGAATTTAAAAATTGAATATATATTAACGCGTATTTAACTATACTTGATTCTATATAAATAAGCAACATCGAATTAAATAATAGTAATTATCAATTAAAGTTACCCGAAAAACAATCAAAAACACTAAACTCATTTTAGCTGGTTTGCGGCCATTGTCCAACCCAAGGACCTACGTGGAAATGAGATTAGTCTCATATCCGCCAAATCAAAATCCCAATTAGTTGGATATGCATTTGGGCCAACGCAGGCATAAACTTGTATGGAAAAGAGATATACTCTTTTAAAGTATATAATTAAAATAATTAAAAATAATTAAAAAGTAAGTTTTAAAAACGATTGATATTTGATGGTGCTTACTTTATAAACATAATTAGGTTGTAGCTCCTAATAAGCGATTATGGACGTTTGCACGTGAAGTATGTCGCCACTCATTCGACTTACTTCGACGACCTATGTTATCTCGTCCTCTCTTTGGCATTTTAATAAACACATAAAAAGACACGGAATGGTTTTCACAGTAACTCAAAACTGAGTCCTCGAGTCTGGCTTAACCGCGTTTCTGCCGCGGAACCGTTGCCAAACTCCAATAAAATGGTATCAGTGAAACTGCAAATGTAAATCGAATACTGAATTCCATGGCTGTGCAACCTATAACTCAAAAGCCGTTGAATTTATCAAATTTATTTTGTATGGTAGGTGCCACGCCCCCTAGTCCAACACCATACAACTTAATCAGTAAAACTACATGTGTAAATTGAGTTCGAATACTGAATTCCGAGGCTGTGCGGCTTATAACTCAAAAGCTATTCGGTATCGGATATTTGTGTTGTCTAGGAGGTGCCACACCCCTTTGTCCAAACTCAATAAAAAGTTATCAGTGAAAATGCATGTGTAAATTGTCGAATACCGAATTCCGAAGCTGTACAGTCTATATCTTCAAAGAAACTCGATTCGCAAAGTTGGGATGTATGGTAAGTGCTACGCCCCCTTTTCCAACGCCAATTAATTGTTATCAGCTAAACTGCATGTGTAAGTTGTGGTCGAAAACTTAATTCCATGGCTGTGCGACCTTCAAATTTAGGTTATATGGGAGGTGCCACGGCACCTTTTCTAACGCCATACAATTTTATCAGTGAAACAACGAGTAAATTGTGTTCGAATACCGAATTCCGAGGCTGTGCGGCTTATAACTCCAAAGTTATTCAAATGTTTCCCATAAAAAATACAAAATTTTCATACAAAAAGCTTATTGAATTTTAGGCTGTAAAAAAGGGTGTGGCAAAATTTTAGTTTTTTCTAAACCTTCCCTGATATGAGGCGAAAAAAACACAAAAAAAAATTATTTAAATCGGTAGAGCCATTTTCGCGCATTAGCAAGACTAACGCACGCCTAACCCCTCGTCTTAGTAAAGCGCTAGCTACTTAGTTCTTAATTATTTCTTACTTAATGACATGAAAGCTGCATGCCACAACAACACGGTCATTATTCAACTAACAAGGTTAACAGCTAGCTCTGCTGTACTTGTCGTTGTCAAACTTTTCCAAGTTTTGCTTGTAGGGCTTGTCAAACATGCGACTACCCTAATATTGTGCCAGGGGGAGGTGCAGACTGGGAAAAAACAGAGTTTCATTGGCCAGTGGCTAGCGTAGGTTCCTTTTGACATAAGTACGGTGAAACTATAATTTTCATACAAAATATAAGAACATTTTTGATGTTTTTCTTTGTATTATTTAGACAGATTTGGTAAAAACTGTTGCGTCTGTGCAGACATTTGTAATCAGTGAGGATTGAGCGAAAGTGGATGTGAAGGAAAATAAAATTGAAATTTTTCGGCTGACTTTGCTCAGCTCTGCTTAGCTGACGTAGCTTTGTGGTTGCGACGCTTAGCAAAGAATGAGCTGTATGAGTGCGAAGAAATAGAAAATAGAAAGCGTGTGACGAAGCGAATAGAAAATAGTTTGCTATTGTTTCTTTTCGCTTTGGTATGACTTTTTTTGTTTCCTATAAGAATCTTGCACTCATATGAATATTTACATTTTTTAGCTAGATTGGATTAGGTAAATTGAATGAATTTACCAATTTCAATCTTTTTAAATGATGAGAACATTTTTATGCCCCCTTTACCTATAAATTTATTTTAATTCTTGCAGGTAAGAAATTTTTGAATTTTAAGCTACATTTTTTACCAATTTCCAGGTACTATGAATTCAGCAAATTTTTTCATTTGAAGCTAAATTTTTACCAATTTCCAGGTACTATGAATTTAGGAATTTTTTTTAATTTAAAGCAAAATTTTTTAACTAGATTGGATTTGGTAAATTAAATGAATTTACCAATTTCCAGCTATTTAAATTATGATAATATTTTTATGTGACCTTTACCTATAAATTTCTTTTAGTTCTTGCAGGTACAATGTATTTAAGAAATTTTTTAATTTAAAGCAAAATTTTTTAGCTACATTGCATTTGGTAAATTAAATGAATTTACCAATTTCCCTCTTTTCAAATTATTATAAATTGATTTAAATGATTTTTAAGCTAAATAGTATATTAACATTTTACTTTCTTTATGTGAAAACATATATACAAATTTCTGTCAATTGTTGCAGGTATTTAGAAAATTTTTTTCATTTTAAACAAACTCAGAATGTTTACGAAAGTGTTTAAAATATTAAATACCATCTAAAAGTTTGAAACATTAAAATTTATGAAAGTATTTTGTTGTGTTTTCAAATCCAAAATATAAAACTAATTGTGTTTGTTTAATAATCCAAAAATGGTATTAATATTTAAAGATATTTTTTTCATTTTAATTACCTTCTTTAAACAGTAATTGTTATGGTAACATAAAGTTCCTTGTTTTTTTTATTTTGAGATTTTATTAAAATTTTGTATAAAATCTATTTGCTGAATTTATTTAAAAAGTTTTTATTTTTTGGAAACAGTTTTTTTAATAAATTAATAAAATTAATCAATTAATAAATTAAGCAATAAATTTATCTTTTTATGAATTATGAATTTATTTATAGATTTTTTTAATAAATTAATCAATTAATAAAGAAAGCAACAAATTCATCTTTTATTTATTTTAAAACAAAATAATGTCTTACATACATATGAATTTATTTTGCAGTTTTGGTTTTGAATTGTTGGTGTTTTAAAACTTACCTCATTTTATTCTTCTAAAATACATTTACAATATAAGTACAATATTTACAATATTTACATTATAAAAAGAAGTATATACAATATTTACAGTAAATATTTACTGAAATGTATTTACAATATTTAAATTGTATATACATTCACATATATTTTACAATTTAAATATTTAAATATTTAAATATTGTAAATACATTTCTGTAAATATTTACTGTAAATATTGCATATACTTAATTTCATAGTAAATATTGTAGATCCTTTAATTTCTGCTTAAGACTTAAAATTCTTGTACTGAAAAATCATTTTTTTTAATTGTGACGTTATTGAAAAAAACGAGAGATATGTTAACGTAGAAGTTCTACTTCATTTTGTCACAAATATATATTTTTGTATATTTTGAAACATTAATAAAATGTCACAAAATGTGTCTGGTAAACGCCCCTATCAAATATTTAATATTGGGGTCAGCTATGTATTTTCTCAGTTGTATACTAATGAAATGTAATACTCAGCTTAAATCATGATTAGTACGGATTTTTCTTAATACTCAGTATTTTTGAAAGTTTCGAGTATTATATTTTATATTGGTAAAATGACTACGTTTTGCATAACCATGATTTTTTTGCCGTATACTAGCCGCTTATATAACTTGCATTTGCTGCTGTACCATGCGAGGCTAATTCGATCACAATATTTCGAAATCTTTCTTATGGCATCGCTTACAAACTTCTTTTTTCTTTTATAAAAATGACCGTTTTCAACTTTGGGCTCGGTAAACTCATTTATAATTTTCAAAATTTTCTATATACTATTTCAGGTTATTAAATTCTTTCCTTCTTTCAAACACAACAAATTCTTACTTGTCTTTTTTTCCCGGACCAACAAAAGCTTTTTGTATACGCTGTAAATATTGTAATTACATTTGTGTAAATATTTACTGTAAATATTGTAAAAATTAAATTTTATAATGTTAATATTGTACATAAATTTTTTTGGTTGCAAAAACCGTTTATTAAATTACTTTTTGTAATTTACATATCTGTAAAAATGTAAATATTGTAAATATTGGAAGTACATTTAATACTTTTACTTTTCTAGTTTTAAGTTGTAAATATTTTCTTTATTGTATTACTTAGGATAGTTAAATCCATTCAAAGTGTTTGCCTTAGTTGATAATTTATTACATTTTGTAATAAGTTTTCAATTTAGTTTTAAGTTATTACATTCTGTAATAAGATTTTCATTTAGTTTTAAATTATGACATTATGCAATGAGATTTCATTCTAGGTTTTAAGATATTATATTATATAATAAGCACCGTATTATATTAAATAATAAGAGCAATTTTTTATTATATTAGAAGAATAAAATGAGGTAAGTTTTAAAACACCAACAATTCAAAACCAAAACAGCAAAATAAATTCATATGTATGTAAGACATTATTTTGCTTTAAAATGAATAAAAGATGAATTTGTTGCTTTCTTTATTAATTGATTAATTTATTAAAAAATCTATAAATAAATTCATAATTCATAAAAAGATGAATTTATTGCTTCCTTTATTAATTGATTAGCTTTATTAATTTATTAAAAAATCTGTTTGCTAAAAATAAAAACCTCTTAAATACCTTAGCAAATACCTTAGCAAATAGATTTTATACAAAATTTTAATAAAATCTCAAAATAAAAAAAAACAAGGAACTTTATGTTACCATGACAATTACTGTTTAAAGAAGGTAATAAAAATGAAAAAAAATATCTTTAAGTATTAATACCATTTTTGGATTATTAAGCAAACACAATTAGTTTTATATTTTGGATTTGAAAACACAACAAAATACTTTCATACATTTTAATGTTTCAAACTTTTAGATGGTATTTAATATTTTAAACACTTTCGTAAACATTCTGAGTTTGTTTAAAATGAAAAATTTTTTAAATAGTGTAGAGGGGGGTAATGTCGTGCACTCAACTTTAAAGTGCTCGTAAAGCCGTACATGACAAGCGAATACAACGAGCAAGCATCCGATCGAAAGATAATTTGGTTGGTAACATTTATGTGTAACAATATTCGTGTAGCATGAAATCGTGTTAGTAGAAATTAAAAAAAAAATGTGCACGACATTACCCCCTCAAAATTTGTGGGGTAATGTCGTGCATTGTATTGTAAAGGTATCAGAATGTGTGAAAAACGATAGGTAGTGGTTCGATTCAAGAAGATATAGCATTATTGTTTATTTATTTATTATTGTTAATTATAAGGCAATATACACAAGTCCGAAATATGATCAAAAAATACAATTTTATGAAAAGAAAAGTGAAAATAGGCAATTTGCTATATGAAACACGGAAAGAAAAACAATATTTTTTCAAAAAGTACTTGACATTGAGAAAAAATTTTGGAAAATTTTATTTTGATTGTAGCGTTTTGTTATGGCTTCACGACTCCCTTGGTACACTAGGGCGACCGCGTTTCCTTCCCTTTTCTTTTCTGTATAGTGCACGACATTGCCCCACATCAAATGCACGACATTGCCCCAAAGGTCGTTTTCAAGGTTGACTTCGACAAATCGGTAAAGAACAAAAATTTTTTCGATCGCAATACATCTTTTTTTTCGGCGGAAAATTTGCTTTAAGAAAACACTTACCTGGTATATTTTCCTGCGAGACAAATAATTTTTCTGATCCGATAAAAAAACACTCTCGTCGTCCCGAGATTTTTAAAAAACGTCGCACATATTGCTCTTACACATGGATATTGCTAGTATTGTATGCATGAGCTCTGCAGGTCAGTAGGCCCATACCTTACCAACGGCTGGTATATCATTCAATTTTTTATGCTAAAAAAGCCAGTGCACGACATTACCCCCTTCTACTCTACCTGCAACAATTGACAGAAATTTGTATATATATTTTTACATAAAGAAAGTATATACATCTCATATATGTTTATATACTATGTAGCTTAAAAATCATTTAAATCAATTTATAATAATTTGAAAAGAGGGAAATTGGTAAATTCATTTAATTTACCAAATGCAATGTAGCTAAAAAAATTTAGCTTTAAATTAAAAAATTTCTTAAATACATTGTACCTGCAAGAACTAAAAGAAATTTATAGGTAAAGGTCACATAAAAATATTATCATAATTTAAATAGCTGGAAATTGGTAAATTCATTTAATTTACCAAATCCAATCTAGTTAAAAAATTTTGCTTTAAATTAAAAAAAATTCCTAAATTCATAGTACCTGGAAATTGGTAAAAATTTAGCTTCAAATGAAAAAATTTGCTGAATTCATAGTACCTGGAAATTGGTAAAAAATGTAGCTTAAAATTCAAAAATTTCTTACCTGCAAGAATTAAAATAAATTTATAGGTAAAGGGGGCATAAAAATGTTCTCATCATTTAAAAAGATTGAAATTGGTAAATTCATTCAATTTACCTAATCCAATCTAGCTAAAAAATGTAAATATTCATATGAGTGCAAGATTCTTATAGGAAACAAAAAAAGTCATACCAAAGCGAAAAGAAACAATAGCAAACTATTTTCTATTCGCTTCATCACACGCTTTCTATTTTCTATTTCTTCGCTAAGCGTCGCAACCACAAAGCTACGTCAGCTAAGCAGAGCTGAGCAAAGTCAGCCGAAAAATTTCAATTTTATTTTCCTTCACATCCACTTTCGCTCAATCCTCACTGATTACAAATGTCTGCACAGACGCAACTGTGCAGAACTGACAACTATTTACTACTCTTTGCTTTTACGTCATTGAACGCGTGTCTATGCTTCGGAGAGTTAATAACTATGTGGTTTGCGTTTAATACGAAGATGGGGTTAAAGAAGTTTGACCCTCCCGTAATTTTATATAATAATAACTAAAACTAACTATAAAACAGTTTTCAGCTTACTTGAAAACGAGTAAAGCTGGATTTAAGTACATAAAACTAAATATTGAATTAAATTAGTCAATAATAAAATCGCTAACAAACAGTGATTACATAAAATAAAATATTTAAATTTCAGTGGATTGAAATGGGATATATTATCCGGATAACACTGATTAATTGGTCCTAACAATACCTGCCTTTAACGATATTTTGAAACCCCCCAAATACACTTTTTACGTACGCACAATAGGCACACTCGGTAGACGCAATGCAAGCATGCGCTAGCAAAAACAAAGTTCTCTGGTGATTTGAGTTTTATGTTTGAGGAAAAATAAATAAGACCCGTTAAATGATTTTTATTTTTGAGCGGAAAAATAAAACTCAACAAATAATTCTTATTTGTGAGCATTATATAAGAAATTGGTATTATTATTCCAATTTATTATTCTTGTATTTTATTATTATTGTAATATTAGTATTATTATTATTCTTGAACTGAAAAATAAAAATCAAAAAATAATTTTTATTTGCGATAAATTATATAAAAATCAGTACATAATAATTAAATAAAATTTTTATTGGTACACCTCACAAAATAAAAATCATTTCTTATTTCGATAGAACATGCATTAAGCAGCATATTGAATTAGTCCAAAATGTGCTCCGACATTTGGAACATGCTGATTTTTTTAATTAATTTTTTGGAAATAATCGTTATCTGTCCCTGTTATGAACAATTGAAATAAAATAACAAGTTATATATTTAAATAAATCCACAATATAAATTTTTGAAAGACTATTACTTTTAGTTTTATAAAGTAGTATAAAATTAACCAATTTTAAATAATTTGAAAATGAGGTAGTTTTAAATAGTATTACTTTAAGCTAGTATATGAAAATAAAGTACTTTGAAATTAGTTGACTTTTAAAGACTTTTACAGTATTTGAAAATAAAGTACTTTTAAACTAGTTTACTTTAAACTATTTTTTAAGTAGTTGAAATTAAAGTACTTTTAAGTTAGTTTAAAATACATGCACTGTACGACAATTGACTTACCCTTATGTTAATAAAGTTAGTTGGTGACAAGAAAAAAAGTTAGAATTTGTTGTAGAACTAGTTCTAGTTGAAAAAAAGTAGTTTTAAAGTACTTATAAATCAGTTAATTTTCCTGCAGCGACATTTTGGCTCTGCAGCTACACGAATCTGTATTCTCTATTGTAGCTATCTTGCTGAAAATAAACTAAGCCAGTGGTCGGCAAAATTAAAAGTAAGACTGTATTGGTGAGAAAAAAGAAACTGAACTGAAAAAATAATATACTTCAAATCGTTTCCGGAAAAGAATTAGTAGAAAAATAAAAAAATGTTTTTGATTCTTTTGTTTTTTTTAATTTTTTCGGTCATTTATAAACAAAAAAGAAAATAGCATTAGTTATTCAAGTTCATTGTTTGCTACATAAAAATACAAAAATGTTTTTGATTCTTTTATTTTAATTTTTTCGGTCATATAAAAACTAAAAAGAAAGTAGCATTTAGTTTTTCAAGTTCATTGTTTGCTATACATTTATCGATATCGAAGATTTGGGAGCAGTTTCCTATTAACATTATGCTTTTTAAATTATTTTCGCTTATCTTGTTACGTTTTGGAGAAGAGATAAAGTTCAAATCAGAAAAAATTTGCTCACATAAATAAGACGAAGGTAAAACGATAGCAATTGTTGAGATATTTTATTTTAATTCAGGATAAAATGACTGGTCTAAGTTTTTCCAGAACTCAGAAATGTTGATTTTATCCTGAATATTTACTTCGCTTCGAAGTATTATTATTTCTGATTGAATATGAAACTCATATTTACCCACGTCGCATTTGAAAGGATTTACAAAAACATCGATCAACAAGTTAATTTTTTCAAAATCCTTAAACCTGGCTTCTACATTATTTAGTAGAGTAAATATTACTTTAGAATATTCAGACTTTTTCGTAGTTTTATCAGTATAATCAGTATTTGAAAAATCGTTGGATTCAATTTCGCATGAAAGTAAAATAACGTTGTTTTAAAATGCTTAATATTTTTAAGTGAACCACAAAGAGTTTGGTTCTTTTCTTGAAGTTATAGACTTACTTCGTTTATATATTGGGTAACATATCGGTAAAAAAGGCTAAATCCAAAATAAATTTATTATCCGTTAAAGCCTTCACTAAAACCTCAAATTCTTTGGAATTCTCAGTATTTAGAAACTGAAGTATCTCTTAACGGAGGTGAAATAATCTCTTAAGAGAATTAAAACGGCTTAACCAGCGAACTTCTGAGTACATTTTAAGGTCGCAAAAATCAGCGTTATTGTGTTTTAAAAAATGCACTAGTTTTCTGTGGGTAAGTGAGTTATGACCCCCTTTTATTTTATTTGTAATGAGCTCTGCAGTTTTCATAGCTAAATGATAATTTAAATATATGAACCCAAGTGCAAGATGGTGAATAGCACAATTTGAATTCAAAACATAAACTGTCCTAGTAATCCATTGTGTATTCCAGTCATGACGAGTGCTCCATCTGTGCATACCCCAGTAAACTTTTTCATGTCCACAATTGAAAAAAGCTTTTCATTAAGAACATCAAAAATCGCTTCACTTGTAGCATTTCCTTCAAAGGGCTCTGTAGTGTACATCGACTTAAAAATTTCATAGTTCGAGTAGACGCATCGAATACAAACGACTAATTGGCAAACATCATTTATGTCTGAAAATGTTATGTTATGTTATGAAAAACATTGGCACTTGATTAGTTCTTTCTTAATAGCAGAGTCAAGAAATAAGCCTATTCCTTAAGTACGCCGAGATATGGTTCTGGGAGATAAGGGGATAGATTACATAACTGCACTCGATTCACTATCGAGTCTTTACATAATTTTAGTACAAAGTTTTCTTAAAAATATCCCGTCTGAAAATGTTCTATCCTATTTTGCTAATTCTACGCTAAGACCCCTTTTACATTGATCAAGACTTGAAGTCAAGTTTTTTTGACGTTCTCTTTTGAACTTGACGAAAGCTTTCACATTGGTCAAGACTTGAATTCAAGTTCTTGTCTTCTTTCCTTGTTTTCTAAGAATAAAACGAGATAGGTAGCAAGCAAATGAATTATAGTTTATTGAAATTTGCAAACTGAATTTTATTTTTTTACCACGATGGAAGTTAACAAAATGTTTTTGCTTAAAAATTTAATGCAAAATTAAATTATATTGAATGCAAAAAAATTTTAATGCAACCGTAGTCTAACAAACTCACATTGATATGCGAAAAATAAAATAAAAAGCACTGTCAACAACGCGAAAATAGCAAAAGGAACACAAAAAACACGAAAAATTGCCGGTACAGCTTCAAGTTTCTTTTTCCCTTCCGTCGCTTCCGATGTGCGGCGAATTGCCTACAAACTCTGAAACTTGACTTCAAGTCTTGATCAATATAAAAGGGGTCTAACTAATGTCGATAAAGAAAATTTAAGCTGCTTTAAGTGTTCTTCTTCATTTCTATTTTTATCTATTAAAAAACCATCCATCCACAACTTCAGTTTATAAAAGAGACATTTTTTTTTACAAAAGGATTTTCTCTTTCTAAGCCTACAATTTCTGCAAATTTATTATAAAAATATTGGTAATGCCTTTTCATAGCTTGTTCCGTTTTTATTTTCAACGACATATAGCACAACAAATATTGCATGTCATCAAAAACGTTTGGAATCATAAAGTATTTTTTGCTTGTTGCATTGTTTGCCATATTTGCACGAAAATTTATCCTTGTGTATAGACAAAATAATTGAGTTTCATCGGAAACTATGCTGCCTCGCCACTGGTTGTTTGTCGAATGAGCTAAAGAGCATAAGAATACCCAGCTAGCACAGAATTCGATTTGTAACAAAAATAAGTTATAATTCGGTGGTATTCCAGTTTTTTAAACAAATTTAGTCACAAAGGGGTTGTATTAAAGTTTCAAAAAAGTAATTTGTAACAGATCATTCGTTTTGTTGCTAATAAGTAAAACTACGGTGTTAATTATGTTACGCACTTGTAAAAATAATTCATAAAGTTTTAAAAAAAATAAGTAATTTTTACGTTGAATTAACATTATTACAACATTTCTTTTTGTAGCACCTATAAAAAATGTTTGTGTATTGTAATTGTAGCAAATACAGTAACGAGTTAGAAACCTCGATACGACTAAGTTGCTTTATGTTTGTATTAAGTTATATCAATGTTACAACAACTAAATGTTCAAAAATTCGGGTTGAAGATGTTTGTATTAAGTTATAGGGAAGTCACTACAACTAATTGTTTCTAATTTTGCTGTGACGCACTAAAATGCCATTAGCAAAATATAAATTTAATTGTTCACAAAAATTCTGTGTTGCTAGTCAATTTCTTTGTGTAGGCTTCTACTACCATGCAATCCATGTTTTTTTGTATTTCAGCGTTCAACCAGAATTTTTCGTTGAATGGCAATAAACCATTGTTAAATTATGAGAATTTGTTTTGTTGCAAGAAGGTTGAAATGAGGTTTTTATTGCAACCTTATGCTGTATTGAGGTTATTATTCAGTTGCTAAAACTTTAGGAAATATAACTATAACTCGAAAAATTTAGTTACGAAGGTTAGCTGTACGAAGGTTATTATTTAGTTGATGCAAGTTTAAAAAACATAATTGTAAAATTTTGCTTGATATAGGAACGATGTTTTGAGGTTATTATTCTGTTACAAGAATTTAAAAAAAAAACCACTGCAACTTATATAATGTAATTAGTTACATGAACATTGTATTGGAGTTATAATTCAGTTGCAAGAAGTTTTGAATAAAATTGTTATAAGTAAATGCTGCATTAAGGTTATTATTCAGTTGCAACAACTTTAAAAAAATATTTGTATCTTTTAATATTTAGTTAGTTGCAAGAACTATGTATTGAGGTAAATACGTTTTTCTTTAGTATTTATTATTTGCTTTTGTAATTTCTGTGCAATATGACACTAGCAACTTAAAAATATATATTTAGCTATATATTAAACATTATTACGCGGAAATTAAAAACTCGAAATATATCTTATTTTCAAATTATTGAAAAAAATTTTATTTTTTGGGTGGCGTGTGAGTTTTTTAGAGGTAAAACACAAACATTCATCGACAAAATGGCCTTTCTTGTAAAATTTTAGTGTATACTCTTTATATTTTCAATTTAATTTCACATCTTGTTATTACATTTCAATGTCATCAGTACTCTTTCCTTGTTAAAAAATCTGTCATTATAACAAAAAATAGCTCCAATAAAACAAAATATTTGTTACATTCACGTTATTTTACCTGGATTCTGAAGTAAGAATAACACAATAAAATCTTTTTTCGATGTTTCAAGTATGCTTCATCTTGTGGCGTGCAACGTAAGTTTGTACCTACAACACATTTATAGCATTATTATAACACATTTTTCGCCTAATTGCAACATAAATTGTTACAAAATAGGCGTAAAATTACTGCTTTTTCAGTTGTAAATACGTTACAATTACGATTCGCCAATGCAGATGTATTGGCGACTCTTTTGCAACACTTTTACAACCTTTTTGTGCTAGCTGGGGACCACTGGTGTAGATTGTGTGGCTCTGTTTCTTGTTGCTGTTTTTTATATGATAAAAAAGTGTTTTTTATTTCTAATTTTTACCTATCTTAATGACAAAACATTATAATAAAAATTATATTGTGCCGTTGCTATGAATCAGAACTTTCAAATGATATAATTTATATTAAAATTTTTTGTCTTATAGTCGGTAAAAAGGGGGCTAAAGTTTTATGTTTGCGTATTTATATATAGATGCTTAAATCAATTTTATATCTGATTCAATCTTTATTTTATATGTCACATTACTTTATAGAGGGGGGGGAAGGGATTTCTAAATGCACTACGAAAAGTAAAGGAGGAGTAGGGGGTAAAAAACTGGAAATCGATCACGTAGTTTATAGACGACCTCTTATCAGTCGGAGATCATTCTTTGACGCAGCAGATGCCAAAAGGCATTCAAATCAGTGTCGCATATAGATGGTGACGATGAACACATTTAAGTCGCTGAAATCGGCTTGTTGGACTACAGAATTTCCTTTCAACACTCGATCAATACCATCCACCACCATCCCTTACCTTATCTTATAACATTAATATAAAAAATACACACTTCGACGACTCGTACAGCTTTAACTTTCAAAAAACTGATTTTGTAAAATTATAAGTTTTATTCAGCAGAATTGATTTCGAAAATCTTTTCGAAAATGCTCATAAAAGCGTTGCTCACTTCTACGACATAATTTTCGACTGCTTCACACAATCTGTCCCCTTCACCAGACAGAAAAACTTTTCGTCATGTCCCCCCTGGTACAATATGAAACTATGTATTCTCCGTAACAAAAGAAACAAACTTTGGCGAGCATATTTAATGTCTATAACCATTTTTCCGCACTATGTGAAACGCTATATGAGTCTTATCTTGCTCATATTCAAACTAAATTGTTGTCGGATCCTAAAAGCTTCTACAAGTTCATCAATATCAAAAGAAAATCTGACAACTACCCATCTACTTTTACTTTTTCGGACATCTCCTCAGACAACCCAGAAATAATTGCAAACCTATTTGCAAATTTTTGCAGTCAGTCATACACAAATCATAATGATGAACTAGACTACGAATATTTTTCATTGTTTAGGAACTGTCCTCAAACGTCGCTGACTTCTGTTGATATTACACTAGCTGATGTGTTAGGAAAGATAAATAATCTAAAGGACGATAATATCCTGGACCTGATGGTTTGCCTGCTATTAGGCTAGGTTAAACCGGATGCCTTCGTGAAGGCTCAAATAGACCAATTCAGGTCCTTAGTGGTACCAGTAGCGAACAAAAGGAACCTTTGTGTTTGTTTAAAAGTCTTTAAAGATTTGCGTTGAGTTCGCAAACCTTAGGAGGGATTCTAGGCTATATCTTTAAGCGACGGGAATGTCGATGAGCCTAGGTATTTTAGTCTCGATCTAAGTAGGGCGGGGCATGTGCATAGTAGGTGCTCCAGGGTCTCCACTGTGCCCGGTTCCTTGCCTGCTATTGTTATCAAAAAATTCGAGAACTTGTTGGCTCATCCCCTTTTGGCTATTTTTCAATTTTCTATTTCTAATTCAGTTTTTCCTAAGTTATGGAAGAATTCGTACATAATACCTCTGCATAAAAAAGAAGCTAGAAGTGATATTTCCAAGTACAGACCTATTGCAAGACTGTTATGTACTCTCAAAATTTTTGAAAGTGTTATTTATGACATTCTCTTTTTCCATTGCAAATCTATTTTTACTGCTAGTCAACACGGCTTTCTCAAGGGAAGATAGACTACCACTGACCTTACAGAATTCGTTTCGAACGCTTTATGCTCGTTGGAAAGCGGGTACGAAGTTGATGTAGTTTCTACCGACTTTAGTAAAGCGTTCGACAAAATCTCACACACTATCATCCTCCTTAAGCTTAAAGCCTTTGGTTTTTCATTACTGTTTATATCATGGATTAAATCAAATCTCGAAGAACGTCGTTACAATGTCATCTTTAGTTCAATTCAGAGTCTTTTACAGCTACCTCTGGTGTCCCACAAGGTAGTCACCTTGGTCCTTTGTTGTTCGTCTTAACAATCTCTGATGTAGATGGAATCATCCAAGAATCCAATTTCTCTGTGTATGCGGATGATATCAAAATCTATCGGCGCATACATACCAACGCCGATGATCTTCAAGATGATCTGGTTAGTTTTTCCACTTGGTGTCAAAAAAATCTTCTTAAGCGATTTACGGGATTTAGGTGTAATATGTGACAAGGAACTTAATTTTAGGTCTCATATTGATAATATCATTAGAGATAATACCCATTCTGTCTGAATCGAAGCCGTTCAATGAAGATTTATTCGGTTCGCACTTCGCGGTCTTTCCAATTCTGACAGTTTCAACTTACCTTATGCAGACCGCCTGAAATTGCTGAGCATGCAAACTCTTGAAAAACGAAGGGAAGTTAGCGATGTACTCTTCATTCATCAACTTGTATGTGGATCCATTAACTGCCCAGCACAACTAGAATTAATATCCTTTAATACCAACCTACGTAACCTTAGGTCTATTCCTCTCTTCCACCTCAACTTTCACCGCACCGACTACGGATGCAGTGAACCTATAACCAAGATTCTTCGTGTAACCAACAATTTGGTCAGCGAATTCGATTTTCATACGAACATATCTCGACTCCGAAATGCCCTTCTTAACTCCAACGCCACTTCTTCTTAAGTCCTACGCCACTTTTTCCCCATCTCTATTGATTTTCTTACAATTAAAAAATGGTACATATTATAATTAATGATATTTGTAAGTTCTCTTTATTACTTTTCTGCTCCTATTTTCTTTTTAACGTGTTCTTAAAATTACGTCATTTAGGTGGGCGGACTAAGCCCACGGCGGACTACGCCCACACGAATTGGATATCCTTCGAACACTAAAACAAGGAAAAGAGAAAAGAAAAAGAAAAAAATAATAATATATATATAAACCTTGTTAGAATAAGCTTAGTTCTTAGTTAATCAGCGTGTATTAAGCTTAACGAATAAATAAATCTATAGTAATAAAACTCATTTTCTGTTTGTTTGTTTGTTTGGCCTTTATACAAATCTAAACGGCTCAACGGATTTCTCTCAAACTAAGTACACATATTAAGTTTATCCCAACTTAAAATGTTACATACTTAGTTTTGCCACGCCCCCTCTGAAATTTTTCAACTAACGGTAATTTTGTTATTATAAAACTTTTTAGTATAGGAGATTTTTGTGTATTTAATTATAAAAAATTTTTTGTTATTTTGACGTCAAAAACACTCACATATCTTAAAAATTGGAGAAATTTTCAGTACAACGACTTTTTCATAAAACATCGCTACCTAAGATTGAGAAAAAAACGACATGAAAATCAAAGTTTGGTCTTTCAATGCAAATATCTCCGCTGTCCATTAATATATTTCATTCAAATTTTTTTTGTTCAAAATTTCAATAAAATCACTTCACAAAAATAGGTTGAACTGTACCGTTAAGTCAGTGTATATATGTTTTATGATTATGTCAAAAAAGGTCCAAAATATTGACTTTTTACTCAAAAAATGACTCAAAAATTGTTGTTGTTGTAAAAATTAAATCAATTAAAAATTGCACATCTGGCTACCTTTCATATGACATAGCATTTATTTGCAAAAATTCTTCCAGCTAAGCGCAAAAATTATTTTACTGTTTTTGTCATCAAAACAACAAGGGTCCCCCTTTGATTTTTTTCGCGAAACTTATTTTTTCCAAAATGTTGTTTTTATATTTTTTACAAAAAAAGTCAAGTCTTAAAAATAATTTATGGGAAAAAATTACCCCAATATCTCTTTCCAATCAAAAGTTATGGCTAAAAATCTATTTTTTCATACCAGACTTTTAATAAAACTGAGTTTTGTTTTAAAATTCTCTATATAGGGTTGCGTGTCTAGAATAATTATAAACATTTTGGTGTATATATAAAATCTTACTTTTTGCCTCCCCACCCCCCGCTCCCTCCTGTTAAATCTGTTTTATTGTGATTTGTCATTTTTCTCACTATTGTTTCACGCACATGTTGTCACACAGTTCTTTATCAATGGTACTTTAAATGTTCTATATATATGACTGTATCATCGAAAAGATGACTGTGAATAAGAATACTGTAAAAGTTAATTTTTTTATGTTTAATGTGTTATTTGAACTATATTGTTGAAAGTCAAATTTCCACGCCAATTAAATGTACCGACATATAAAATACAGCGAAATTTTGACATTTTAACTCTCTAATCATGGTTGTAAGCTTGGCTGCATTGAACAAATTTTTCGGTTCAATTGCGTACTAACCGAAAGTATGCTGAAAAGTATGCTGGAAAATATTATAAATTAGAAATAAGTACTGCATTACCGACACGATTCCAATATATTAGAAAAGTCGGTAACTGTTATCCAATTTAGTTCTTTTCGCACACAGCGTAAACTCTCAGCAAATAACATAATGGCACTTCTTGCACTGTTCTTGCAGATTTTTCAGCTGGATTTATGTCATCTGTTAACGTCGATAATATTACTACAGGTTGCTGTATATGCTATAATATATACTATAATATATATAAGAAAGCGACTGCTTTCTTAACTTACACCTTTTTGCTAATTTACATTAAAAAACGACTTTACAATTTTTCGTATAAAATAGTAATTCAGAAGATTTAAGAAATTGCATCAACTATCAGACTCAATTTATATTAATTTTTTATTTAGAGACAACCCAATTGTTATTTTCCAACTGGTAAACCTACTACAAAATTTTAGGAAGATTTTTATAAATTTGATTTTCATTGGCGAAGTGCAAGTATTGTAACATGCTTACCAGTAGCCAGTAAATTCAGTTTAGAACTAAAAACAGTTTTTGATTGTGAAAAAAACAGTGATAAAATTATTTCTTCGTTAAAAAAGCTTGGTAAATTTTTTACCTAATATTTTTATAATGGTCTCAATCTTAAATTTAACACGTTCTTACAAAATTCCAAAATTTACAAAAACATTTAATCGAAAAGTGTATATTCAAATTTTTATATAAATGACTCGAGTAACACCGGGTATATCAGCTAGTAAATAAATAAACAGCACCAGATGGCAAAGGACATTTAAACCAATAACGCATATAAACATTGACGATGAGCAAATTTATGTTTTTAAAGTCATTGTAAATATGCAGAAAATGAAGTGAAGTAAATTTTATGCAAAACTAGCAGGCCACTGTTGTCCTGTGCAGGACTTTTTTGTCAATCTCCTTAACGCCTTAAAGACGGGATAGTTTTTTCACACATGTGCTAGTTTTTGCCTAATTTTCATTTTTAACTCATTTTTATGTGATACGGTTAGTTTTGCGGCATCCGACTTAGTGATGCGATATGGCATCAACGTCCTTATTGGGTTAAGACAATGCATATCAAAGAAATAAAAAATGGTTTTCTTTTGTTTTGTTTTGGTGCGCCGCTCTGTATTTATATGCCGTCTAATTTATATGTGAGAAAAATATTTTTGAATAAAATTCTAGGACACTTGACCACAACGCTCCGATGCCGCCTTGGACCCGTACAAGCTAGACGGATAAAATTATTTTGTGGATTTTTTTAGTAGTTTTCGATGTTTAAGGTATAGGAAAGTTAAAAAAATATTTCAGAAATTTTGAGCCAGTTGGCGTGGCAGCTCCCATACAACTTAACACATTTTGCACAACACATTAACACAACTTAACCATTTTTCCTTTCAGTGACTCAGTTAACAATTCAAAATTTTTTTGTAAAGACAAAATTCCTTAGTATAAGAGACGATTGCCATGCAGATTAAACCATTTTAATTGCGATTTCCCTGGATGTTAAAGTTTAGAACCACACGAAAGAGATAAAAATAAATATGATGTAAGCAGAAGTTTATTCTTCTTTTATTATGAAAATAACATAATAATCTTATGAATATTAAAAAAAACAAAGGCAAAGCCAGATTTTCCAAAATTTAAAAAAAGGACACAGTTTCGATAGTATCGTAAGTATAGACGTAGAATTCCTTTTTTATTTATTTATTTATTTATTTATTTACTTGATTGCTAAGCCTTAACAGGTTTTATAGCAAATTTAAAATTATAAAATAAGATATTTAATACAATTTAAAAATATAAAGTATGATTTTGAATGAAATAATGTATTATTAACAAACTAAAAAGTTTTAGTAAATTGCTTAAAGTATATAATTTTATTAAAGTATAAAAAATAATAGAAAAAAGTTAAGTCAAAATCGATAAAATCAGACAGCATAGCAGGGTTGCGTTTTCAAGACAAACAAGGTCAAGTTAGCAACAATTTTTGTATCCGGCGGAGTCGTGTGACAAACAAGGTCTCATACCCAATAAAACACCACTCCAATAGGTATATATATAATATATATCGTTCTGTCTCCCTGAAGCCGGTGAAGTCCTAGCTTGACAGGGTGGTTACTCGACAAACTAGGTCAAATTCACCAAACCAATTTTCATAAAATAAAGAAAACCAGTTGCGAACGCAGGCACCAAGACAAACTAGGTCTTATCGGCCACTCATATTAATATATTACAAATCGATCTAACGTAGTGTTTCAAGAGGTAAAAAGACACCAAGACACCACGGTACCGTCAACAAATGTTGTCACAACCATCTTGAAGATATGAGGCAATTGAAGATCCCAGGTTTAGGTCCATTCAGATTATTTAGATGTATTATACACCAAAATTTTCCATTTTACGCTTAGGTCCATTTATCCATTTAGATTGTTATAGTAATGTGTTTACAAACCACCAGATGCATCAGATATATGTTTGAAAGAACTTTACATAATCAACGACGGTACTGCAGGTAATCTATAATTTTATGTTTGATTGAGTCCATGGATTCACTTTAGGATATAACATCAGATACAAAATTAAAATCACCGCAAGCGCTTCTAAGAGGTTCATTTTGCAAATAATTAGTTCTACAAAAGTTCATGTGGAGTAACTCAAAAAATCTTCTAGGACGAAGAGGAATATTAAAATATATTTTACTCAATAAATATGAACTGTTTACATAGCCATGTAAAAGTTTTATAATCCAACAAGCATTTATCATAATTCTCCGATGTTTTAAAGAAGGAAGATTTAAGAGTTGTAACCGATATTCATAAGGTGGTAAGTGAAAATCAGTATTACAATAAAGATAGCTTAAGCAAAACAAAAGAAATTGTTTCTGCACTGATTCAATGTCGTCTATGTAACAACCGTATCGTGGGCACCAAACAACTGAAGCGTATTCTAAGATAGGCCGCACTAGGGAAGTGAATAAGGTTTTCGTTATGAAAGGATCATTAAACTCTTTTGCCCAACGTTTAATAAATCCTAAAGTACTATTTGCTCTATTTATTATTTTATTTACATGAATATTAAAGCGTAGTTTAGGATCCATTGTAACTCCAAGATCATTGAAACTATCTAAGGACTCCAATGGATAACCACAAATTTTGAAGGTACATTTAATTGGTGGTTTGCGCGAGAAAGACATATGCTTGCATTTCTTCATGTTGAGGTTCATACGGTTCGTTTTGCACCAGTTATGAAGATGATCAATGTCGGCTTGCAAAAATACAGCGTCATTATCATTTTTAAAAGAAAGGAACAGTTTGACGTCGTCAGCAAACATTAAGATGCTGGAATGCATTATGACAGATGGCAAATCGTTTATAAAAAGTAGAAACAGAAGAGGCCCAAGATGACTTCCTTGAGGTACTCCTGAAGTAACAGGAAACTCGTGTGATTTCTTGAGCTTAAAAAGAACAGATTGTGTTCTATTGCTTAAGTAAGATTCAATCCACTTTACCAACGGTATAGGAAATCCAACAAGATGTAATTTTAAGATCAATAGTTTGTGATTTACAACGTCAAAAGCTTTGCTAAAATCCGTGTAAATAACATCAGTCTGCATGCCTTTTCCAAAGTTTTCTATAGTTTTTGATGTAAATTCGAGAAGGTTAGTAACAGTGGATTTTCCAGAAAGGAATCCATGTTGGAAAGGAGACATTAAAGATTTAACGCTATGCGATAGTCGTGATGTAACAATTGCCTCCAAAAGTTTAGGCAAAGCGCTCAATTTTGCGATGCCACGGTAGTTATCAATTAAAGACCTATTTCCGGATTTATGCAGCGGAATAATAAATGAATGCTTCCAGGCTGCAGGAAAATAGCAGGATTTTAATGATGAAGTAAATAGTAAAGATATTGGAGTTACTAATTCTTCACAGCAGTATTTTAATATACATGAAGGTATGTTATCAGGACCACTTTTATATGATGTTTTAATATTTTTTAAAAATGATAAGACTGTGTTTGTGTCAATTATTGGGAAATAAATATCCCCAGATTGAATATTGAAAGGATATCTTAAATAATCATAGGACGATGATGAATAAGTCGTCTTGAAAAAGTCTGCAAAAAGACTGCAAATACTATTATCATTATCAGACCCAACCGAATTATACTTCATAAAAGAAGGATAGGAATCAATCTTGCATTTTGTGTTAACAAAGTTCCAGAAGGATTTAGCATCAGATTTGATGTTTAATTTTACTTTTGTTAAGTAGGTATTATAGGATTGTTTGCATAACTGTTGATAACTGTATTTAATCGAGGTATAGCATCCAAAATCACATATGTTATGTGTTTTTTGATATTTTTTATAGTATTTAGATTTTAAATTCCTCATTTTTCTTAATTCATTTGTATACCATACCGGACCCGATGTCAAGGAGGCCTTCCTTTGCGGAACAGCTTTAAGAAAACAATCATTGAGCGTTCTTTTAAACGCATATACCGCATCATCAAGACTCTGAGAAGATAAACTATTTGTATTAATATTTAGAATAGAATTCCAGTTTATATTAGACAAGTTATTCTTCAAAATCACGGAGTTTGTTTTTTTAAAGTTAAACTCAATAGGGTGTTGAGAATCAGAATACTGCGCAGATGGTTTTGGAAAATTTAAAATAATTTCTAATGTTGGATGATGAGAATCTTCGGGTGTAACCAGAGGATCTGATTTAGACACAGAAGCGATATTGCTGTCATCAAAAAACACCAGATCAAGGAAACGATTATTTTTGTTAAAAATGCAGTTAAGTTGGAATAGCCCTTGGATTGAGAGCTCGTTTAAAAAGTAATTATCGGATGAACTTTCAGACGAAGGTAAAAATATTTCAGGAATTTCAGAACAACAGTTCCAAGAAACGTTTGGCAGGTTAAAATCTCCTGTTATTAAAATATGATCATTAGATTGCAGTTTTGAGCAAACTTTACTAATAGAAGCCAAATGTTTGCTATAAACTTCTAAGGTAGAAAGGGGAGGAATATATGAGCATGTAATAAAAAGGCTCAAGGAACCAAACTTAACATGAACACAACAGAATTCAATGTCCAAGGATTCTGGAATTAATAACTCTTCAGAGAAATGTGTCGCTTTGACTGCAATCAACACACCCCCACCTTTAGAGCAAATACCAGGAATGGAGTTTCTATCTTTGCGGTATATGTTAAATTTGTTGCACAGAATTTCAGTATTTAGAGTGTTAGGTTTCAGCCAAGTCTCACTAAAAGCCATTATATTAAAGTGAAGGTTGTGACTCAAAATTAATAAATTATTTAGTTTTGTGTTAATGCCACGAACGTTTTGGTAAAGGATAAGGAACTGAAAGCAACAATCTAGTTTTTTTGATTCTTGTTAAAAACCGAAAAAGTAGCCAAGGAAGTTGTAGGCCGAGGTCTAGAAATAAATTCATGCACCATCGTTTTGTCAGGCCAAAACTTTTGATCCAATACCTTGTGAAAAAGATCACCAGGCAAAGATATTTTAAAAGAGGACGTAATTCGCTCGTATGAAAAATTGAATTTGTAAACAGAGATATTTTTATTTACAACATTCAGCTTAGAGTTTATATAGAATAACACGTCTTCACCGGATGTATCAGCTGCAAAACGAGAAACAAATATAGATTTTGCAGGCTCAATAATCACAAGTTCTTTATGAACAGGGGCTTTGATACTGCTGTTCGATACTTGTTTCGGTATCGCTCCTGTAGAAACCGGAGTAATCTGAGAAGGTGCAGGGACCACATTTGAGGAAATACAAGTTTCAGCATAAGTTTTTTTTGTGGCAGAAACGCGAGGAGAATCAGCATTTTCCTCTATGATTGGTATTGCTTCAACAGAAAGAGAAATCTGATCAGCTGACGCAGCGACCTTAGTTGGTGCGATATTATCAGTCATTTGATCAGTATTGACAGCACCAATTGATTGATCTTGAAGCTGTATGTTCACATTAGGGAAAACAGTTAAAGTAGAAGGTAGAACAGTATTATTATTGGGTGACGGCATGGCTATATCAGTAGTTTTAGCTGAACTACGAAGATTTTTGTTTGAACGTTTACGTTTTGGAGAATAGTATGCTTCCTCCATAATTTTAAACTTTTTAAACAAATCTTCGTATTCACTCAGTCTATCTTGTGCTACCTTTAGATCCTTAGCCACCTCCAAAAAACCTTTCCGAGATTGTCTAATAAGTTTAAAGATCTCAACGTTTGTAAACCTGCAATCTTCACATGACCAACGAAGTCCCTTACTTTCGTTGAGTGCATCGAAGATCCTCGCAGTCAACGCTGCACACTTGATGTGAAAAAATGAATCACACAACCAGCAAGTAACCAGCCGGTCTGATTCACCTTTTACAGCGCAGTTTCGGAAATTGCAGATCATATTCAGTTTAATAGTAAGTTTTGCAATATAGATGAAAGTAAAAGGAGAAAAATGAACTTAAATACTTTTAGTGAAAAACAGTTTATTTTGTTTAAAGACACTGTACTGTAGAAACTTTGCAGCCCTGATTTTATAGAACCAACGAATTGAAAAGTTTTATAAGCACTAGAGTTTTTGCAGTAGCGTGAAAACAGCTGTAAAAGTAAATACAATAATTTGCTCTATAGAAACCTGTTTGCGCTAAAAACAAAACAGGAAGAAGGAAAGAAGCAAATTATAAACAAAAATACATATATATATATATATATTTATATTGAAAATTAAATTAAATATCAAGTATTTTAAAAGGATGTAATCCACGTTATCACGCTTCCAGATTTATAGAGTAAAGCCTAGTACTCTGTTCGTTTACGTGAAATTTCGCTGACAACATCTATTTATTTGTTGCGTGAAATTTCTGACACAAAGTTTGTTGCGAGGAATTCCTATGGCAACGTTGCTCAGAGAGACTCAGAATAAGTTGGGAGATTTCATATAATCTCTCTCTTTTTACTTCAAAATAGATAGGCAGTACAATTAAATTGTCGTGAAAAAATGTTGCTCAGAAACATGTTGCAATAATTTCACGCAGCGGAACAGAGTATTGCTCTGACGAACATGTTGTGAAAATTTACACGCTTGTTTCGCAGCTGTTACTTTTTATATGGAGATTTGAGTGGAATTTCACTTGAAACTGAACAAAGTACTATGCTTAATAGAGAAAAATTCTGGTTTTTTTAATTTATATTTTTTAAAACTATTTTAAAGCGTTTCATCTTCTAAATAAAAATTATTCAAAAACAAACTTGTTGTTGTTGTCCTTCTTCAAACTTACCTGATCTAGAAAGCTGACAATTAAATTCATGTAAAAATTTGTTTTGTTTTATAAAAAGTTTTCGTTTGATATTTTTGGTGATGAATTTGTAGTTCTTGTTCATTTGTTTTGTTGGTTAAAACTAAATGTACTTCAAAGTTATGTTTAATTTATGAGAATAAATATGGGTAAATTTGAATTATTTATTTTTCCTGTAGTAAAGAGCATATACATATATGTATATTTTAAAAGTAATTTAAAATTAAAATTTTAGTAAACAAAATAAATTTCAAGTATAGAAAAATATAATGCATAATATAAATAAATCGAATTTATTATGGTATTTAAAAAATAAATGGAGCTTTTAAATGCTTAGTAACGTATGCGCTAACCTGCGTAGTATGTAGCTACACGCATCTGTATTCTTTGTTGTATTTATCTTGCTGAAAATAAACGTTCGTTTTATTCGTACTCCAACTCTTGGCAGAATAACCAAGTAGGGCCGACTCGGAGAGGAATGAAGTAGAAAGTAGAGAAAAGCGATCTAGTTGTCAAAATCAGCTGTTCATGTCGAGTAAAAATTAAGAACATGTTAAAAAATTTCAGCTTACTGAACCAACAACAATTAACAAGCAAATCTTAACAACGACGCACAGAGAAGAGCAAGATCACTGCGGTTGAGCATCGTTAGAGGGATGAACCGAATCGTCCACAGAAAATAAACAGAACTTTGCTTTCTGTCCGCTTTTCCGCTTTTCACTCGTCGCACACGAAAATTCTCGAGATTGCGGCGAAAGCAATTATTGCTCCGAGAGCAATAATTCTCTTGCTCTGGTAGCAAGATGTCTTTGTCCCGCTTTTCACTCGGCAATAATTGCCTTTGCCGCAAGCATTTTGTCGATTATTCGCCCGCATGAGGAGGTTTACGAAAGTCCCCTTTAAGCCCGAGTAGTCAACAAACTACTTGTGGCGAAAGCAATTATTGCTCATAGAATTGCCGAGTGAAGAACGGTCCTTTGCAGCGCATGCAGAACCAAAACAACAATATCAGCAGCTAGTAGCAACGTTGCCAGTTATGTTGGAAAAATCAGATTCGTGGTAAGTTTTAATTGCCCTTAGAAATTTTTGTTTTTGGGAATTCCTATTAAATTTTTTAATTCAGCGTGGTATTTTTTAATTGGCTTGGGAATTCAGTGGGGTATTTTTTGATTTTCCTTGGGAGTTTGGTAATATTCTTCTTAATTTTTTTTTCTTTTTTAGTACGCAAAATTTCTTTGTGGTATTTTTAAATGTTTTTTAAATTATTTGTGCATATGGGACTTATTGTGGATTATTTTAACGCGAATGAGATTTTTGTGAATTTTAAATGCATATGAAATTTGTGGTGGTATATTTAAAACGCGTGGTATTTTTGTGGTAATTTTTAATGATCGTGGGATTTTTTTTGATACTGTTTTATTGCGGTAGAAACTTTTTTGCTTTATCCTTACCATGGTAATTTTTGTTGTATTTAATTTATGTTACTGTCAAAAAGGGAACTTTTTGTCGGAATTGTTTTAAATTTTAACTGGCAACCTTGGCTAGTAGTAGTACATTTTTTTTGTAGCCACATACTGGATTTCTAGCTACATGCATCTGTATTCTCTATTGTATTACAACCCAAAAAGTCATGAATGTCACTGTTTCAACTAAACGATACTTAACCCTGCTGTTAGATTAGGACCATTTGGTCCATTTTTTGGCTTGTTTCTTTTATATTTTTTGAATGGAGGCATATATTGCCAGTAAATTTAGGCTCACGTGACTTTTTTATAAAACAGTGTTGTTTCCATAAATTCAGCTGTCTGTCATAAAACAAGACTGAGAAAAATTAAAATTTACTTATCTTGGATTAGGGACCATTCGTACATTTTTTTTTTAATCTAGCGGCAGGGTTTAAACGGCAGCGTCTGATTTGCTGGTATGAAAACGCCATGTGTTTGTACCTTAAAACCGTTCTATATATAATTGTTAAGTCATTTTTTTATATTATAAGAAAAGGTTACTATTGTTTAACAACAAATAAAATTAATATACAACTTTAAGTTTTCTACATGACCTTGTTATTTATTATGTTTATTTTCCATGATTTAAATACAAATTCTAATTGTTTAAAAGTTTAAAATCGTTTATAGAGCTTTAGGTCAGGTTAGAACTATTAACTGCTCTAATTAGTTAATCAATCAGCAAACTAATTAATCAGCTAGTGATATTTCCCTTTCATATTGAAAACTTTGTTGTTGTTGTTTCTTTGGAAAAAATTCGTTGGAGCAATTTATTGTTCTAACCTGACCTTAAGCTCAATAAACGATTTTAAAGTATCAAACAAATTTTAACTATCAAACATTTAGAATTTGTATTTAAATCATAGAAAATCAACATTAATATACAACTTAATAAATGGTATGCTTATATAAAACACACAATGCAGTTTGCTGACAACGAAACGGTCCGCTTCAGTGCTTTTAGAAGTGCACACCGTTTTCAACCGAACCGATTGGTTATCTGGGAAACGAAATAAAATTTAAGCAACTGATGTGGATTTATATATGTATATTTTACATATATATTACTAAAAATAACAACAACAAGAACAAAAGCAGCACAAGGAACGACATGATTATGAACCAAACGAACACACACAACAACAACAACAACCACAAAACCAACATAAGCAGCTACTGAAGCAGCTTGTGCATTTCTCATACGAATATACAATGAATTTTTTTTCTTCTTAGATTTTGCTATTTTATTAGATATTCGTTTTATTCCCACTAAAACTGATATTTTGGTATTTTTTTTCTTTGTACGATGAATATTAAGAGCTGTAGTTATACCCCAAAGTGTCAAATATCACTTTGAAAAAATTCGTGAAAATGACCCCCGTAAAAACCGCGCTGTAAGACGTAATTCTACGTCAAAAAAATTTTAGCTTAAAACCACACTTATTTAGTAAATATAAAGAGAAAACATACAAATAGGTTTCTGTGCAGCTTTTCGTTCAGGAGTTATGGAATTTAAAATAAAATGGGGAAATCGTGATGTTTTGAAGCACAAAAAATAAAAACAAATATGATATCAAGTCACGAGAATCTTATGAATATAAAAATTTAAAGACATAGACAAAGCTAGATTTTGCAAAATATTTAAAAATAAAAAAATTGTAGCTTAAAAAATAATTTTTATGCAAAAAAAATATTAATCATAGATAAAATAGTCATGATGCAGATTTTAACTGTGTATTGAGAAACATGATCCGAAATTTTAAACCAAAATTATATCTAGCTATATTGTTAAATGCTACACTGAGTTTTTGTTTAGTAAGAAATTCGCAGTTGGCAAAGATTTCACATCCATAAAGAAGGGTGGGAAGAATGTACGCTTGTGCAATGAGAAATCTTTTTTTAAGTGGTGTAAAAGTCTGTGAAACCTTTAATACCCTAAGCATACCATAAATTTAGCCGATTGTACTTTCAATATGTGTGTTCCAAGTCAAAGTCCTGTTGAAAATTACTCCAAGGTTTTTAGCTGAGTCAACAAATTCAATCGCTCAGTTGTTTAAGATAACCTTTGGATATTCTAAGACGTCAATTATTCTTTTTGAGATGACTATACATTTTGACTTTTTCGGATTAAGAAATAAGCCATTTCCGCTTGCCCATGTTGCTATGCGCGCTAATTTGATATTGATGGTGGATACAGCTAACGTACAACTGGACATCATCAGCGTACATATAACAGGGGTATTCTCTATGTCTAGCATAATTGCATGAGAGCACGGATTGTAACAATCCTATACTTAAATATCCAATGGATCGAGAGCGCCCTATTGTACAAGCGTAGCATAGTTAATCAATAGCCCAAAGAACTCTTTAATGAGCTGCACTTCACTCTCATTCAACCTTCTATTCCGGCTTCTCTCTTATTCTCTTCTCTCTCATAACAAACACAGGATTGTATTTCGTAAACTATGCTTCATACACGTAGAGAAAAAACATAGTTGCAACAACCACGTTTTAAGAGTATCATAGTATGATTCGGATTATGATTGTTAACACCATGCTCTTAAACATATAATGGTTTCTATGATCATGGTAACATGATTACAACAACTATATTTAGAAAATTAATTTTTCCGTAGGAACCAAAGTATTATTGAAACAACCATTATTCTCTTATTGGGACGAAAATGAAATGATTGCAACAACTTTATTATGAATTTCTTTTTAGGAACCAGAATATTATTCAAACAATAATTTTTTTTTATTTTAATGCACACCAATTTCCACAGCTATTAATTAAGATATCCCTAGAGGCTTGCCATTGTCTGCTGCCGAACAGAAATAGTGTTTCAATTGGAAAAACTTTTTGAAAAACTTTCTGTCCGAGATGGGGTTTGAACCACGGCTCTTTCGCTTACGAGCCACGCAGACTGCCAGTAGAACACAGCTGCTACTACCGGTCGCCTGACTAAAGTTTCATAACATGAAACATTCATAAACATGGTACATTGAGTGCATTGTCACAAAAATAACAATATTTACGGTAAATGGAAATATGTTTGCTACAATCAAAGTCGAAAATGTAATTTTTCTGCGTGCAGTCTTTAAAATAAAACAATTTATAACAAAGCATAGTAATTGAAGAGTTGAGTTGAAACGGCACATAACGAGGAATCGATAAAACTCATTGTCTCTGAATAAAGTGAAAGGACTACTGCAAACTGTTCAGACACAATAGGTTCTTTCGATTTTTGACTATGTGCTGCTTTGTTTACCCACGATCAAAAAATAGTTCAGACAAACATTCAAAATTCTAGTATGTTTGTCTCTATCATAATATTCACATTTATCATGATTGACAGAACCACAACATTTTTGTTGCAACTAATAGTTGAATCAATTATAATATGTTGACGATAGTATGATTTGAACCATAATGTTCTTTTTGGTACCACAACTAGTAAATAATGACTTTATTAAGGCAAAAATTTATTTTTGCAGGAATAGTACAATAATTTCAGTAAACAAATTATTATTGCAGTACTCATGTCTCAACCATGTCTTTTCTCTGCGTGTAGCATCGCCGTATACATGGGTTTCAGTGTAGCATACAAAGAAAATATTGTACGGTATTTTTAACTGTATTTTGTTGTTGCTGCTGTGCTCGGATTGTATATTTCCTATGCATGCACCGTGCAACGGTCATATTCTAGACATAGAGAATACACCTAATATTTCAATTTTTAAGAACAGTGGGTAGATCATCGTGAACCACCAGAAACTCTGACGTTATGTTATTGGCAAATACAGCTTGATATCTTTGAACAAGATATGACCGCAATAGGTTAGCTGTTGTAGAAGAAAAGTTAAACCTGTTAACCAATTTGGTGAGAAGAATATCATGGTGGACTGTATCGAACGCCTTTGAATGATCAAGCAAAACTAAGAAGCGCACTTTGTTATCCTCTTTGCCCTAAATCCTGACTGCCTGTCGATTAACAACATATTCTCCCTGATAAATTTATTAGATTGCCGATGTATAATAACTTCAAACGCCTTAGCCAAGTACGACAAAATGCCCACAAGTCAATATTCACTGCATGTTTTAGGTACTGAAGTAATTTTAGCTTTTTTCCAGTTTTTTGGAAAAATAGATGTAGTTAGAATAGTATTGAATATGTGGGTAATATATGGTAATACAACTGGTAATAGAATTTTCAAAAAAAGCGGGTGGATTTCGTCTAAACCTACAGCGTTAGATTTAATGGAAAAGGGGCTAAGAAGAACTTCATTTAGGTATTTCTGTACGGTGGGTGAAATTCTGAGGATCGCTTACTGCTTCATTAATATTTTCAAAATTTACAGCTTCATTAATGTTATATTTACAAAATTTCTGTTGAGTTCATTTACTTCAGCATCACATACGCGAGACCGATTTTTCCCTACACCAATATTTCTTATTTCTTTCAAACATTTTTTGAATTAAGAGCATTCTTATATTTGTCACTATAAAATCGTTTTTCGTTTTTTACCTTTTTTCTCATATTTTTAAATTCAACATACAAGTCTGGTGTTTTAACCCTGGAAGGGCATTCTTATTTTTTATACATAAAAGTCATGCTTCGTCGAATCGACTACGCCATTTTTCAAAATGGTCCTACGGACTACCTTATGTCATAATGATTCAAAATCACTTGTTTTGATTATTAAGCTTATTTAAAATAAATAAAAACAACAGTTTATATAATATATAATATTGTTTACTAAAAATAATAATTTTTGACAGATTGAGTTAATTTGGATTGTTTTACAAAAGGTACATTTAAAAAACAAAATAAATATAATTAAAGGCACATATTAAACATGGAATTTTCTGTTATTTAAGAAATAATGTACTAAATTTTAATGAGATCATATTTTTATTGAGTTGAGAATATATTATAGCCGAAAAAGCACAAAGCTCTATTTTATGCTCCCTACACAAGCTCATATGGCATTTTGAGCACTATGATTTGTTCTTGCAACGGTTGGAGGGGGACAAAGAGCACATATTTTGCTCTTCTTCTCAAAATTTAATTCTGGAGGATTTCGATCATTATTCAGCCATAGACTATTGATGCTGTTTCGCACCGCTGTCGGCAAAGTTTGAATCCGTATCCTATTACATAATTAAACTTTAAAAAGTGAAAAGTGTTAGTTTTCATTAAGTTGGCACGATTGAAGGTCTTTTGATTTGCTTAGAACATGTTGTTCGTATAGATAATGAAGCACTAATGAAAGCCATATTCAGAAAACCATAGAATTGGCATATTGGCTATCTGTTAGTAAACAGCACATAACGCTACAAATTGATCAAATGATTCAACGCCTTCTTAAGCAAGCGGTACATCGTCTTCGTCCAAGATACTTAAATCCTCTAAAGATCTTTATTCTTCAAAGCTTTCATTGAAAGGTTCCTCTTGACCAGTCTCCTCATTGTTGTTGTAGGGCTCATCGTCTAAGTCGTTGTCCAGATTGTTTTGAGAGTCCTCTGAGAGTCCCACAAATCGATAGAAAATTTTCTATTTCTAAAACTTTTATTAATTTTTTGCTGCACAATTTCCATTTAACTGTACAAATCTGATATTATTACAGAAAATATGACAAATTTTCATATAAAAAGAATAACATAAAAAATTCAAAAGTCACGCAAAAGTCATGCTTCGTCGTTTCGACGACGCCAATTCTTAAAAATCATACCTACACACTATTTACAGTCCACCCTAAACAAGTGCGCGTGCGTGGTTTAACTGTCAAAATCGGCTCATGCACGTACATTATGTATGAAGCCTACCGAAACACGTACCGGACTACCGCAACATGAATCGAATTTCCAATTTTGACAGTGCGTGCGGATATGAAGTTGGCTACATAAAACCAAAGTATTAGAACAAAGAGCAATCAGCTGCTATTAATTAATTAATCTCAATGCAAATGGAAGTTTTTGCAATATTAATAGATTTTTACACAATACTTAAAGTTTCTTTAAGATTTTTAAACCATCAGACTGAGCTGGTTTTAGAGCAGCAGTTTTTTCCGCAGCGCACTTGTTTAGGTTAAGCGTAATATAAAATTGAGTGGCGCTTGGGTACGCAGCGCAACGCGCACTTGTTTAGGGTGCACTGTTATTTGACTATACGTTTGCGCACACCAACAGCTAGATTACGATTTACGCTATACGACAAATGAGAACAAAACAAACGAAAACAAGAAAGAAAAAAACGATATAATGTGACCATGCGTCGACAAAGCATGTCCTTCCACGGTTAAATCGCTTAATACTGGAAGAAGATAAAGGGTTAAAGTGTTCCGAAAAAATATTCCCCGGAAAATTTTAATGTAGGCATCCGAAGACAAGAACCACCCTGAATTAAGTTTTTCATATTGTTTAATTGCATTCTTGACCAAAAAAGTCAAATTTAAAACCACTGTAAAAAAATTGTGACGTAGTAGAGCAAATATCGACTTGGGCTTTTGTTGTTAATTAAACATGCAAAAACAATAGAGTTCAGCTACTACAGCTTTTTCGCACTTTCTCCGCATTAGATCATCTTAAGAACCAGCCCAAATATCATTAAAACATCTCAATAAGGCCATTCACAGTTCGAATACGCTGGTCTGCCATTTGTTCGATCTGCTATTTGTTCGCCAATTTACGAAAACGTATTTTGCTTCGTTGTTGTTTTGCATACAAATGCAAATACGCAGGCACGCGTAAATAAAAGCAGCCCTTGGACGTGCTCTTTGTACCTCGTATTTTTATGCTCTGTCTACAGCCGCATAATCACATACATCACAGAAATGTCAAATACTATCGTTTGAGAATGGTTTGGTTCACCCCCGAGACAATGATTTTTTGTCATAGTGTTATAAAACGCATTACGGTTTTTATTAGTCTTTTAATATAGCTGCTAAGCCAGGGTTTTTGGTGAGTTTATATGTTTTTAGTTTTGATTGGAACGAATTCATTAAAAAGATTGATAATGTTTTGCTGAAAATAACTAACTTGATCATCAATCAATGGCATTTCATAAAGTACTTGCCAGTTTATTTTTCGAGTTTCTTGATCGAGGTGGCAATAATCAATATGTTTGAAATCACGAATTCTAAAAGAAAACGGCGCATTTTTCATATGAAAATCAAAAATAAGGAAAATAAAATCATGATTGAAAAAATTCGGTACTGAGAGTTGGTCATAAAGAAAAACTTTAGATAAGTCAACTACAAAGAATTGATCCAGGAGAGTGTTAACTGATTTTGAAAAATGAGTGGGGGTGAAAGTATTAACTGAGTAAAGTCCTAAATCACGCATATCATACGTTAAAATTCTCTCCATAATTATGTTGCTATTTTGAAAAGACAAAAACAAGTTTTCAATACTTCTTATGAGCTGAGCAGTATCTACATTACGATTAGGGCGATAAATATTGCCAATAAGCATATTGCTAGAGCCAATCGAAACAGAGATAAACACCCACTCAATAGCACTGTCAGAAGCAGATTTATAAACAAGCCTACAAGGGATATTATTTCTCACATAAATAGCCACACCGCCAGCATGTCCCTGTCTATCTGCAAGAAAAATTTTAAAGCCATTTAGCATAAACATCGCATTTGGCATTTCCGCATCGAACCAACACTGTCTTTGGAACTGCTTTGGTTACTCGTAAAATTCATTGTAATAAGTGTGTATGATATCGCGTGCATTAAGGGAGTATTCCTAGTTGGAAGGCTGTTTTTGGACCCTTTTTTAAAAACTTCTCATTTGAAAACGCAGAGAGTTATTTAATTTCTGTTTTTTATAGTATAAAGAACATATTAAATTATATAAAAAAAATTTTTCTTTGTACGAGGGCTGTACGAGAAACTGGGGGTGGCGGATTCTTTTCGTCTGCCAAACTCAGCCAGCGTCTTTCAGGCCGAGCTTTTTTCGATAAGAGAAGCTTGTCGCACCTTAAGGAGAGCTAACACCAACCACCTTAATGCAGCTATTCTGACGGATAGCCAAGCTGCCGTTAAATCTTTAGCTGCGATCAGTACCAACTCCAAACTGGTAAGGCAGTGTAAGGATGAACTGGCCCGGCTAAGTCACCAACTTAGCATTACTATAATCTGGGTTCCTGGGGAACATTTATGGTAATGAAAAAGTGGATGAATTGGCTAGGCGGGGTTTTTCCCTTGACGTTTCAAGAGCACAGTTAAAGGAGGAATTCATTCTTACTACTTAACCTTAGCCGGTCGTAGATGGAGAGAGGTTGGTAGTTACCTGCAATACATCAAGAAAAATATGGCCCCTTTACAACATAAGTAGAATTCAACAGATGCTCTCAAAACCACGGAACGACATAGCCAGAATAACGGCTATTATAACGGGTCACTGGTGCATCGGAGTTCACGCCGAGAGAATTGGACTACCTTTCAGCACCCACTGTCGCAGCTGCAATGACCGAAATGAAAAAGAAACACTAATACACTTTCTGTGCACCTGCCCGGCCCTGGCCAGGTCCAGACTAACAACGCTTGGCAAGCCCTTCCTCAGCAATCTAGCGTAACTTTCAACAACAAAAATCAACAATCTCCTAACGTTCACCAATCGCACCGGATGGTTATAACCTAGCAGTGCGTTACCCACTTAACCAACAGAAAAACTAGGTTATGGTATCAAAACGGCTCACTAGAGCTACTTGGTTCCTACTTGTATGTAGAATCACCATCTAAACGAACCAACAAACGAGGGCTGTTCAAAAAGTTGTCGGCCTTCAAAGTTGGGTGTCGAAAAAAAGGTATACTGCTTGCGGCCCGGATAACTCGACTTCGAATCATCTGAAATGAAAAAAGTAAACGGCGTTAGATTTAGTACAGATGTAATTCTGATCTCTACCTCAATCATAATTTTGCGATTATTTTTTACAAAATGGCGGTGATTGAAAAATGAAAAACCTTTTTTGGGACTTTTTTATAGTTTAATGTAAAAAAAAAATAGTAAAAAAATGTTTAAAATTGTGATTGAGGTAGGGATTGGAATAATGACAATTTTGGGCCGATTGCAATTTGTTTCTTTAAAATCGGTTCAAAACTACGGGCTCAATCTTGGCCGCAAGCTCGAAAAACGTGGTTTCGAGATAAATGCGTTTAAGTTTGAAGTTATTTTTTTGCATAAAAAAAAATTAAATAAAAAATTTGAACATGCATTTCTAGACAATTTTGCGTCGATTGCACTTGGTTTCATCAAAATCGGTTCAGTAGAACCGGAGAAAAATGACTTCGAAGTTCAAAAACGTGATTTTAAAAAAATCAAAGAAAATTTTTGGCAATAAAACATTTTTTTTTGTGAAATACTTACATATATCAATCTGCAATGCCAGCCCCATAAACAACTCCTTTCTCTTCTTCAAAAACTGAGGACTCGGTGGCTCTTTGTGCTCTTCGGGCAGTTCTACCTTCTTTTGATGCGGCCACAGCTCAGGCTTCGGACTTTTTCAAGCGCTCTTCGTTCCGAGACATGGCGAAATCATATGTGTCATTGCCAATCGGAATGCCCATTAGGTTCATTATTTGAAGTATTGGCAAAAAACCTTCGTTTAATAAGACAGTTGCAATGTAATTGGCTATCTCAATAGTGCGAGCCGGTGTGCATATGCTTCGGTGCGAATGACCACAGCACTGCGTTGAAAGATTCGTTGCTGTTTTGAGTTTCGGAGTCAAGGCATCTGTTCAACAAATCATTGGCTGACAGTGTTTCGTAAAAAGGTTTGATTGCTTCCTGGATTCTCTAATTTAGTGGTGCATAAGTATGCTTGAAGGCGCACCAGCTTTCAATCAAAAAGAGAGTGCTTTCAATCGGCCATTGTCAATAAGTGAAAAAATAGAACCTCAGCAGCTGCAGATGCGTATGTTCCAAATAAAATAAATATTCATTAAAAGTGGTGTATTTTTGGAAGGTAAAGAATATGGTTTGTGTTAGATATATTTATTACATTTCATCTTATTTTACGGCGAGTTTGAGTGACTTAGCTTAAGCGGGCTTTACCAAACGACTTTTTTGTCAGCATCACGCCGCAGACATCAATCCACCTCTGGCGACGAGCTTCCTTTTGAGGCACTGAATAGAATTTAACATCACGAACTGAAAAGCTTTTCGCACAAATCACACACGATTTTTTACAACTTTCATGATTTAAAATTTTTATTCGTTTATTTAAACGCACAAAAATTCTTATTTGATTTTTATGATTTTAGTTTTCGACGCTTGCTTTCTTTTTCGCTTTCTTTCACTAACAGCTGTTTTTGACAGGCTAAGTTTCCCTTTTGAAGAGAAAATAAGCAGTTGTCAACAATACCTAGATAATTCTGCCATGCTTCTCGATTACCTTGAGCAAAAACGTAGTCGACTCGGTTTGCAGAGTAGATGACGATTCGTTTTTTCCGAGAAGTTTTGGCGGCAATTCACTGGGTTTATTTGATTCTGTCGGTGTTGATAGCGAGCTGAGATGAATCGGTGGAGAACGAATTGATGAACGCCGAGCCGAGAGACAAGTATTACACTTATAGAATTGTTAATATTTGTTCATAAATTCTAAATCACTTTTTGATGTAAAATTACGTCTTACAGCGCAGTTTGTATAGGGGTAATTTTTACAAATTTTTTCAAGCACATTTAAGAATGATAGTTGACACTTTGGGGTATACCTACAGCCTTTAATATTCATCGTACAAAGAACAAATATATGCCAAAATATCAGTTAGAATTATCAGTACGAATAAAACTAATATCTTACATTGCGTTTCGTAACTTTCAAAAAAATTCATATTTTCGTATGAGAAATACACAAGCTGCTTATGCTGTTTTTATGGTTGTGTTTGTTCGTTTGGTTCGTAATCATGTCATTCATTGTTGTGCTCCTCTTGTTGTTGTTGTTTTTATTAATATGCATGTAAAATATACATATATAAATACTAAACCTCCGCACTAGTGCGTTTGAAATGCATTTCAGAACACTAATTTGTGAAGCAAGCGTTGGCTATGTTCTGCTTTCATTAATTAAATCAAACTTAACAGTTCATTTGAACTAAACGAATTTCTATTACTAACTTTATAATAATAACAATATTAAAATTTCAATAACTTACATCAATTACTTCTATTTTTTATAAGAATTATTAACTTTGTATAAAGAATTATCGGCATAAGTGCAGTTTACAGCCCACGCGTAAATAATTTTTTATTAAACGTATATGGCTCTCCTAAGTCCAAAAATGCCAAAATAAAATGTCGGTCTCGAATGGTTTATGAGATAAAATTCGCCAAAGTTCTATAATTCAGTGCAAAGTTTGTGTGGAAGCTTATCTAACCAGTAACATTATAATACTTAAATTAAACGCGAAAACCACTGCTTAAAATTACCGCGAAAAATACTAGAACTTTGACCCTCTTAGATCACAGTTTTTTATTTTGGTACATTTTAAGAGAATTTAAAAGACAAGAATCTGCGCCGCTTTTTTTAACCATCGTTTATGTTACTATAGAATTTACTATGTCAATATTTAAAAAATGGTTTTTTTGTGTGTTTGAACAATTTTTCACCTGCGGCGCTTTCTTTATCCACCATTTAACAGTTTCTAAATATTTCAAAAATTCTTATTAAAATAATAATATTTTATGGCTTTTATAACTTACTCTGTACATGTCTTAAAAATTTCTCAAAACTTAATCGTTCATGTAACTATTTAACTTACTTCGTAAATCTCTTAAACCACTTCAGATGCGACTTTTTTTTCATATTTGTATTAAGGGGCTCTAAATACACAATTTTACCTGTCTAATGCATTCTTAGAACTTCACCTATGCCTGAAAAGAAAAGATTTTTTATATGGAAAAAGCCACTTTTTTCAAACTTTCACGATTTTTATCTCCTAAACCACTTGAGACCTTTTTTTTGCAGATTTGGATTAAGGGGCTCTAAGTACACATTTTGAAAAAACAAAAAAAAAAAAGGAGCGTGGGCTGTAAAGTGCAATTATTCTGAATTACCTTCAATCACTTTGCCAATGTTATGCTGCGTTAGGTGTGTGTTAGGTGTGTGTTAGCTTTTCTCGCTTGTATCAATTCATTTGTTTTTATAAAACGAATTACATCATGTTCTGGTAAAGCAAGCGGCAAACATGTTCGACTTTGAAGCCGACGAGAGCTCTTCAGTGCTCATTTCTTGTCGTTAAATGAATTGGTTACGCTCTACTCGACTAACAGAGTTCTGTTAAGCTCTGAACTCTGCACTGTTGGCTCTACTGTTGTAGAAAAAACGAGTGCATTTGTGCAGCGGTTTAATAAATACACATCAGTTGCTTTCATTTTTGTCGTTTCCCAGATGGGTTTGGTTGAAAACGGTGTGCATTTTTAAAAGCACTGAAGCAACTGTTTCGTTGTCAGCAAACTATGCATTGTGTGTTTCATATAAGCGTAGCATTTATTAATTTTATTTGTTGTTAAAAAACTGTTACCTCTATTCTATTCTTGAAATAGTTTTTATTAAGCTGCAACACTAAAAAAAAAATTAACGGCAATTAAACTGCACTACCTTGATTTCAATTCAAGATTCAATGCATAATTTAGAGATTTTAGGCGAACGGGTGAAAAAGAGATGGAAAAAGATAAGAAAAAACGTCGCTAGCGCATCAAGCGAATATGACATAAATTTCAATTCGATTCTTGATAAATCTAAAAAAAAGGCTTTAAAATTATATAGAGAACGGTTTAAAGGCACAAAAACATGTCGTTTTCATACCAGCAAATCAGATGCTGCCGTTTTAAGTACCGTTTAGCTGGAACAGTCACATTCATGGATTGTTGGGTTGTAATCAGAGCTGGGATGTAATCGATTACTTTCGTAATTGATTACATATAAATTACAGATTGTAATCGTAATCTTAAAAAAATAAAGATTACGATCACTGTAGTCATAATCGAAGTACTTTTAATTACAATTACAGTAATCGTTATTATTAAAAAATTGCAATTACAATTTACTAAATTTAAAAATTTATAAAATTTTAATTTTTAAAAAATTACAATTACAATTACTGTAGTCGTAATCAAAAATTGTCTTTATCACAATTACAGTAATTGTAATTGAGCAGAATTATAATTACGATTACTGTATCGTAATCATTCTTTTTGTAATTGAATTACTGCATAAATATTTGTTTCTCATGATGAAATTCACAGCGAACACATTCTTTTCTAGAATCTTTATTTGTGGTGGGGCCCTTACGATTTTAAGTCTTAAAGGTTTAAGGCTGTCCTGCAATAATTATTTATTTTATTTATAATTAATATTTGTAATTACAATTAATTATTTATTATAAATAATTATTTAGTACTCCACCATTATAAGAAAAAGAGCGATATCTTATCTAGTTATTAACTATTGCCGACACAAAAAGTGTTGTATTGGGGGTTGGAATTAATTTTAAAGGTTTTTTTTCGGTTTTTGAGCATTTATTTAGAAACAACGGTACAATGTATATTATTCAAAGTATTGTCCATCGTTAGCTACAACATTTTCCCATCTTTCTGGCAGCATATGGATTCCGCGCCGGAAGAACGATTCGTCTTTTGAGGCAATCCACGAATCGACCCATTTTTTGGTATCCTCGTAAGAAGTGAAGCGCTGCTCAGCCAAGCCATGCGTCATCGATCTGAATAGGTGGTAGTCGGAAGGGGCTATGTCTGGGCTATAAGGCGGGTGGGGTAGCACATCCCAATTCAGCGCCTCCAACGTTTCCTTGACGGTTCTTGCAACATGTGGCCGTGCGTTGTCATGTTGAAAAACCACTTTGTCGTGTCTTTTGGCATATTCCGGCCGTTTAACCTTTAATGCTTGGCTCAATTGCATTAATTGTTGTTGGTAGCGTTCCCCAGTGATAGTTTCGTTAGGTTTTAGCAGCTCATAGTACACGACACCCTTCTGATCCCACCAAATACACAGCATAAGCTTGGCGCCATGAATATTCGGCTTGGCCCTCGATGTAGATGCATGGCCGGGTGGTCCCCACGATTTTTTTCGCTTAGGATTATCGTAATGGATCCACTTTTCATCGCCAGTGACAATACGATGCAAAAAACTCTTCCTTTTATGCCGTTGAAGCAGTTGTTCGCACATGCAAAATCGCCGTTCAACGTCTCACGGCTTCAACTGGTACGGCACCCAATTTCCTTGCTTTTGAATCATTCCCATGGCCTTCAAGCGTTTGCCGACCGTTGATAAGTCGACTCCCAATGATTCTGACAATTCTTGAAGGGTTTGACACGGGTCTTCATCGAGCAAAGCCTCCAATTCCTCATCTTCAAACTTTTTCGGCTGGCCCGGACGCTCTTTGTCTTCCGTATCAAAATCACCACTTTTAAACAGACGGAACCAGTACTCACAAGTAGAAATCGATGGAGCATAGTCCCCGTAAGCCTCAGTAAGCGTGCGTTGTGCTTCAACCGCTTTTTTCTTCAAATGGAAGCACAAAAGTAAACCTTCCCGCAAATTGCGTTTTGTTGGAACGAAAGTCGACATGTTCACAGAGAAAAAAATATATGTTGTTTACACTTCAGTGGAATGACACATACTGAAAAATGAAGCTTAGACAATGTGCTTTGAAATGAATATAGTCACAGGTGTGCCCGATGCGATCTATTGATAGTTACGCCATCTCTTAGAAAACCTTTAAAACTAATTCCAACCCCCAATATTTCGTTCGTAAGTTCTTTTGTTTTAAATTGTGATATAGTAATAATGTTTATTAAATCAATTTTGTTCATTATTCATTTAAAAGGTCAATGCTATATTCTGATATTGAGTGGTTTGATTTCAGACTATGAATTCTTTGAATAAAGTACCATCTGAAAGTGACAGTGAGTTCTATTATTCTTCGAGTGATTCTAAAGAAAATGTAAATGCTGCTATTTCGTCTTCATCAAATGAAAGAAAATGGAAAAAAAGTGAAGCTAATAACGAAGATTTTGAAATTAAATTCCAAAAATTCAACGATTCATTTATACTTAAACAATTTTTCATAAAGATTAAACATGTAAGTTGTCTCAGCGATTTAAATTTTATTAGACTCGCATTGCTTACAATAAAAAAAAAATCATAAATTTTCACTTCTAGGGCCACAGCTAAGGTTTTTGGTGGCCGAGGCGAACACGCAATTCTTTTTTGCATTTTTTGTATGAAAAAATGTACCCTCGTCGCACCCATGCGGCCGTGCATACTCATAAGAAAAAAGAACAACATAACAAAATTGAATTCTCTCAGATAGAGAAAATTTGGAAAGAGTGCGTCTTAAAAAAAATATTATAAACTTTAGCTGGCAAAGCAACAACGGCTCAGAACAATTCTTTTATGTGACTTTCCTTCAATCAGCTCAAGGGTAGTGTTAGGGCTGAAGGTGTTCTCTTTCTTAGTGACCATAACTGTCAAACTCAGCCATTTTGGTATTTTTGCCAATTTTTGCTTTCATATTGCATTCTCATTGGTTGCAGATTTTGCATGAAATGTCAACTTCGTTTTGACAGTTTCGGTCATCGGCTCTCCGCTCTAACACTACTTTGTCTAATTTTGCCATGAGTTCCATTACTTGCGTGGGTATCTTTTGTTGTTCTCTTTAGTTTCTCAGTTGGTTTTGGTTTTTGACTTACATTTCCGCAACATTTTCTCTTTATATTTAGCACGTCCCTTTTTAAATAGACTTGCAGAAGTCTTATGCCTGGAAATCAAGTATATCCTTAAATTCATTATCCGCTCGAACTGGTTTGAGGAGAGAAATCTCTACTAGGTTTAAAAGAGATTATGTGGTATTACAACGGGCCTCCACTGGCCTAAGTGTACGAGTCGTCTATCGGCTCAGCCACCTTTACCTAACCTAACCCTAGCACGTCCGTCAGTTGTCCATGACCAAGGTGCATTTATAAATGAGCCTCTTCCATGACCGCAAATAAACAAATGGGAGAAGAGAGACAGATGTAATCAGGCAGAAATTCCTGTACAATGGTGCTTCTAGTTTTGGCCAAAAAAGTGTCCAGTTTAACAATGTGATATGCTTCAATTGATAAATTTCTATCAAAGTGTTTATGACATAAATTCTATTGCTTTATATTCTAAGGTTACTGACAAGTATTCGAATAAAGTTACTACAATTGCTGAGTGCTTCAAATGTTGCAATATTTTACGAGGCAGCAGTGGAGTGACTTAAAATTTTGTGAATCATCATCGACGTAAACACCCCGAAACTTATAAAATGTGTGCTCTAAATAAACCACCAAAACGTTCACGTTGTCACCAGCTAACCGACAAGGTCAGTTTGCTAAGCAACTTCTTAGATTTGTTGTGGACTCAGCTGCACCATTATCAATAGTACAACGAAAGTCTTTTAAAAATTTATTTGGAAGAACAATTTGAAAGTAATGAGCAGGAAATCTTTAATGGTGGCACTTAACCTTTAATACGAGTCCCTAATAAGCCAGGTAAAAGAACAGATAGGAAAAATACAAAACTTTCAAAATTTTTACTCTCTGGCAATAGGGTAGCTACAGTCGGTATATGACAATCGAAGTATTTTCAACAAAAATATATCAGTTTATATAAAAATATGTGGTGATTCAATACCACCACATATAAACACCAACACCACAACATACAAAACACACACACTTTACAAAATATTTATTTACACATTTATTTAAAAAAATTATTATTTAAGAATTCAAAAATTGTTATTATTTATTAATCAAAAAAATTTTGTATATTAGTGTATTATAAAAATTGTACTCATTAAATAAGGACCTAAAAAATAAAAATTGTTAAAAAAAATAAAATTTAAATAAAATATATAAAAAAAAATAAGCGTTGTTATTCGCTGGAACAACAGGACACACACATATATATATATATAATAATTTATTGATGTAAACTGTTTAAAAAATATAGCGCTTGTGATATGCAGAATGTAGCTATTCAATTACTGCTGTAAGTATAAATATATTTGCCATATTTTGCCGTAGAAATACGTCTTACAGCTTTTTGTGTGGGGGTCATTTTCACAAATTTTGTTTAATCACATTTAGGAAATTTAGTTGACACTTTGGGGTATACCTACAGCCCCTATTATTCATAGTAGAATAAACAAATATATGCCAAAATATTAGAGTACGAATAAAATTAACATCTGACGTTGGATTTTCTCATTTCTTTAATATGTGACTGTATTTAAGAACAACAAAAACAGCAAAATCTAAGAAGAAAAAATTCATATATTCGTATGAAAAATACACAAACAGCCTCAGTAGCTTCTTATGCTGTTATTTTTGTTGTTTGTTTGGTTCGCAATCAAATCGTTTGTTGTTGTTCTGCTGTTGTTCTTATTGTTGTTATTAATACCCTCCAGGAAAAATCGGAAGGCTTCCATCTAAAAGTGATAAAGAAACATTCCCCACCGTATCTTTCGGAAGCTTAATGGTAGTTTTGTTTTTATGTTGTTTCCAAACCGCTTCTTTAAGAATGCATGTGGAAACTTTTACTTGTTATCAAGCAATGACAACAGAAAATATTAATATCATTGTTTCCTAGCCGCTTATTATAGAATTCGATAGTCTAGTGGTAGCGCGCTTGACTGTCGCTCAGCATTTTCATAGCAAGGGAAGAGGAATGTTTCCACATTAATTTTTAGAACAGTGGAGAGGACTGTTTTCAATGCATTTTTTAAGACAGCGGAGAGGAATGTTTCCCTTTAATGACATGCTATTTAAAAAAAAATGGAGTGTTCAACGGAAGGGAATGATTCCTAAATTCCATGGAATATTTCCTGTTTATATCCGGGAATGTTTCCATTTCCCGGAGAGTACATATGTAAAATGTGCATACACAAATACACATAAGATGCTTTCGTTTTTGTCGTTTGTTATTAATTTTGTTTATATTCAGAAAGATTAATAAAATAGAGAATACAGATGCGTGTAGCTATAGAGTCAGTATGTATTACTATGTACTACGCAGGTTTACGCATGCGTTACTTAGTTTGCTTTGTGCTTTGAAAACTCTATTTATTTTTGAAATAATATAATAAATTCCATTTATTAAACATAACTTTGAATTACATTTAGTTTTAACCAACATAAAAAATGAACAAGAACAACAAATTCATCACTAAAAATATCAAACTAAAACTTTTTATAAAATAAAACAAATTTTTACATGAATTTAATTGTGAGATTTTAAGATCAAGTAAGTTTGAAAAAGGCAACAACAACAACAAATTTGTTTTTGAATAATTTTTATTTAGAAGATGAAATGCTTTAAAATAGTTGTGAAAAATAAAAATAAAAAAAACAGAATTTTTCTCTATTACTGTATAAAAAAGAATTCTACGTCTATACTTACGATACTATCGAAACTGTGTCTTTTTTGACGTAGAATTACGTCTTACAGCGCGATTTGTACGGGGGTCATTTTCACAATTTTTTTTTTCATAAACACATTTAAGAAGTTTAGTTGACACTTTGGGGTATCAGCCTTTAATATTTATCGTACAAGAACCAAATATGCCAAAATATCAGTTAGAGTACGAATAAAACGAATATATAACGTTGGATTTTATCACTTCTTTAATAAACCCACAAAACAGCAAAATCTTAGAAGAAAAAATTCATATATTCGTATGAGAAATGCACAAGCAGCCTCAGTAGCTTCCCTATCAGCCATTTAGAAATAGTGATTGGATTAAGCTTACATTCAATGCAAAAACCAAGCCTTTTCCAAGCACGCTTGTAAAACACTTGCGTAGGTAATAAATTTCCAAGTTCCTTTGTAGAATTAATGCGTTAAAAACAAAAAGTAAGTGTTGTACAATAATACTTGGAAAGACTTGCTTTAAGTAAGTGTTTTCCAATCATATTTGCAAAATGTTAGCCAAGGCAATAATTGTGCAACTGTTCAAAGTTGCGATTGCTGTTAACTGTTGGCCTGTGTAGTCTAGTGGAGAGTGCGCTAGACTATCAACATAGACGTCCCCGGTTCGAGTCCGGGTTCAGTCGTGGTTCTTTTCACTTTCTTTGCTCTTTACTCCGTTTAAGAATTATGGAAACTAAACATAGAAATCCACGATTTTATTGTGGAAAAAATTGAATTTAAAGGACAAGAACCCACAACTGAGGGCTTAAAATGCAACAATGCAAGTTTTCTTGAAGGCGGCAAGTCGAGTGTGATAGTGAGAAATGAGGACGGTACAGCTTCTTGAACCGGCGAATTTTCTTTTTTTTATTCTTATTTGTCAATTAAAGATGGCTGCGCATTGTTTGGTAAATATATTTATACATAAAAGTACAACTTAAGTTGCGTATTGAAATACTAATTTCCAAATGTAAAGAAACATTTGGAAAAAGCTTATTCAAATACTAATTTCCAATTGTAAAGAAACACTTGGATTAAGCTTATAGTAAGGAATATTTTTCCAAGGGATCGTTTTCGTTTATTCTGCAATTACTTGTAAGCATTTTCCAATAGTAATCTAAAGCTTTTTCCAAGCTTGATGCTAACGAGGGTGTTTTTTATAGAGTGATACAACTTTGAGTTGGTATCACTGCTTTATTTGACCACCCATTTAACAGGTGATAAATGTTTTTTGTTTAATATGCTTTGACATTTTATTATAGATCAACTTACACAAGACCAACGGGTGCAAATTGTGGAAATTTTAATCAAAATAATGGTTCTGTTCGTCAAACTTATCGTGCACTTCGTCCATTTTATGGCGTACATAATCGTTCTTCAGAGCTGCTTATTCGAAGAACAATAGATCGTTTTCGGACCACATTTACTGTTACTGATAACGTGCATCCCGTGAGACGCCGAACAGTGCACACTGAAGAATCTGTAGCCGATGTACAGGAACGCATTGAAGATGATCCTTATCAATCAATTTGTCGCCGTTCTCAGCAACTGGGGTTGTGTCCTTCCACTTTATGGAAGATTTTACGAAAAGATCTTGGCTTAAAACCTTTCAAGATTCAACTTGTGCAGGAGTTAAAGCCAAACGACCATCGTATGCGCCTCCAATTCGGCGAATGGACTGAAGCACAAATTGATATTGATTTTGAATTTCCATGGAAAATTTTATTTTCCGATGAAGCCCATTTTTGGTTGAATGAGTACGTAAATAAACAGAATTGTCGTATCTGAAGTGAGGAGAATCCACAAGCTTTTGTCGAAACACCATTACATACACAGAAAATTACTGTTTGGTGCGCTTTATGGGCTGGCGGAGTCATTAGCCCATATGTCTTCAAAAACGATGATGGTCAGAATGTTACTGTCAATGGTGAACGGTATAGGAACATGATTCAAAGTTTTCAAGTTTTTTTTAATTAGCTGGCATTAATTTTGCTGATATGTGGTTCCAACAGGACGGAGCCACATGCCACACAGGGGGCGCTACAATTGATTAACTTAAGGAAACTTTTGACGAAAAAATAATTTCACGAAATGGCCCAATTAATTGACCCCCAAGATCGTGTGATTTAACCCCATTGGATTATTTTCTTTGGGGTTATGCAAAGTCACTTGTCTACGTCGATAAACCACAAACAATTGAACACCTGGAAATCAACATTCGAAGAGTTATCGGCGAGATACGGCCGCAAATGCTGTGAAAAGTTTGTGAAAATTGGTGTTCCAGACTGCGCTTTGTACGCGCCAGTCATGGCGGCCACATTGCCAAAGTTATATTTAAACGTTAATGTCATAAGATGTTCTATCCAATAAAGTTTGTTTCATTGATATTAAAAATAAATTATTATGTTCTATTATGATTTAAACTTGTATCACTCTATAAAAAACAACCTTAGAGAATACAGATTCGTGTAGCTACAGAGCCAGTATGTGTTATTACTACGCAGGTTTGCGCATGCGTTACTAAGAATGCGTTGTGCTTTGAAAATCGTTTAATTTTTTAAATACCATAATAAATACGATTTATTTATGTTATGCATAATATTTTTTCCATATTAAAAATATACTTTTTAGCTTAAAATTTAATTTTAAATTACTTTTAAAATATACATACAAAATATACATAGATGTGAAAATAAATACAATTTTTATATTTTAAGCTGCATGAATTACACTATGCGACAATTCAAGGGCCATGGAATTTAACGAAAAAGCGACCAACACAGATCGATAGTACTGATCTAGACCAAAAAAACACTAAAAGGGTTTTGCAAAGTTAGCTCGCTTTTAAAAGATATAGGCATTGAAAGTTTGCCTCTTGAAGAGTATTTTTTAAAAATGAAGTGCTCGTAAGGGCGTATCGAATTAAAAATTCTTTTTTTAGTTTCTTATGCTAAGGGGTCTCCATAGTTCCATAGAGTGGTCTCCCAAAAAAGGATGTCTCCCTCTCCCGCAAGGTCAAAGTTGTTTTTTTTGATTTTTGTAAGAAAAACTACATTTGTCTTAAAGCAAAAGTAAATATAGACTTTAACAATATCTCGCCAAACAAGATGCCACTCTTGATTTTTACTCACAGTGTGTGACGAGGCAAAACATGTCCGCAGTTTTGCCACACATGCTAAACACAACAACACGATACCATTCCTAAACACATAAGAAGACGCAAGAACAACACATTTACTTCAAATTAGTTAGAAACAATATAAAATAACTTTAATAACTAACAGGGAGTAAGGCACCCTGTTAATAAAAAACATAAATAGTTAACCATCATTTATATAAGTTAAGCCCACTGTTAGCCACAAGCCAGCCAAATAGTTAAGCCCACTGTTAGTCACAAGCCAGCCAAACATTGTTGACAGGTAGACTAGGTTAGGTTAGGTTAAAGTGGCTGCCTCAAATTGAGACGCACTTAGGCCAATAAGGCCCATTGTGGTACCACAGGGGTTGATCTCCCTTCTCTATTCAAACCAGCTTGAGCTGTTCACAAAGCTTAGGATTCGGTATATCGATATTTCCGAGAGTTCTTCGAGGTCTCTGAAAAACCAGTTGTTTAGGTGAAGAAAACGTTTTTGAGCCAGCGCTGGGCAGGTGCAGAGAAGGTGTTCTGTAGATTCCACCTCCTCCTCATCTCTACAGCTTCTGCAGAAGTCGTTGTGGGGTATGTTTAATCTTTGAGCGTGCCTGCCAATAAGGCAGTGCCCTGTCAGGATCCCTATCATGGTGCCAATGTGATCTCTACTAAGAGATATGAGTTCTTTTGAACGCTTCAGATTGAGTTTGGGCCAGATTTGCCGTGTTATATTACAAGTGTTACCTGCTGACCATCTTTTGTTGGTGTTGATACAGGATAACTCATGTGTAAGGAGTTTACATGTGGTGAGAGGAATACCAAGGTTTGTCTTGTCTGAAGATAGTTGTTTGGTAGTACCTGTGCGAGCGAGTTCATCTGCTCTGCAGTTACCTAGAAAATCCCTATGTCCAGGAATCCAGCATAGGATAATTTTGAGCTGCTCTGCCATCTCGTTTAGAGATCTGCGGCAGTTGAAAACTGTTTCAGATGTTATTTCAACAGTTCCTAGGGCTTTCAGAGCGGCTTGACTGTCAGAAAGTATGCATATATCCATGGAAGATATATCATTCTTCTGAAGCCAAGTTAACGCTTCATGTATAGCAGCGATTTCAGCTTGAAATACACTGCAATGGTCAGGGAGCCTGAAGGCTATATTGATGCTTAATGTTTCTGAGTAGACTCCTCCACCTACTTTGCCATCTAGTTTTGATCCATCCGTAAAGATCTCAATGACATTGTGAGGTGAACGGTTTTCTTGTTCCCACTCTTCTCGAGAGGGAATGGATACATCGAACTTCCTCTCAAAGAGTAGTTTTTGTGTGATGTAGTCAATGGACCTAGGTAAAGGAGGGAGAAATTTTCTGATACAAGAATGTCCTAGTGTACCTTCTTTCCACTGGGAGGTGGCTACTAGGCGAATGGCTGTATTAGCGGCCATCTGTTTAGCTAGGATATCAAGTGGTGTAAGATGGAGCATTGTGTCTAATGCGTCTGTCGGAGTGGTTCTTAGGGCTCCGCTAATGCACAGTTCAGCTGATCTTTGAACTTTACGGAGAAGGTTATGGTGAGTCTGTTTTTCGAGTGCATGCCACCAGACAATAGCACCATATAGCAATATTGGCCTTACAACTGCTGTATAAAGCCAGTGAGTAACACTTGGCTGTAAACCCCATTTGCTACCCACCGCCTTTTTGCAAGAGTATAGGGCAATGTTCGCTTTTTTGGCTCTTTCGAGCAGATTGGGCTTCCAGTTTAGTTTCCTATCTAGTATAAGGCCCAGGTACTTTGCTTGATCTGAGAAGATAAGACTTGTATTTCCCAGTTTTGGAGGGCTAATTTGAGGTACATTGTGTTTTCTTGTGAAAACTACTAACTCAGTCTTATTAGGATTAACGCTGAGCCCACAGCTGATAGTCCAGTTGACAAGAGTGTTTAGGCAGTTTTGCATAATGTCTCGGAGAGTAGATATATATTTTCCAGAGGTAACAATAGCAACGTCATCGGCATAAGCTATCACCCTGCACCCCTCTAGTTCTAGTTTGCCTAGCAGTTCATTCACTGCTAAATTCCAGAGTAGAGGCGAAAGAACCCCTCCCTGAGGGGTTCCTCTTGGTACAGATCTTAGCGTGGATGCCGCTCCAAATTTTGCACTTATAATCCTGCCAACTAGCATTTGGTTTATGAGTGCTATCAGCGCGGCATCCACCCCAAGCTCCGTCAGCGCACTGATGATGGCCCCTGCCTCGACGTTATTAAAGGCTCCTTCTATATCAATAAAAGCTATCATTGTATATTCCTTCAGATAGAGGGATTTTTCAATGATGGAGATTATGGAGTGGAGAGCTGTTTCCACTGATTTGCCTTTGGTGTAAGCATGTTGAGCTAGAGATAATGGCTTCTTATCTATCATGGATCTCAAGTGAATATCAATTAATCTCTCGAGGATTTTTAGAAGAAAAGATGAGAGACTAATTGGTCGAAGGTCTTTTGGGTTTACGTGTGAGCTTTTTCCTGCCTTAGGTATAAAGATAACCTTCACATTACGCCATCGCTGGGGAATGTGGTTCAGGTCAAGGCAGCTTTGGTAGATCAGCAAAAGCCGCTCCTTAATGATGTCATACGACTTTTGGATTTCAATGGGGGCTATACCATCTGGTCCTGGTGACTTAAATGGTTTGAAGCTACTGATTGCCCATTCGAGCTTTGTTTGCGAGAGTATTTCTAGAGATCTGTTTACAGGTGGTAACTGATATACCTGGATTGGATCGTTGTATATCTCTGAACATCCCGGAAAGTGGGTTTCTACTAAAACGTTCAGAGATTCTTCACTGCTTGTGGTCCAAGTACCATCTTCTTTTTTCATGAAGCTTGGATTGGAGGGAGCCTTAGCTAGAATTTTCCTGAGCCTTGACGCCTCAGAGGTCTGTGATATATTTTCACAGAAGGTCCTCCAGGACTGTCTTTGTGCTTTTCGTATTTCATTTTTATATTCCTTGAGGGCTATTTTATAATATGACCACGTATCTGTAGATCTTGTGGTCTTTGCCCTGTTGAAAAGTTTTCTGGTCTTTTTCCGGAGCTCTTCTAGTCCCTTATTCCACCAAGGAGGCTTTTGCTTCCCCCTCAATGTTTTTAGCGGACAAGCAGTATCTAGAGCTTTATTTAGCGATTTAGTGAGACTATTAACTAAGTTGTCTAAAGATTGTTTATTGGAAGGACGATTAGTTGGTCCAATTGAGAGATCTGTATTTAAGGAATTTATATAAAGATCCCAATTGGTTTGTTTAAGATTGCGAAATTCGCATGATCTCGAGTCAAAGTTATCAACATCAAAGAGGATATATCTATGGTCTGAGAAGGAGTGTTCATTAGAAACTCTCCAGTTTTTTACCCTATTAGATATATGGACAGAGGCAAGGGTAATATCCAGAACCTCCTGTCTATTACTTATAATGAAGGTGGGTTCATTACCTATATTGCATATATTAAGATTAGTTGTGAGGATGAAGTCAAATAGAAACTCACCCCGTTTGTTGGTGTCTGAGCTACCCCAGATCACATGATGAGCATTTGCATCGCACCCGATAATAAGGCTCTTTGCTTTTGATGCTGCTTTGGAGACTAAATTTTTAAGGTTGTCTTCTGGGAGGACTTCGTGGTCGTGCGCGAGGTAAGCTGAGACGAGCCACAAGCTGTTCTGGCCCATCTCGACGCTTATAGCCACGGTGTCTTTGTTACTGAAATTAGAGAGAGTAAATACACTCAGGTTTTTCTTAATTAAAATACACGCTCTTGGATTACCTTGTGATTTAGTATACACAAGCGTGTATGCTGGAGTCCTGAGTCCGCATACCAGGCCACAGACTACCCATGGCTCCTGGATCAGGACGATGTCATCTCCATCTTGGCTGAGACGGATTATCAGGCTGGCGGACGCAGCCTTGGAGTGGTGTAGGTTAACTTGAACTACCTTCAGCATTTGAGCTTCTAGTAGCTAAATCAACCTCCACCACAGTTGTGTCAGAGTCCTCGTCTGATTTAAGAAGGCTATCCTCCAATGAGGATAGCCGAAATGTGCGTGCCAGTTCCATCACGGAGCTTACGCCCTCCGGTTCTAGCACAGGGGGGCAGGTTTGAGAAGATGGTGCGTTTTTAATTACTTTGGAAGCCTGCTCTTCCTCCAATAACGCCTCATCTTTTTTGTAGACCCTCAGTTCTATGGATGAGAAACCATAGTCTACCACGAAACCTTTGGATGACAAGAGAGCCAGGGACTCCTGGTTGATAACAAATGTTACCGACCTAAAGTCCCCCTTCGGCTCATCAACCCATGTCACCTTCCAGTTTGCTGTTGGTAGGCCATGATTTCCCAACCTTATTGTCTCAAGGATTATTTGAGGGTCAGAGTGTTCGGCTGGGACCCGGGAACGCGCCCTTGGTCTGTTTGGGATCAGATCCCTATCAATGACCGCGAGATTCGCGCCCGGCCATACCTCACCAATCCTTGAGATTGCGATCTTATATAGATCTAGAGACCTTTGGTCAGCACATGCGATCAGCTTCACATGGCCTTGATGCCATCCACTGTCGCGACACGAAGGGCCTCTGCCGGGAAACTCCTTCATAATCGGAATGAAGATAGTGGCCAGTTTTCCCACTACCTTCCTCCATTTTTCAGGCGAGATGCTGCCGTCTGGGTCGCTTCTGTCAATCACCGCAATGGTAATTTGTCCAGCCGCGATTTCGCTGAAGAGTTTTGGAGTGGTTTTGTTACCACAAATTTTCTTGGCGCCCGGCATAGGGACCTCCTCTAGAGATCGCTGACGCTTAGTAGGCACCGGTTTGGGTTGTTGAGAAGCTTGTGGCTCCTCCAAGGTGCCTACCGCCCACTTCCAGGACTTCCACTGAGCCTCGGTACGCTGGTTCTCGGGAATTTTCGCAATGCGATCCCTTACCCTTAGCGCTGATTTCCGAGAATCACGGCCTGTCCTTTTGGTGGATGGCGTCTTTGTAGCCGGGCCCTTGTTGCTACTTCCACATGTGCCTGGTTTGGTAACCACTGCACTAGCGTCCGCAGCAGAAGCATTTAGAGACTGTGCGTCTGCAGGCTGTTGGCCATAAGGAGCGTTTAAAGACCGCGTGTCTGGTGTAGCTGTAGGCTCCACTTGGTTGGCATTTAAAGATTGCCCATCTGTCTGTTTTTTATTATTATTATTATTCATCTTGGTCGTGCGACCACCCCCTCCCCACCAAGATGAAGAGAGTTAAACCGACAGGCTCCGAGACCACTCCTTGAACGGGATCGGGTCTGCATTCAGGGAATGAAAGATCCCCGTGTGCAGCCCCGATCCAACCCGAGATTTGGCTCAGAGTCTGTCAGTAGAGTGATCAAAAAATAGAGAGGGGAAAAAGATGTCGACCGCGCCCTAACCCCAATGCCGCGGTAAGGCCACAGTTACACTCTGAGGCGGCCAGGTATCAGAGAGGCTCCGTTAAAGACTGGACTTTATTACATGGGCTTCCAGTCTAGCAAATCCTCAGCACGGGTCGCATTACACCTTGATTCAGCCCACACCCCTACCGATGGGGAGGATTCTTACCATGCCATACGAGACTATTGAAGAGTCAGAATACGGTAGGAAGAACCCCCCCCTCTGCTAACCGCCGTCTTATGATTAAGAACACTGTAGCGGTTATTACCAGCCGGCACCCACATGGAGGGTTAGGTAGAGGATTTTTGCCAGCCTAGGTAGACTAAGTTGGCCTAAATTTATATTCATTTCGTTCTTGTTAAGTCGCGTTTGCTTATTCATCAATATGTAATTTCAATAACAATAAGCAAACTTACTCAGCAATATTTTAATTCCAACATTTAAATAATAATTGAGCAATATTTTAATTGGAGCTTATTAAGAAATATGTCAAAATAACAATTAGCAAATATTATTAAGCTAAGTAATCAAATTGGAACTTATTAAGAAATATGTCAAAATAACAATAAGCGAATATTATTAAGCTAAGTTATCAAATGTAAACTATAAATAACAGAAAATAAAATTATGTCTTCAGTTGAAGTCAAACAGAGTAATTGAGTGTTTATTTTTTTTGGTCTCTGCATAACAGTGACCATAACTGGCGCCCGAGCAGCTTAAGTCTAATATATTAGTGAATTTACTTGAACAAGTCCGCAAAGACTCTAAAAAAATAGTGTCGTACAAGAAATCCTAAAAGACTTAATAAAAATAACCCAAAGTAACTGGTACAAAGTCCGCAAAGACTCTGTAAAATAGTGTTGTACTAGGAAACTTAACAAAAAAGCCTAAAAACCCGGCAAAGCATTCAACTGATAGTGTTGTGAAAAAGGATAATCCACCTATAAAACCTGCAGAACCAGCAAGGAAAAATATAAGGAAACATCCAAAGGAACCACCCAGAAGACTCATCCGACTCAACTCACCAAAAAACTCAACAGTGACAGCAACCGTACCGGAGTAAGCAATTAATTTATGCCAAAAGGGAAATCTACGGACTATCCGAACGAGTTATGAAGTCTGCTGTTATAATGCTGTAAGATTTTTATTTATCTTAAATTATTATAAGAACACTAAACCGTTTTTAATAAGCCATTAAACAAGACAGAATTATCCCAAAAGTTGTGAGAAATAATTTTTTTTTATCTGCCTTGATAAATTTTCTAAAAAGGAAACGGTATAGGAACATGATTCAAAGTTTTCAAGTTTTTTTTAATTAGCTGGCATTAATTTTGCTGATATGTGGTTCCAACAGGACGGAGCCACATGCCACACAGGGGGCGCTACAATTGATTAACTTGAATGTTAGGAAAAAAAAGAAGAAATATTGAAGGCATTTTGTCAATGAAAATATTTAGAAAAAATTAATCTAAAAAGAATTTTTTTTTATCTTTCTCAAATTGCCATTAAAACGAAATATAATCTGGTTTAAGAAATCATTTTAAAATAGAACATTTTTCAAAACTGAAAAAAAAGGAAAAATCTTATCTTAGAAAAATAAAACAGAATATAAAAAAAATTAAAGGTAAAAATCTCTAGAAATGTTGACTTTATATGATTTAAATACAAATTCTAAATGTTTGATAGTTTAAATCATACTTGATTTTAAATACAAATTCTAGTTGTTTGACAGTTTAAAATCGTTTATCGAGCTTAAGGTCAAAGTTAGAAACAATTAATTGTTCTAACGAATTTTTCTAAAGAAACAACAACAACAACAAAGTTTTTTCAATATGAAAGGAAAAAAACCACTAGCAAATTGATTTTATTGTACAATTTCTGCGTGCTAAACGCGTCATCAGAAATCTTTGTGATTGCCCGTGCAAGCGCGTAGACGCACTGCACCATCGGGGCGATGAGATTTTGAAGCTTCAATTTCTCATTTTTTCCCTTAATTTCATAATGCCACATTTGTTGTTGTATTTCTGTTTTTTACTTTAGTTTCTATGCCTATATTATATGTAGTCCAACAGCCTGCTGGAATTCTGCACTAACAAAGCATGTTTACTGAAGTTGTTTTTAGAATTTTTGCTGATTTTGTTTTTCAGCTGTTTCCGTTTGGTCGAGCTCTACCATTTGATTTCTGATGACGCGTTTAGCACGCAGAAATTGTACAATAAAATCAATTTGCTAGTGGTTTTTTTCCTTTCATATTGAAAAAACTTTGTTGTTGTTGTTGTTTCTTTAGAAAAATTCGTTAGAACAATTAATTGTTTCTAACTTTGACCTTAAGCTCGATAAACGATTTTAAACTGTCAAACAACTAGAATTTGTATTTAAAATCAAGTATGATTTAAACTATCAAACATTTAGAATTTGTATTTAAATCATATAAAGTCAACATAATAAACATAGAGGTCATTTAGGAAAAAACTTTAATCTCTAGAAATTTAAAAGAAAAATTTATATTCCACTACAAGAGGTGAAAAAATTTTATAAGTGAAAATCTTGAAACATACATAAAAAAGACTTGAAATAAAATTCAATTTTGTAATTATCTTTCTGTATAATCTTCTAATCAAAAACAAATATTATTGTAAAACAATATGGCACCTGGCGATAATAACACAACTGAGTGGTTAAAATAAAGTATAGTTCAACTAACTGGTGCACTTAACGCCCAGATAGAACAAGTAAAAACCTTAGGCAACAGAATTCAGCAGTTAGAGGGAAGTATTCCACCACCTTATAGTGTAGAATCATCTAATAACCAAACAGAACAGATAAGGGCATTAAACAATAGAATTCAACAATTAGAAGGTAGAATTTCCCCACCTCGAACTCTCGAGAGCGATTTATCAGCCCCTAGGAATGAGCAGGAATTAAATGAAATAAAAAATTTAGCAGACTGCGTTAGAGATCTCCAAGAATTTGAGGGGAACCCAATCCACTATATTTCTTGGGTTCATAGCGTCGAATCTATTTTAAAAGATTATGAGGTAGTAAGACAAAAACCGATCTATTGATCAATTTTACAACACATCAGGCAAAAGATAAGAGGAGCGGCAGACAGTGCCCTCATATCTTACAACATATTTGATGACAATTGGCTGAACATCAAAAAGTGTTTGTCCTTGCATTACGCTGATAAACGCGATCTGCGTACACTTGAGCATGAATTAAACCTGATGAGACAGGGCAACTATTCCATGGACGAATTTTATGCTAGTGTCAATCATCAGTTGTCTTTAATTATTAATAAAATTAAAACAGAAGACTACTCTGAAGAAACAATGAATGCACTGGTAGGAAATTACAGAAATAGAGCTCTAGATATATTCATAAGAGGCTTAAGAGGGGATGTTTCAAGAATGCTCCTCATCCAAAAACCTCAAAATCTGCCAGAAGCTTATAGTTCATGCCTCGAAATACAAAATTATAATTTTAGAAACCTCTTTATTCACCCAAATAATTTTAAAAATTCAATATCTTCGCCTATTAACCAAATGTATTCACCCCAATTTAAACCTAGACCTGCACCAAGACAAACAGCTACACAGGACCGAAATCAGATTTACAATTATAGACGAACTGACCATACACCATTCAAAAATTATAAACCACCTCCAAGACCAGTTCAACTCAAACCTCCCGTTCCTATGGAAGTGGATCCTACACTTAAATCACATAGAATTAATAACATGAACAGACCTAATCCAATCCTAAGAAAGTCAAATGAATCCTCAAACCTGCCTCGAAAACAACAAAGAATGTTTAATCTAGAGACAGCAGAAAATGAAGAAGGAGAAGCTGAAGAAGAATATCTTGAAAACTTTGAAGACGAAGCTGACGAAGACGAAACATTTAAACCAGAGGAAGTAAATTTTACAACAGAAGCCTCTCTAGCGTACCATACCTAGAATATTTTTCCAAAACTGACCACCCATACAAATTTATAATTGACACAGGAGCTAATAAAAATTCTATATGCTAAAAATAAGGCTTTAATTCAAGACCAATTAAAAATCCATTCAAAATCCAGTCGGCAGCAGGACAACTAACAATCACAAGGAAAGTAACAGGACCATTCTTCAAAAGTGTCGGAGTCAACAACAATCTCGATTTTTTTATTCTACCTGGATTAACATCATTTGATGGTATAATCGGCGATGACTCCCTTCGCGAATTAGAGGCAGTTATCGACAGGAAAAACCAGATACTGCAGTTATGCTCGAAAATCAAACTTAAATTAAAAGCAAAAAATTCTAAGCAAGTAAACAACGTAGAGCAAATGCCTGAAGACCCTGACCTTCGTAATATAATTGAAAAATACAACTACCTTTTTGGACCAGTCTGCGACAGTGGAACCATAGACACAAAAGTTAGAGCGGAAATCAGGACCACGACTGATGAACCAGTTTACACAAAATCCTATGGTTACCCGACACACTTAAGATCTGAAGTAGAAAAACAAGTTTCACAAATAAAAGATGGTATAATAAGACCCTCCCAAAGCCCTTATAACTCTCCACTCTGGATTGTTCCTAAAAAGGAAAATGCGGCAGGGGAGAAGCAATATAGACTTGTTATAGATTTCAAAAGATTAAGTGCCATAACAATACCCGATGCATATCCAATCCCAGACATTACTAATACTCTTGCTAGCTTGGGTGATGCTGAATTTTTCACTACATTAGATCTTACATCCGGTTTTCATCAAATTAAGATGAAGGACCGTGATATAGAAAAAACCGCATTTTCTACCGCTAACGGAAAATACGAGTTTTCTAGGCTGCCGTTTGGGCTTAAGAACGCCCCAGCCATTTTCCAAAGAATGATTAACGATGTTTTAAACCCACTCATAGGCAAATGTTGCTATGTATACATCGACGATATCATTATATTCGGCAATACTAAACATGAGCACCTTGAAAACATAAGCAAAGTATTTTCTCTCCTGAACGAAGCAAATTTGAAAGTTAACTTGAGTAAATCTAAATTTTTGTGTAGAGATGTCGAATTTTTAGGATATTTGATCACAAGAGAAGGTATTCGACCCGATCCAAGAAAAATACAAGCGATACAAGAAATGCCCATTCCCAAGAATTTAAAAGAACTCAAGAGCATCGTATTATAGGAAATTTATAAAGGATTTTGTGAAAATTGCAAAACCTCTTACTAACTTAACCCGAGGTGAAAATTCACAGATTAAAGCAAGGCGATCGCGTAAGGTAGAAGTCGATCTTGATCAAGACGCTTTAAATTCGTTCAAAAACCTGAAACAAATGCTCATGTCATCTGATGTTCTAATATTTCCCGATTTTGAAAAAACGTCCGTCCTTACAACGGACGCTTCAAACTACGCAATTGGAGCAGTGCTCTCGCAGGGTGCAATCGGAAAGAATGGACCGATCAAGTTTATTTCGAGATCACTCAATCGAACGGAGGAAAACTATTCCACGATTGAGAAAGAGCTGTTAGCCATTGTATGGAGCCTTGACAAGCTCAGGACGTACCAATATGGAGCTAAAGAAATTAAAATTCTGACAGACCATCAGCCGCTTACATTTGCTCTCAGCAACAGAAACAACAATGCAAAACTCAAGAGATGGAAGGCGAGAATTGAAGAATTTAACTACCAGCTAATCTATAAACCAGGGAAAACCAACTTAGTAGCAGATGCACTTTCGAGACTACCATCAGCGGAAGTAAATACTTTAACATCATCATCCAACTCCCAACATAGCGCAGATGAAGACAGTACTGACCTCATATCACATGTCGAAGCACCAATAAATGTATTTAAAAACCAGCTGTTACTATCAGAGGGGGATGAAATGAGGTGTTATGAAAATCCACACGCCGGTCTCCACAGACATTTCGTACGGGTACCTGAATTAAGTAAGGATATTCTAACAAGAATATTGAGGGAAAAATTGAACCCAAACATAATAAACGGGATTAAAATACAAGAAAAACACCTTCCCCTGCTTCAAGAAATCTTTAAAGAAAACTTTTCGAAATTTAAAGCCAGAATAACTCAGAGAGTTGTTACTGACATTACAGATGAAGAAATCAAATGAAAAATAATTCAAGATGAACACAAACGTGCCCATCGAAACCCAAAGGAAAACAAACAACAAATTTTAGAAAACTACTATTTTCCGAAGATGGCTAAACTAATTAAGGATTATACAAAAACCTGCGAAATTTGCTCGTCAAACAAGTATGACCGCCACCCTCCAAAACCCGAACTCCAGCCAACCCCCATTCCATCCTTTCCTTCTGAAATTCTACATATTGATATCATAGAAATAAAAGGGGAAAAATTTATTACAGCAATAGATAAGTTTTCAAAATTTACTAAATTTTTTCGAATAAAAAACAAATCTGTATTACACGTAAGAGACAAATTAATCAAACTAATCCATTATTTTACAGTCCCAAAATTCCTTGTTATGGATAATGAAGGTAGTTTCATAATCGTGCTAAACTATTTAGAAGGACTCGGAATAACAATTTATCTTGCACCACCACAAAAAAGCGAGGTAAATGGTGCGGTGGAAAGAGTCCATTCCCCGATTCTCGAAATAATAAGATGTCTTGTAGAGGAATACCCCGAATTTTCTTTAAAAGAAGTCATAACTATTGCGGTAGATAGGCATAATAACACTGTACATTCAGTGACTAAGGATAAGCCAGCAGACATTTTTTTTACCAGAACACAAAGGATAAATTATCAGGACTTAGTTAACTTTAAAGACATAGTGAATTCAGACCTTAAAAATGAAATAGCCCGAAATCAACAGAACATTTTTAAAAGAAATAAGCAAATAAAAGGAAAAAATAAGCCATTATATGAAAAGAAACTGTAGCTAAAAATAATACAGTAACTATAACTACTACTACCGGAAAAAATATTCACAAATCACACATAAAAACTTAATATGTTTTTCAGAACGATTCTTCACTGGACACAGGCCTCAGTCAATACATACGAGTATAACAACCCTCTTGTTGCAATCAAAATAGGGCACGGGAAAATTTTCAAAGGAACTTTTAAAATTATTCATGTAATCAATTTAGATGACTACGACCATCTCTTAAACAGCATTAGACCAACCGTGCAACACGAAATTAGGAAGACTGGAACTCTAGCGTTACAGCTGGAACACCAGATTGTTAACATCGACAAATTGTTAAACCATTTACGTGTGCGTAACACTAAAAAGACTAAAAGATCAATCAATTGCATTGGCTCTGCCTGGAAATGGTTAGCAGGCAACCCAGATGCCACTGATTGGGACAACATTATCAGGAAAAACAACGATTTAACTGACAACAATAACAAACAATACAATATTAATAGCCACTTAATGAAAACCACTAACAATATCTTAGAAAACTACAATAGAATAGTTAACAAGATAGACATCGACGACACAGCAAAGTTTGAACAATATCTCTTTAACAAGCTGCAAATTTTTAAAGACGAGATAGAACAAATTGTAATGGCAGTGCAATTGGAAAAAAGAGGAATTGTACACTCTAGCTTATTAGATAGAGTAGAAATATCTACCATTGTATCTCAGACGGAAACGCTTCCGTTTAGAAATGAAATTCAAGCTATAGAATATGCAGAACCCATAATGGTGGTTAAGGAGTCGCTCCTCTTGTACGTACTGTCTATACCAAAGACTGAGGATACACTTTTTAACGATATTTTAATAAGACCTACCGTTAAAAATAATAAACGGATTCATTCTGAATTTTCAAATCTTTTTGTATCTCAGCAAAACAAGTTTGGTGTTATAGGCCAATTTTCTGTAATTGAGGACGTGAAAGTTTGTAAAAAAACTGAGCTAAAAAAATTAGAACCTAATCACTGCATCTCTCAGTTCTTAAACGGGGAAAAAGCTCTATGCACTTATCAATATCAAAATCAGCCTATTATTGAACTCCTACATGATGGTACAGTATTTACGACCAATTATATAGGAAATCTTACTTACAGAAACATTACGCAGAAGATAAACGGAACAGTAATTATAATTTTTTTTAATGAAACAATAAAATTGAATGAAATAGAATACAGCAACTACCAGTTTTTAGTAGTTGCTAAGTAATCAAATGTAAACTATAAATAACAGAAAATAAAATTATGTCTTCAGTTAAAGTCAAACAGAGTAATTGAGTGTTTATTTTTTTTGGTCTCTGCATAACAGTGACCATAACTTATATAGGTGGTGTGAGCAACGGTCAATGCGACAAAATTAAGCAACAACATGAATAGCATATACAAAGCTAAAGACCAAGAGCCTCATGAGTACCAACAATTAGCAACATTAGATTAAGCGCCAACGGGACCGCGATTACTTTGATGGGAGACCAGGGCGACCCAGCAACACGATGCGTATGTTTCCGAAAACCACTGAGCAGTATCAACATGTCGACGAGAACATAAGTAGGAGAGCAAGGCAACACTAATGAGCGGTGTCAACATGTTAACGAAAACATGAGTATAACTAGCTAACACTAAGCGATATCAACATGTTACCGAAAACATGAGTACGAATCGCTAACATCGAAACAGAGAAGCCACCAACAATTAGCAACATTTGATTAAGCGCCAACGGGACCGCGAGTACTTCGATGGGAGACCAGGGTGATCCAGCAACACGATGCGTATGCTTCCGAAAACCACTGAGCGGTATCAACATGTCGATGAGAGCATGAGTAGCAAAGTATGGCAACACTAATAAGCGGTGTCAACATGTTAACGAAAACATGAGTATAACTAGCTAACAGCGATGCTGCTACGATCAGCAAACAGAGGTATGCAATGAATTGAATGATGGGCAGACAGTCAAAGCAAGCGGTTGGGCTTACTGAAGAGTTACTGACAGACAATTAAAGTGAGCGGTTGAGCTGACTAAAGGCCCAGTTATAATAGACGTAATGTAAAGTAACGTAATGTTGTCAATTGTCATCGTGACGGCACGTAATGTAAGAAAACGTTGTAGCAATTATAATAGGCAGTAGCCAGGCAGTTGTCAGTCGTAAATAATTGCACGTTCCTGTACAAGTACAATTAAAACTTCGTCATCCACAGCTGTGGATATATAGAACTATCACATTAATAACGAAAACTCAACAAAAAGTGTAGTTCAACAATATAAAATAGCGCAATAATCGAATCTAACCTCAATGTTTAGTTGTTTTTTGAACAGACGTAATGTAAAGTAACGTAGAAATCGAAATCCAACGGATCTTTACGTCCCGTTACATTACGTTATGTTAATTATCATCACTTGTATAAGAAAGTATTGTTTGAAACAATAAGTGAAAGAACACACTGCTCAATTGACATTAGACCACATTACGTTACGTCTTTTATATTTGGGCCTTAAGGAGTTGCTGGTAGACAATTAAAGCGAGCGGTTGAGCTGACTAGGGAGTTGCTGACAGACAATTAAAGCGAGCGGTTGGGCTTACTGAAGAGTGCCTGGCAGACAATCAAAGCGAGCGGTTGGGCTTATTAAACTCGGTCTGACGAACTATCGAAGGGAAGAGTCGATCTGACTAAGCAGTTGCTGACGAGCCACCAAAGCGAAGATAAGAAATCTGGACAGACGAAGCAGAAGAAGCTCAGACAAAAGCAGCTGAAGGAATTTGCGGTAAGAACGTTCTGAAGAAAAGGTGACAAGGATAACAGGTGAGTCAAAGGACACGAACATAGCTTTTAGGCGCATCGTCAGATCGCAAGCTTATAGGCGCATCGTCAGATCACAAGGGACCACATAGCTTTTAGGCGCATCGTCAGATCGCAAGGGACCACATAGCTCATTGGCGCAACGTCAGATTGCAAGGGACCACTTAGCTTATAGCCGCATCGTCAGATCGCAAGGGACATACTCTAGCCAGGGAGCACATAAGGACCACAACGACGATTCACCAGAGTTTCCGCCAACCACCACACCCACTTTCGAACGAGAATCGAACGTCAACAACCTCAATCACCGCCGCATTGCTCACCACATCACCTTAATATTTTATAAAATATTTTAAGAAATAGAATCTAAAATATTTATAAAACATTTTAAGAAATAAAATCTAAAACATTTATAAAAAAGACTTATTTGGAAGAACCTGAAACAAAAATTCTTATTTTGTGACGAATTCTGGACACGACTGAGCATACCTCAGCTATAAAGCCGGAAGACCGGCAGCTTCGTTACAAGTGTCCTGTGTGAAGGATATTCGAATCTTAAGGTACACTAGAAATAGCACAAAACTTTTTATTGTTATATGATTGTGTTAATTTTAGCGGTATTTATTGAAGTGTTATCGTTTTCCTTATATTTGGTGTTTTTGCCTATGCATGTTTTTTGAGAAAAGCATACTTGAATGCAATTTTTCAACTTTTTGAAAAAAATTAATATAAGGCTTTATATCACAGGCATCAGAAATGGTAAAATAATTTTTGCTTTTTGAATTCTTCAGATATCTCCTTTAAGGTTATTACTTTTTTTTAAAAACACATCTTAAAAGCAATTGTTAAATAAATTGAGACTCATCGAATGGCAGGCTCAGAAACTCAAAATTTTAGTTTAACATTTTGGTAAATGATGAGATGAGGTGTTTTGACGAAATAATAAATTTCATGCCGAGCAGAAATTTTTTTTTAAAAAATTGAAACACAAAAAAGAATCGTGGTCTTAGCGAGGTGTTTTAAAAAAATACTTTCAGACAGTGTTCCGTTCAGAAATATTTTAAGAATCCAAATTCACTTCTGATGCCAAAAATATATAAAACCTTATCTTAATTTTTTCGAAAAACTTATAAAATTGCATTTAAAATACATTTCTCGAAAACAAGAATATGCAAATATTTAATTCGCCAAATTTAAAGAAAACGAAAACACTTCAATCAATAACACCAACATTTAGACAATCAGATAACAATCAAAAGCTATTTCGAGTGTACCTTTGGATTCGAGTGTCTCTCACACAGGACAATCAGGGTAGAAATCGAGAGTTTCATTTTGTTTGGCGAGATATTCTTAGTTAAAGTCTGTATTTAATTTTTCTTTAAGATATATGTAGTTTTTCTTACAAAAATCAAAGCATTATAGATCGTTATTTTTACTATTTTTCTCAAAAAACAACTTTGTCCTTGTGTAAGAGGAAGACATCCTTTTTTACTCTTTTTTTTAGATCTTGACCACCATGCAACTTTTGAGACCTCTGTTACGTTTTTTGTAAAAATTACTAATTTTTTCCATTTAGTGTGAGTGATTATTTTTTCATGTTTACTTAAAACTTATTACAATCAAGCCATGGCAACAACTCTTAAAATTGTACCAAGCTCGCTTATACATAAGTATATACCAAGGGGTAACAGTATACCAAAAATAAGAAACGGTATACTTTTGGCAAAATACAATATGTTTTAACGAGGTTGTATGCATTTGAGCTAAGCAAAGCTAGTCTTTTGATTTCGAACGCCAGAAGAAAAGGTTCAACCAGAAAAAAATTGTCGGCATATTAAAAAGTGTGTTTAGCTTAAAAAAAAAATTTATTTTTTTCAAGCCCACTTACTAAATGGGTAAAATTCTAAACCTATTGTTAATTAAAACAAAATTCAATTTAAATTAAAATAAACAATTAATATCAGTAAAACTTAAATAGTGAATTTAACAAAGTAAGCAAATAATGCACGTTTTTTTAATCATTGTTTCAATAAAAGTTTGGCGACACATTGAACGTGCATATAACTAAAAATTAAAGGAAATATTAACCAGCCAATCAAACGGAAGAGGTAAAAAAATTGATTATTGATATTTAAAATATAATTGAAATTAGATTAATTTAATAATTGTATATTAGTGGAGTCGTTCTAATACCTTTCTGCGCACGTGAGAAAAAGTGCAAGCCAGTTAATTATTGCACGGTTTTAGTTCACGTAAAAGTTTGGCGGAAGGCCCCGAAATGTAATAAAAGAAAATTGTAAATTTAAATAAATTAATTAGAAAATTTTCATAGGGGCTATTTGTCTTCAAGTTCTATACAAAATTTTGGTTACCATTTGGCAACATTTTACGTCTCGCAACATTTATCGGAAAAAAAATTATCTCAACATCAACTTTAACTATAACTGGCAGAGTCAAAGAGAACAGCAAACATTTCTTTATTATTTTATCTTTATCGTTGCAACAAACATATTTTATATAAATATTTAAGCGCTCTTTGAGCAACATCTTCACGACTGCAACAGGCCTGCTGCTGCAGAGAAGAGAAGAGAAACAAAAATACAACAAGTAAGTTAATAATTTTAATAAAAAAAAAAAAATAAGTTTGTTGCTTAGGATAAGTATTAACATTACAGTATTCCTTTTCACATCGTTCTGCTCTCTTTGAATGCATGCACATTTTTTTACAGTAACTTCTTCTACTAAATGAAGCAGTCTAAATGTGTTGATAGTTAAGAGAATTTAATTTTTTGTTGTTCCTAAATTTAATTTGTTCTAAAAGCTCATAAGAGAAGTAAGTCAAGTTGCTATCAAAATAATTTTTTTATTATAACTTAGTTGCTAAAGTATAGTTGCGTGTGCGTAACTTGTTTATTATGGGCAAAAGCAAAAAAACAATATATTCAAATTATACTCAGTTTTATATTTAGAGAACGAAGTTTTGCAATAATATCTCAATATTCACCACAAATTTTCTTCTAAACTATGTTAAACATTAGCTTATATTAAAAATTTAAGTTTTTTTATTATTCTGAAATGAATTACTATTATAAACATTAAACATGAATCTTTAAGACTTTTCTTTAAGGGAAATGCAAGTGGAAAAACGATGTAGGGAAAGTTAAATTGAACATGCAGTAGTTGGGTAGGGGCAATCATGAGTAAATAAGGATGTTTAAGATTTCCACAGGTATGCTGATTATTCAGTGGGTGGGAAGAGTGCATCCTCATGACGAAACAGCTGGTCATGCCCCTTAGCAGAAGCACATAATGCACGCCAATTCCAACTGGTTAGCCGAAGACCATCTAACATGCCGCTGCATACCTAAAGGCCGAATTTAAAGAATTTTTATTTTGAATTAACATAAAGACCTTGCGTAACATAGATGGCGCCCATCGACAGGACATGAAATCTTAATTGGAAGTTGATTTCCAAATATGTGTTCGAAGCTCCCCAACAGTGATATGTGCTTTATATTTATTTTCATTAATTGAGTTTTAAAGTATCGCAATTGCACTGACTTCTCTTAGTCCGGGTAATTTGAAGGCATTAGCGTTCAATCGCGTTGCAGTTAGTTAGTGCGTGTATGTGTTAAAAACTCGTCAATTATCTTTTGTGGTGCAGAACAGTTCTATACAAATCTTTTGAAGCCAGAAGTGGTCTGATTAATGTGAGTCCGAAGTAATTGAACTCATAGTTTGTTTCTTTTGCTGCAACATATATTGAATTTTTCATACCGATAAACGGAATTAGTTAAACTCAAGATACCTCTTCTTACCTTAATTTTGTTTATTACCGTAGCCTGCCTTCTGCTCAGATTTACTGCATCAAATCATTTACCGTGAAAACATACCATTGTTCAAAGATAGCCGCATTAATTCTTTGATTATTATTAATAAAGTTGCATCTTTTGCCAACAAATACATCTACTTATGTGAGTCATTGTTAATTGGTTAACGAAACGATGTAACAATACGCCATAATTAAGTAGGTACTTATTCTGGTAAATATAATTGTTTTTTTTTTATTTTTTTAAAACTGCATAATTTAGCTCGAACTGCATCAAAACTTTCTGCTTGCATTTTCCTTTTATTAAGAAGGTCTAATAAAACATTCTTTTTATTATTTTTTTTTTTATATGACATTACCTTTGTTAGGCATTTAAAGCATACATACATATATATTTTTTTTGTAAATTATATACCACTCAATCAGAACGATTAAATTAATTTTTAAATTGTTATACGTGCTATGGAAACTCGCCATAAGCGTCAATTAAATTCAAGCAATTCAATTCTTGGTAAGGGCCGTGGTAAAACTCCTTTGAAGCCTACAACTAACTCTCCTTTAGGCAAAAAGCTTAATTCTTCACCAGAAATTAAGTTAAATAAACCTCGAGTTATACATTCTCCCCAAAATAAGTCTTTACCTTGTCTTTTGCATTCAAAAGGAAACCCCACTGATACTGATATCTCGCAAGAGGCATCAATTAATGCCAGTGAGATAGTTTCACAAACATTCGTTAACCCTCTAGATACGTCCATAGGAGGTATTCCTGGAATCCCTGCGGATATAAGCAAAGACTTATTAACTGATTTTCATGAAAATTCTTCCTTAGATATAGACATGGCTTCTTCATCAAACAATGTTCCATCCAGTGAAAAGAATCAAACCGATAACAACACAGAAGCATACGGAGATGTTGCATCTGTTGAATCCCTTGTTTCAATTTTACAGCAAACTATTCAAACTACCCAAGAAGCTTTTCGTAAAGAGCTATCGACAATAAAAGATACTCTAGCAAATCTCGCCATTGCTGATCAAAATCGTAACATTAACTCTGTTCCTACTTTTGTGGCAGCTCCATCTTTTCCGCAATCACATTCAATTCTTAATCCCTCTGGAGTTAATAGTATTAAGCTGCAGGAGTGGAAGGTTGTTTATGATGAATTAGGTAGTGTCTCCGACTTTCTCTTCAAAATCGAAACCCTTTGTGAGCGCAGTCATTGTTCGTACGATCAGCTCATGGCGAATTTTCATATATTTTTATCGGGAAAAGCGGAAACTTGGTATTGGTTGTTTACCAAGCAAAATAAAAATGCAACATATCCCTTCCTTAGATATGCACTTGAAAAAGAGTTTGGTACACTCGAAAGTGACCATGAGGTCATTCTTAGAATTTCTTTACGAAAACAACATTTTAAGGAATCGTACGACGATTTCCATTCAGCGGTGGTTGCAATGAATTCGCGACTTAAAGATCCCATTGCCGAACCAATGTTAATTAACATTATGAAAAAAAATCTTAATGCTAATCTTAAGTTTCTTCTATTTAACTCTCAACCAAATAGTTTGGATGCGCTTAGAGACATTGCACGAAAAGGAGAGATTATCTTACGTGAAAATAAATCTCAAACCCCGTTTTCAGTGATGCTCGAACTGCATCAAAACTTTCTGCTTGCATTTTCCTTTTATTAAGAAGGTCTAATAAAACATTCTTTTTATTATTTTTTTTATATGACATTACCTTTGTTAGGCATTTAAAGCATACATACATATATATGCTTGCGAATTTAAGCCGTCACGTTAATGAGATTGATTCTGCTGCTAACGATGAGGACATAAACATGGAAAGTGATCCTCAATTAGAAGCTATGCAAGTTTCTCGGCGTCCTTTTAAAATAGACTATTCTAAAATTCAGTGCTGGAATTGTTCTTCTTTAGGACATTCGTACATATATTGTCCCAAGGAGTCTAGAACTATTTTTTGCTACAAATGCGGTCAGAAAGGAGTGTTGACTATTCACTGTCCAAATAAGCATCAGGGAAACCAAAACAAGAGCGAGATGGTCACCGGGGACTCTCGTTCTTCCCAACAAACCCCGAGTTTCAAATTAAACCAACATCATTAAATAACAAATCTTTCGATTTAGAAAATGCATGTGCACAAAAACTGTTGAAACCAGCATCGAAAAGTACTTCAGCTCAAATAAATTTTTCAAATCTTAGCCTTCATGAACGAAAGCTGCGAAATGAACAAGTTAGAGATAAAATTTTTTCAAATACTTTTCCTTCTAAGAAAATTTTAAAGTAAAGACAAAGATTTAAAAAACGTAAACAGTATCGTAAATTGTTGATGTCAACAATAATATGTGATAATGAAGATAGTCGTCCTTTTGCCAAAGTACAAGTTTTTGGTGAAAATTTATTAGGTTTACTAGATACAGGTGCAAATGTGTCAGCTTTAGGAAAAGACTGTGTTTTATTTTTAAATAAAAACAACATTAAAATAAAACCTTTAAAGAATTCACTTTCTACTGCTGATGGAACGAAACAAAAAGTTATTGGCTATTGTTCACTTCCAATTACCTTTAAAAACGTTACAAAAACTATAAATTTTTATCTCGTGCCATCTTTAACTCAAGAAGCTTATTTTGGTGTCGATTTTTTTCATGCGTTTGCCTTAGCTCCACTAATATTTCCAAAAATTTCTGCTATTGAGTCATTAAATTCAAATTTTCACGAACTGAATCAAGAGCAAAAAATTGAATTAGAAAAAGTTGTTTTAGAATTTCCTTCTTTTGAAAAAATCGGTCTAGGATGCACATCTCTGCTTCAACATGATATTGATACCGGGGATGCAGTACCCGTTAAAGCCAAACATTTTCCTTTATCTCCACCGAGACAAGAGGAAGCTTACAAAGAACTTGATCGACTTTTAGAAATGGGCGTTATTGAAGAGTCGAACTCACCGTGGTGCAGTCCGGTTGTTCTTGTTCGCAAACCTGGAAAGGTTAGGCTCTGTGTTGATTCAAGGAAATTAAATGCTCTGACAAAAAAAGATTCCTACCCTTTGCCGCATATTAATGGTTTACTCAGTAGGCTAAAAGACACACATTTCATCAGTGGTATTGACTTAAAGGATGCATTCTTTCAAATAAAGTTAACTGAGTCTTCAAAAGAAAAAACCGCTTTTGCCGTTCCTGGGAGGCCACTATACCATTTCAAGGTTATGCCTTTCGGACTGTGCAATGGTCCTCAGGCGATGAGTCGACTCATGGATAAAGTAATACCATCTAAATTTAGAGAAAATGTTTTTATTTATCTTGATGATCTGCTAGTCTGTAGCTCTGACTTCGAATCGCACATTAAGTTACTAAGTGAAGTGGCAAAATGCTTAAAAGCTGCTAATCTGACGATTAATGTTGGCAAAAGTAGTTTCTGTCAAAAGGAAATAAAATATCTAGGGTATCGAATAGGAAATGGTTGCCTAAAGGTAGACCCAGAAAAAGTAGAAGCAATTAAAAATGCTCCTTTGCCGAAAAGCCCACGTCAAGTTCGCCGATTTGTAGGCATGGCGAATTGGTACCGTTCTTTTATTAGCAACTTTGCAGACATGGCTGGCCCCTTAACTGATTGTCTTAAGAAAGGAAAGTCCTTTAAACTAACTCCAGAAGCTATTAATGCTTTCGAAAATCTGAAACAAGCTCTTTCATCTGCCCCTGTCCTAGCACAGCCAAATTTTAATCGAGAATTTTTTATTCAATGTGATGCGTCTAACATAGGTGTAGGTGGAGTGTTAATTCAATACGACGATGACGGTAAAGAACATCCAATTGCCTTTGTTTCAAAAAAATTAAACCATGCTCAGCGTAATTATACGGTCACAGAACTAGAATGTATGGCTGCAATTGTTTCTGTTAAGAGATTCCGCCCCTATATCGAAGGCTTGCCTTTTAAAATCATAACCGATCATTCGAGTCTAAAATGGCTTATGTCACAAAAAGACCTGAGCGGGCGGTTAGCTAGGTGGAGTCTTCACCTTCAACGATTTGATTTCCAAATGGAACACCGTAAAGGTTCCCTTAATGTGGTTCCAGATACATTGTCACGTTTTGAGGTCGACGAACTCAGTATAAGCGATATTCCATTAGAAATTGATTTGTCTTCTCCCGAATTTAACAATGAGGAGTATATAAACCTTAGGAAAACTATTATTGATAACAAAGACTCTCTTCCAGACCTTTGCTTAAGTGATGATTTTGTTTACAAGCGCGTGAAGTTTAGAAAAGGAATAGAAAATGAGGAGGACAACCTTTGGCGACTTTGGGTTCCAAAAACTTTGGCCAACGCAATAATCAAAAGCGCTCATGACTCTGTTGTTAGTTGTCATGGAGGTTTTGCAAAAACGCTTGCAAGAATACGTCAAAAGTATTTTTGGCCGTCGATGGCAAGAGATGTCTATGCATATGTTAAAAACTGTGAAAAATGCAATTCTGTTAAAGCACCTAACCAAACTCTAAGACCACCTATGGGAAAACCGTTTGTAACTGAACGCCCCATGCAACGTATTTATTGTGATTTCTTGGGCCCCTATACCTTATCCAAATCTATAAATAGTCAGCTCTTTATTGTCATTGATCATTTCACTAAATTTGTTTTTCTAAAACCACTACGAGCAGCGACTTCGGCTAACGTTATTTCTTTTCTATAAAACGAAATATTTGTAACCTTTGGAGTCCCACAATTCCTTCATAGCGACAACGGGAAACAATTTGTGTCGCAAGAAATGCAACAATTCCTATCTGCTTATGGAATCAGTCACATAAAAACCGGGTTTTATTCGCCACAGGCGAATGCTTCTGAAAGAGCAAATAGAGAAATTTTAACTAAAATAAGATGCTTTCTTCAAGATGAAAAAGATCATGCTAATTGGGACAGAAACATCCCACAAATTTTGTCTATTATTAGAAGTGACTTCCACACTGCAACTCAGTGCTCGCCATATTTTGCATTATTTGGTCAAAACATGTGTCACCATGGATCATCTTACGAAATCCTAGAAAAACTAAACAGTTTGCAAAACGACCAGGTTGAAATACAACATAAGACAGATCGCTTGAGCAACATAAGAGTTAAAATATCTCAAAATTTGGCAAGAGCACATGACAAGGCAGAGAAAACTTATAACACACGTACTAGAGAAATAAGTTACCGTGACGGTCAGGAAGTTTTCCGAAGAAACTTTGCACTAAGTAATTTTAAAAAGGGAATAAATTCAAAATTTTTACAAAAATTGCCTCAAATGCCGTATTAGGAAAAAAATTGGAAGCGCATTATATGAATTAGAAGATTTGCAAGGCAAATTCCTTGGAAAGTTTCATGCTTCAGACATTCGAGCGTGAAAAGTATCTGAACAGTTTTCCCCGGCTTTTCGTGGGTCGTGCCACACGTTAAGCTCCCCAACTATCAAAATAAAAATTTCATTCCTGTTTGTTTTTTCGGAAAACCTTAAAACTAAGCAGGTTTGTTACGTTTTTTGTAAAAAATTACTAATTTTTTCCATTTAGTGTGAGTGATTATTTTTTCATGTTTACTTAAAACTTATTACAATCAAGCCATGGCAACAACTCTTAAAATTGTACCAAGCTCGCTTATACATAAGTATATACCAAGGGTTAACAGTATACCAAAAATAAGAAACGGTATACTTTTGGCAAAATACAATATGTTTTAACGAGGTTGTATGCATTTGAGCTAAGCAAAGCTAGTCTTTTGATTTCGAACGCCAGAAGAAAAGGTTCAACCAGAAAAAAATTGTCGGCATATTAAAAAGTGTGTTTAGCTTAAAAAAAAAAATTTATTTTTTTCAAGCCCACTTACTAAATGGGTAAAATTCTAAACCTATTGTTAATTAAAACAAAATTCAATTTAAATTAAAATAAACAATTAATATCAGTAAAACTTAAATAGAGAATTTAACAAAGTAAGCAAATAATGCACGTTTTTTTAATCATTGATTCAATAAAAGTTTGGCGACACATTGAACGTGCATATAACTAAAAATTAAAGGAAATATTAACCAGCTATTCAAACGGAAGAGGTAAAAAAATTGATTATTGATATTTAAAATATAATTGAAATTAAATTAATTTAATAATTGTATATTAGTGGAGTCGTTCTAATACCTTTCTGCGCACGTGAGAAAAAGTGCAAGCCAGTTAATTATTGCACGGTTTTAGTTCACGTAAAAGTTTGGCGGAAGGCCCCGAAATGTAGTAAAAGAAAATTGTAAATTTAAATAAATTAATTAGAAAATTTTCATAGGGGCTATTTGTCTTCAAGTTCTATACAAAATTTTGGTTACCATTTGGCAACATTTTACGTCTCGCAACATTTATCGGAAAAAAAATTATCTCAACATCAACTTTAACTATAACTGGCAGAGTCAAAGAGAACAGCAAACATTTCTTTATTATTTTATCTTTATCGTTGCAACAAACATATTTTATATAAATATTTAAGCGCTCTTTGAGCAACATCTTCTCGACTGCAACAGGCCTGCTGCTGCAGAGAAGAGAAGAGAAACAAAAATACAACAAGTAAGTTAATAATTTTAATAAAAAAAAAAAATAAGTTTGTTGCTTAGGATAAGTATTAACATTACAGTATTCCTTTTCACATCGTTCTGCTCTCTTTGAATGCATGCACATTTTTTTACAGTAACTTCTTCTACTAAATGAAGCAGTCTAAATGTGTTGATAGTTAAGAGAATTTAATTTTTTGTTGTTCCTAAATTTAATTTGTTCTAAAAGCTCATAAGAGAAGTAAGTCAAGTTGCTATCAAAATAATTTTTTTATTATAACTTAGTTGCTAAAGTATAGTTGCGTGTGCGTAACTTGTTTATTATGGGCAAAAGCAAAAAAACAATATATTCAAATTATACTCAGTTTTATATTTAGAGAACGAAGTTTTGCAATAATATCTCAATATTCACCACAAATTTTCTTCTAAATTATGTTAAACATTAGCTTATATTAAAAATTTAAGTTTTTTTATTATTCTGAAATGAATTACTATTATAAACATTAAACATGAATCTTTAAGACTTTTCTTTAAGGGAAATGCAAGTGGAAAAACGATGTAGGGAAAGTTAAATTGAACATGCAGTAGTTGGGTAGGGGCAATCATGAGTAAATAAGGATGTTTAAGATTTCCACAGGTATGCTGATTATTCAGTGGGTGGGAAGAGTGCATCCTCATGACGAAACAGCTGGTCATGCCCCTTAGCAGAAGCACATAATGCATTAGTGAGCTATTTCAGTTTTGTAACCTTTTTATTAAATCTTATTGGTGATATTTTATGGCATGAAGATTTTTTTTCTATAGCTACGCAACTCGAGCTTATAGGTATAAGAACCACGCCAATTCCAACTGGCTAGCCGAAGACCATCTAACATGCCGCTGCATACCTAAAGGCCGAATTTAAAGAATTTTTATTTTGAATTAACATAAAGACCTTGCGTAACACCTCTTAGAATGTGAAATTCGAAAAATTGTAATTCGATACACCTCAATGAGCACATTATTTTTAATAAATACTCTGCAAGAGGCAAACTTTTAATGCCTATATCTTTCAAAAGCGAGCTAACTTTGCAAATTCCTTTTAGAGTTTTCTACTATACACTAGTACTATCATCCTGTGTTATCCGCTTTTCCGTTAGAAAAATGTGTTGCACTGTGTTATATACAAGGTGCCGGAGATATAGATTTCCCTCAGTTGGTGATTCTCCTTGATTAGGCGAGTAAAAATATGCGGCTTCGTTAAGGATGAGGTTCACCCCATCCCCCCTTTAGGAACTTAAGAGGAAAATCTTGATAATATGTCTAACTCTATATCATTACGTCTAACTCTATATTTTATTTGTCTCTTAGCCGATCTCCAAAGTCAAAAGCATCTTGAAAAAGGGACAAACAAATGATTCAAAACCCGCTTTCTAATCGTACCACACTAAAAGCTAACTGTTTTACGTGTGGAAATTTGAAAAGAAAAAGTAGTTATGTTTGCAATAGTAAATTATACTATGGCAAGATCAAAAACCAAATCAAAAGAAAACTTTATCATACAAAAAAAATTACATCATAAAAATACACATCGTTGGCAACTCTGAAACCTTCATCTTGCAATTTTTCGAGCTTCGTACCTTTTGCTAAAAATTTATCGTTTTAAAGTATAATTACAAACAACAAATACAAAATTTACTCTGAATATAGTCTCGAACAAAGTGTATAATTAAATAAAAGACATAAGTAAACCAATTTATTATAAGTTTTTAGTAATTTGTGAAATAACTTGTAACTTCTCATCAACTAGTATACACATAAGAAAAAGATAAGTACAAAAAACTTAAACAACAAGAAAATAAACAATAAAAAAAAAGAATAAGCAAAAACAATACTGTAAAATTTAACAACAAATATGAATAATGGCTGTGTTATTTGTAAATCCGAGTGGAGCACCTATGACAGTTTCATTACTTGTTTTGGCTGCTCTAAACTCTTCCATTTGAAATGCGTGAAATTGTCAGCTAGAGTTGGAGATGCCTTACGGAGTACTACGCCTAATGGACTTCAGTGGCTCTGTACAAATTGCAGACAATTTTCAACTGCTGTCCTTCTGTGTATGTTGTTTGATCACCGTACTGCCGCAGCTGACTTAAGCGAAGAGATAATACGTCTTCAAAAACTTGCATCTGAACAATCTTGCAACTTTAATGAATTGTGTGAGTTCGCAAAGTTAAGACTTGATAATCTTGGTGGCTCTACCCCCTCGCCAGGTAAAGCTGGTACTTCAAAAAGAGCTAAGCTTGCTGCTACCAAATCTAATCCTGCTGGTATCACCAATTCAGCAAACTTTGCCTAACAAAACTGCAACAGCAACCATCGCCTTGCACAAAACAGCTTCTACGATTGAGCAGACTATAGACCTTACGTCATCTGCTGCGTCTTCTATTGTAGTTCCGCCTAATACTTCTCAACCTGATCCGAATCCTTTAATGGAAAATCATACTGATGATGCTCAGCCTATATGCTTGGAAAATTCAACTTTAGCTCCTGCTTTATTGTCCAAATCAAATAGTAATACTGCAGCAGATAGTGTTTCACCTTTAGTCAACCTGGTGGTCATCCAGTGTCTACAGCTAAATTCTATCTTTATATGAAGACTTGCGGCTGTTACTGCTGAAGAAAATATTTTGTCTTATATCATGCAGAAATCTTAATATTTTACATATTTATCTACTTTCAAATGTTTCAAATTTAATTATAATTCGCCGCGAGAGATAGCATCATTTAAATTATTTTTTCCGGCTGATAACTTTAATGAAATTCTTTCTCGAAACTTTTGGCCCGAAGGTAAAGTCTGACATGAATATGCTCCAAGGAATAAATACTCCCCGCTTAATATTCAACCTAAAGCTATACCCAATGTAGTTCATCCAAAATTCGATTAAGTAACGCTATTGATTTAAACTCTAAAAACATTTATAATTTTTCTTTATATTATCAAAACGTAGGAGGCATTGGAGCAAAGTTGTACGAACTGTTTTTATCATCTTCTGCTCTCGAATTCGATATCATTGTCTGCACAGAAACTTGGTGATCCGACTGCCACTTAACAACTGAATTTTTTAATAGCTCAGCCTACAATGTTTTCCGCAAAGACCGTTGCATGAATACTTCAGGATTGACGCGGGGAGGTGGTGTATTGATTGCAGTTCGAAATGTTCATTCTTTTTGTCAAATTGTACTACCTTCAAACGAACCTCCTAACTCTGTTAATCTTGATGTAGATCAATTAATTGTTAAAATTTCTTTTCAAGCTGAGTTTGAACGATGACAAATACATCTTTAGTCATATACCACCTAAGTGTTCCTTAGAACTCTATAACATTCATTTAGAAAATTGTCGCTTTCTGCTTGATAATTTAACCACTTTTCAACATGTCGCATTCATCGGAGACTTTAATTTGTAGCCCAAACAGAATAGGCATAGCCAACACGTAGCGAGCTGTCGAAAACGTAGCCAACGAAATGTTGTGCACAGAATAGAATTTGTGTTGATAACGCAGATAGAGCTTTATGCTTACAATATTTTGTTATTTTTTACTAAATTAATTTTACAGCCATTTGCATTCAATAATTTGTTTGTTTTTTTACTAATTTGGACTAATGTTTTAGTCAATTTTAAGTTTTCTAATTTGAACTATGTCTTTTGACATTTCGCTACCGTTGGCTGCGGCAAAAGTTAAAAGTTCGTCAACATTTTTGTGTCGGCTGCGTTCGCTACGTGTTGGTTATTTTCATTATGTTAATTTCATTGGATTGACTTTTTTAGTCAATATGACTTGGTTCAAATTAATAATATTGTAAATGATCTGGGCAGACTAGATTTAATTTTAATGATAAGGACCTAACTGTTTGTATTGAGGTTCCTACTACATCTATTTTTAATAAAACACTTCACCAAATTCCACTTTTAATAGAATTTTCGACTGTCCTTTAACAGAAACCTATGTCTGAAGTTAATTATTTTTACGATTATTGTAAAGCCAACTTTGATGCAATGAATAGTTATCTACTCATGATAGATTGGAATGATATCTTATCTGGAACAGATTTACAATTAATGTACAAACAATTCTTGGGCATTTTAGGTGAATCGATTTGTTTATTTATTCCTAAAAAAATTATTACTTCCAATAATAATCCGCCTTGGTTTAACAAAAGACTTTCAAACTTAAAAATTGTGAAAAACAAAGCCTATAAGCGTTTTAGGCAATCGAAACTTGATATAGAGCTCAAATCAACTACGCATATGAAGGTTGTAAGGCCAGTTTGTAAAGTTGTGTATGAATATGATTGCTACCAAACTCGACTTTTTGCACTTTTACACTTGAACTAATTTTTCAACACTGCTTAAATACGTAAAGTGTTATTTACATTTGTATTTTGCAAAAATCAAGTGTATAAAAAATCCAGCTTTAAAAAGAGAAAAAGTTCTTTCGGCAAAAGGCTCCAAAAATTAAGTGTGTGGAGGACCTGTCGAAGGATAGGCTTTTATACTAGTAAATATATAAACAGGTGCATGCATAGATGGGTTTTGGGATCCATTCATTTTCGAAACATATTCCAGAACCTCCCTGCAGCGCTTGATTCTGAATCCTGGATGTAATATAAGCACTATTTAAATTAAGTTTCCTATTTAAATTTTAGTCATACAAATTTTTGACCATGAGATATTCTAATACATAAGCGTTTTTTTAACAAGAATTTGCAATCAGATTTTTTCAAAATTAGTGCTTGATCTAAGATTAGCCTACTTTATTCAGAATTTCCTAACTTTTTTTGGCTTTTGAATTAGAAGCTGTGCCCTCGACTAGATCGCTGCAATTTTCTCAAATTTAAATGCTGCAAGATTGTTAGCAGTTGTATTAAGTTTACGATAAATTAAAAAAAGATTCAAATTGGATCATCTTTTTGACAGAAAAATGATATTTTTAAGTCGACTTTTGGGAAAATAATTGGTTTTTAAATTTACTTTACTTTGCTTTCTTCTTGTGTTTAATTACTTTAAAACACTAATTTGCTTCTCGTCCAAGTTCATATGCGTTATTCCCTTTAATGCCCCTTACCATCTGTTGCTCCGATGAATGATCTTTGACTAATAGGGATATCATTCCTTATCATTCCTCAATTTGTCGAACGAATAACTTCGTAATTTCTTCCATTACATTCGTAGTACTTACTAATGGGCTCGTACTATTTACGAATTAAAATTATTATTAGAAGAAAAAATTCATTCGTAGGTTGACCGTACGCATTATTAGTAGAATGCACGAAGTAAAGAGCTACACAACTGCAATTTACAGCCGTTTCAAAGCATTCTCATAACAACAAAACGAATGCTAGTAACTACATTAAAGGCACGAAGTAATGAGAGTGCAAACTAAGCGCTTAGTCACAATGGGTCGCTGAATCCGAATCCGCTGTCAGAATTTAAAAAATATGAATTTTTTGAATCTGGATCAGAATTATGAATCTGAAGTCAGAATTTTAAAATTCCATATGGTTAATAGTGCTGCCACCTAAATTTTTTATATATTTGCGAATTCTTGTAATTTTGAAATTCTGACAACGGATTCGGATTCAGCGACCCATTTTTACATAGTGTTTGCGCCAGCACCGAATTTGTAAAAATAAAAATAAGTGGCAACACAAGTTTTTTCATTTTATTTTACTTATTTACCAAAACATTGCACATACAATAAGAACTAAGTTCTTTTACAGTACGACAAGAAAAAATAAAATCAAATTCCTAATATTATTAAATCAACAAGACCATATTAAATTTTGAAATGCTGACTTTAAAATCGAAATCAGCGACCCCTAACACTGTTAAATGATGTTAACAACTCTTAAAAATGTTATTAAAAAAAGGTTACATAATTTTCAAAATCACAATATAAGGTATATGTAATTATTAATTTGTAACTCGCATTATTTAGATTCATATTGCCCCAACACTAAAATACTTGACATGATCAGAAGCAGAAAAAACTCATGGAAAAGCCAAAATTCATAAAAACCTTTTGAGAGTATTCTCCGAATGCATTCCATAAAAACCAGCTACAAACGACTAAATGATCAATATTTATTAAAACTCTCTCAAACAGAATGCCACATTTATTCGTTTCGCAAAATTAATGTTTCGCGCTCATTCGTGCCGCTTTGTAAATGGTTTGGGAATATGGAATACTTTCATAGAATGTATAGAATGGTAAACGCACGGAAAACATTCCTGCAGCTCTTTAGTACGAAGTATTAGTTGAGTTTAAAAATTTACAGCCGAAATCTTTCCGCCTGGTTTGTTGAACAATTACCGAATATAAGGAACTGTATGATTGCAAAGCAGCCGTAGTCTACTGAAAGAGTTCGTGGACTGTAAGCTAAAAAATCGTGGTTGAAACCCCGGCTCAGAAAGAATGTTTTTTTTACGTTATTAGTAAATGTAACACATGTATTTGTATAATATAATTTTGTTTTTGTATATGTAGCAAGCTACGTCCAATCGAATTCAAACGAATCCTTTTCGTGACTGAAAACTACGAATAAAATTCGAAGAATGGACGTAGTTATTAGTAATATGTACACACAAAATTTTTTGAGTGTAATAGTACGTATTGACAAGTGCTTGTGAAACAAGGGTAAATGAAATAGTATCGTAACTTATGACAGCGACGGGTAGAACATACTATTTAAAAAACGATGCATGGTTTAGCTCTGCTTTATTTAAAAATATACCTTAAAAAAAGTATTTCTGAGTTCTCTTCAACATATACTAACACATATAAAGAAAATATCGTTTTACACAATCAAAAAAGCCGTAAGTTACAATAAATTCAAAGTCGACTTTTAGATTGATTATTGATGCACCTTTCTAAAATACATGTTCCTGCTAAATTTAACAATCCTTCAATTAAAAATTACGTTTTATAAAAAAGTTCTGAAATCCCTAAGTTTTAGCGCAACTTACAATTGATGAGGTAGATGCAATAAGGGCACTTCTGTAAAAACTCCATTCTGAGATACTTACGATTCAAGTTTTTGATGTGTGATAATTGTTTTGTTGTTGTAGTATTCAATAAAATGTTTTAAAATGTATTGTAACTCATATATTGTCATTCCAATTTGTATATTTAAAAAAAATCTGTTTTCCATATTATTGTTCAAAATCTGTAAAAAAAGTCAATGGGAAGAAAAATCGTACGTTTTTATTTTACAAAAGCATGCTTTCTTTATATATTTAGCTTTTTTTATTCCAAAGTAGTTCTTGTTATATAAGGTAGTATATTTTCGTATTTTAAAAGCATTTTTAAACTAATGAAACTTCTTAAAAATTGTTTTTAATTGATCATTTCAAGCATTGTTATAATAAAATAAATACTTTTTATGGCCATAAAAAATAAGTATATATTTTCGTTATTTGCAAAGTAAGGAGAGAAAAATAAGTCAAAGCAAAGAACAAAACAGAAAAAATTTTGTTATTAAATGTCGCTATTTTCATATTGTTACTTTTAACGTATCATTTAAGAAGGACACATACAGAGTTGCACATTTTTTGATGTTAAGAATTCTGTTTAAGAGATATCAACTCAATAGTTTGAGGGAACATAAAGGAGGAACTGTTCTTTCTATACACTCTAAAAAGATTTTGTTTAAATTTACTACAATACTTGTAGGCAACAGTTTTGCGTCTGTTGCTATAGTAAAATTACGCACCTTCTAAAATTAAACATGTGTTTAACTTTGTACATTGTAGTAAAATTAAGCACTGAATTTACTATTGATGTTATAGTAAACTTAAACATGACTGCATTATTTCTTTTCAACAAATGTGGTAATATTTCATAATATGCTAATCTCATAGTAGTTAATTTTAACAATTGTTGAGTAATTTTACTCCATATATTATAACAATATAAAAAATACTTCTGCTTCAGTTTAAAATTCAACAGTTGTTTTACAATGAAAAGTGCAGTCAAATTTTACATTTTTTATTTGCGTTTATAAAATTATAAAGTTTTGAAGTAATAGGGTTGCCACCCAATAATATGTATTTTTAAGAATTTTAAACATCATTTAACAATGTTAGGCAGTCACTGCTTTCGAATCTGAAGTCAGAATTTTAAAATTCAAGATGGTGGATAGGGTTGCCACCTTAATTTTTTGTATTTTTATGAATTCGGGGCTGGCAAAAAAAAATGGTATGCAAAAAATGGGTCGCTAAATCCGAATCCGTTGTCAGAATTTGTCACAATTGAAAAAGTCATTCAATTTATCTTCCTTATGCACATATAAGTGAGAGTTGTACACTTTTAAATACATGAATTTTTTTTTACATATATTGCACTGATACATATTAGTGACTTATTAAACTGCCCGAAATTATAAAGTACCTTAGAGTAATAAATATAAACAAAAACAGCAGCACAAAAAACAACCGTCCTGACGCGATTATAAGCAAACTCGAATGAGAAATACATGCACGACTGTTACAGTTGTTGAAAGTTAAACAATTGCTGAATTTTAATACAATTGATGTAGTAGTATAAATGTTGACTACTGATATTGTAGCAAAATCCAACATCTGATGTTTAATTTTACTGAAATTAATGTCAAATTTTAAACAATTTCAGATTGCTTCAAAAATGAATTTATATTGATTTTTTGTTGTAGCAAAATTCAACAACATGTGTTTAATTTTACTTAAATTTACGTTTGAATTGAAAAATTAAAGATTACTTGAAAAGTTGTAGTAAAATTGCACTTCTCTTCAATTTTCAACAAATTATTACTACTATAATAGCAGTAAACTTACACTTATTTTTTAGAGTGTAGAGCCATTTTATGGAAAGATGGCACATCTCTCCTTGTTCCCTTATTGCATCTAACTCCTAAATTACAATTACAATTTAGAAACTTTTTTGACTCTCTCGTAAAATTTTTTAATTGTAGCTTACGGCTTTTTGATTTAACATGAAAATATTTAAAAATTTTCACTACCACCCCTGTGGACGCCCATGGTCATAACCGACATATTTTTACAAATGGGCATCTTCAAAATAACAGCAAACGTTCTTTTATAGCTTATAATTTTATTTTAATATTAAATGTTGCTATAACTTTAATTTTTAAAAAATCAATATAATGTTTACAGAACTCTTAACCATATGAATTTGTTTATACAATTAAAACTTATTTAAATTAATGCTTGGAATTTAAATACAGAAAATTCTCCATCAAATCATAACATGTATACACACACACAAATATTTTAGTATCAATTGATGAAAAAAGAGCATGCAACACTTAAAGGATAATTATGTATGTTCGTTGGAAAAAGTTGAAGTCGAATAATAGATATTACTTGCACACACACATACGCTTGGCAACATACATGTTTGCTGTCTCTTAAAAAATATTTACAATTTATTCATTCATTAAAATTTATTATATTCAAACCCTAGTTAGGTAGGTACAAGTTAAATCAATGTATATTATTTGTAAATTTCTTATATTTTAATATTACAATAACTTGTTTTTTTGTTTTGTTTTTTACATATTTTCATACGTCATAAAAAAATCATTACCCTTTATTATTATTGCCTATATGTCCATTTTGGTTTTATAAATATTTTGTTTGCTTTGTTAATAAAGCGAAGCTTCTTATGCTTCGTTTTGTTAATTTACTTGAATGAAAATCTATTTACTAGCACATAAAGCGACAGTTTTGCTTACGTTTCTTACAAATATTCCTGACCGTACGCTGGAGTCTAAGTTGCAATCCACCAATAAACGGAAATCATTTCCTCTTAGCCACGTAAGTATGTTAGTAGCAATGGTTGATTTTTACTGCCAGAGCCGTGTTTGTACAAAAATATACAAAATCAATTGGAATATGTCATACTAAGCGTTGGCGTTTTTTACGCACTCGGCTCGGCACTTATGTTATATTCTAAGTTATGTATGTCATAAAGTTTGATGATGCCACTTCGCTTGGATGATGGGCGTGATTTTAATTTAATTTTGCTAAAAATTTAAAGCAGAATACCTTTAAAATATATAATATTATGTGTTAAATATTTAGTCAATTCACACATATCTGTGGAATTTATAAAGCTTATGCTTCTTTGATGACGTCATTTTGTGTGGAAGGCGGGCGGTTACAATTTTACCAAATTTAAAACTCAGAGTGCATTTTAAAAATGTTCACATACGTGAAAAATCTTAATTCATTAAATTAGTTTTTGTGTAGTTTTAAGAGATTTAACCATTATCATTTAATCACTTAGTATGGGAGGTAAGCGTGGTTTTCATCTTAGTTTTACAAGATTAAAATATATAGGTAGCAAATATTTGAGACCAAAGTAAAACTCAAAGTCATTATGCTAATTTTTGCGGCATTTGAAGAGATTTTACCGTTTTGATAAACTCACTTTTCGTGGGATGTAGGCGTGATTTTCATACGATTTTTAAAAATGTTGGTTTTTGACAAGTATAGTGAAAATGTGAGAAAGCTAAAGATACTGTGTCAAATTCCAAGCCATTATTTTCATTTTTGCAGCTTTTAAGAAGAATTAACCATTCTGATAAAGTTACTTTGTATGGAAGGTCGGTGGTTTTCAATCGATTTTAGAATTACAGCTATATAGTGATCACAGACACTCAGCCAGACAGAGAGACAGGCGGACATGGTTAAATCGACTCAAGAGTTGATGCTGATAAAGAATATATATACTGTTCTATACCTTCTACGTCTTCTTATTAGCGCACTGTGATACAGCTACCAAAGGCGTCCGAAGGATTTTTTCTAGAGGGGGGGGAGGAAAGCATAATAAAGTCTAGAATGCACATAAAGAAAAAGTAATCTATACAATTCTATATTCTGAGATTTTGTTACTAATTTTGTTGTCATGATACGCCGGTTGACACACGCTTTTACACATAAAAAAATTATATACATTCCATAGATGGGGTAAAAATCTTTCTCGTATCATGCCCGAAACTTTGTCAAATTTAATTTCTTTTAATTTAATTTTAAACATTTTTTTCTCAACGAATATTCTTAGTAATTTAGTAAATTAAATAATGTGAGGTCTCCTTTATCCCCAAATAAAATCGCATTAACTACTATTTAGCCCCCAAGTTTTCCTCTTTTCAAATGAGAATATAAAAATTTCCAAATATATATTTTTTTAAATGAATACAACCAGCAAGATTTTTAGACAATTTTTTCCAGTTTTGGAGGCCTATAACTCATGAACTAATTTCGAGCGCCCTGAAATTTATCACATTTGGGTTTAGGAGGTAAAAATCGCTATTCTTGAAATGTTCCCCGCATGGACATCAACTGCCTCATTTCTTTTTTCAAAATACATCAGTTCTGGCAGTTACTAAAAAAGAGTTTGAAAAAATACCTATTGTATGAATAATTTTATATATTTATTTTTTTTTAATTCAAAACGTATGAATAAATAAATAAATAAGTACATGTATAAATAGGTTTTGGGCTCTATTCATTTTCTTAACATATTCCAGAGCCTCCCTGCAAGGTTTGATTCTAAATCCTAGATGTAATATAAGCACGTAACGCGAAAAAATCCAGAAAATTCCCAAAATGCGTGGACGCCTGTTAAAAAACGTGAACTTGAAGAAGTATAAAATAAATGTTTCAAATCGATTTTCCTATTTAAATTTTAGTCATAAAAAAACTTTTGACCATAAGATATTCTAACGTAAAAGCGTTTTCTAAACAAGAATTTGCCATCAGATTTTTTTAAAATTTAGTATTTGATCTAAAATAAGCCTACTTTATTCAGAATTTCCTAATTTTTTTTTTTTCGCTTTCGATTACAAGCTTTGCCGTTGCCTAGCTCGCTGCAATTTTCTAAAATTTAAATGCTGCAAGATTGTTAGCAATTTTATAAAGTTTACAAAAAATTAAAAAATTATACAAATTGGATCATCTTTATAACAGAAAAACGATTTTTTTTAAGCCGACTTTTGGGAAACATTTAGTTTTTTAAATTTATTTTACTTTGTTTTCTTCTTGCTTTTAATTACTTTAAAACATAAATTTGATTATCGCCCAAGTTCATATGCGTTTTTGGCGTAAATGCCCCTTACCATCTGTTGCTCCCAATAATTATCTTCGACTAATAGGGGCATCATTCTTTATCATTCCTAAATTTCTCGTACGAATAACTTCGTAATTTCTTCCTATACATTCGTAGTATTTACTTATGTCTTCGTTTTATTTAGTATAAGTTGAATTTAAAAAATTTACAACTTTAATATTTCAGCCTGATTTGTTGAACAATTACCTAATATAGGGAAATGTATGATTGTAAGCTAAAAAATCGTAATTCAAACCCCAGCTCAGATAGAATGTTTTGTTTTTCATTATTAGTTAATGTAAGAAATGTATTCGTATATTATAGATTTGTTTTTGTATGAATACGAATAAAATATTTGCAATATGAACCAAACTACGCCCTATCTACGAATCCTATTAGTGACTGAAAACTACAAATAATATTCGTGGAATAGACGCAGATTTTAGTAATATTTAAACACAAAATTGTTTTGATGTAAGAATACGTATTGAAAAGTTCCTGTGAAACAAGGGTAAATGAAATGGTATCGTAACTTATTACTGCGACGGGTACAACATACTATTTAAAAATGCATGCATGGTTTAGCTCAGCTTTATTTATAAATATACCTTAAAAAAGTATTTTTGAGTTCTCTTCAAAATATATTAACATATATAATGAAAATGTCGTCATATAAAATCAAAAAAGCTGTAAGTTACAATAAACTCAAAGTCGACTTTTTTATTGATTATTGATGCACCTTATCAAAATAATATTTGCTACTAAATTGTACACTCCTACAACTAAAATAGACTTTTTTATTAAAAAATTCCTAAGTTTGAGCGCAACTTACAATTACAATTAATTACAATTACAATTTAGAAAGTTTTTTGACTCTCCCGCGAAATTTTTTAATAATATCTTACGGCTTTTTGATTTAATATGAAGATACTTAAAAAAAGTCACTGTCAAGCGCCTCCCTTTCCCCCCTTGCGGACGCCCATGACAGCTACCCCTACTCGGTGGCCATAAGTCGAAACAAAAAAATGTCTGAAATTTTCCATTTGACTTATTGCATTTTAATTAGCAATATTTAAGTTATCTTTTCTGAAAATACTGCTCGACTGATAATCTCGCGAAGTTTGAAAACATATAAAAATGGCTAGTAACTTGAAGAAAAAATTTCCTTTTTTTTTAAATGTTAATAAAAATTTTTAAACCTCATTGCTTTCTATTTTATACAAATACAGACAAATACATACAAGTCTAAAGAAAATATAAGATATGAAAAATTTTTTTAGTGATGTAAATATTCTAAAGTATTAAAATATTTGTAATTTTTTTAATAAATTGCTCCTTTAATTCAAAAGTTCCCCTAAGTTCCGCATGATTTAAAAAAGTTAAACATAAAACAATTATTTAGTTTTTTATATTTTGGTTAATATAAATGCGCATGCAGATACCACCCCAATTCAAAATTGTGAAATTTTCTTAAATATGTATGTAAATCTGAGAAAAATGATCTTACTTTAGTTTTAAGCAAATTAAGATCTTAATTGTTGATTAATAACACTGTTCGTCAAAAATTAAAATGTTATACATACTGTGTTGCGCAAAACAATAGCAACAAAATAAGTTCTCTGCAACAAAATCGTGTATCTTTTTTAATATTGGGGACACACAAAAATGATTATAGGAATCAAAGCATATATTCATACATCATATATAAAACAAATCAAATTAAAATTTGATTTTGTTTTTTTTATTAAATTTAAAATTATTGCGACTACATTCAATTTGTCTGTGAGCAAAACAAAAGCAAAAGCAAAACAAAATTATTGGTAAAAGTTCGGTTATTGTAAAGCACGTGTTGTTTGTAAGTAATAAACATTTAAGTTTTGTTTTTTTTGTGCTAGTTGTGACATTGACTGTTCCATTTATAATGGCACGTTTTAAATACTGTGAAGCTTTTAAATTACAAATTATTTCCGAATATAAAAACGAAAATTCGCAAATATCTAACGTGAAACAGTTTGATATTAATCGGTCAATAGTTTGCAGATTAATAAAGAAATATACCTTCACAAAAGACGTAACAACGGTACATTAAAGAGGGCTGCCGCGAAAGACATTGCTGCGTGATGACAGGAACATTTGTGGCGTGTTCAAACGAAATGCATTTGTCACATCCAAAGAGGTTGTTCGGACACTTGATTTAGATATCCACCACAGCACTGTTTGAATACGAGCCGTTGAGAACGATTAAAGAAGTTACAGACCGGCAGAGAAACCTTTGCTTACCGCTAAGCATAAAAAACAAGGTGAGGTGTTACAATTTAAACAGTTCTGTCTGAAATTGTGACAACTAGTTGCAATTTATTATTTTTTAGACTCAGTCTTCCAAAAGAGCACCTAAATTGGACCGTTCAAAAATCGAAAACCGTTTTATTAGCTATGAATCAAAGTTCAACTTGATTAATTCAGATGGGATGTGCACGGTACGGCGCCTCACAGGTACACGACTTGAAGCCCGAAACTGCAAAATAAATTTTAAACACAGAGGCGATGGCATTATGGTCTGGACTTGTTTTTCCTATAATGAAGTTGAACCATTTCAAAAAATCGATGGAATTATGGATCGATTTGTATATAATGACATTTTAGAAAGCAAGATGCAACCACATTCAGAGTGGGATATGTCGCTTCAGTGAACGTTTCAGCCCGATCACGACCCGAAGCACACTTCAAAGCTCATCAAAGATTACATTAGAGGCAATGGGATTCAAGTCCTTGATTAGCCGGCACAGTCACAATGACTTGAATCCCATTGAAAATTTTTTTGGGATTTTAAAGTTAAAAGTTTTTGGTCAAAAGTTTTCCAATAAGACAGCACTGTATGAAGCGCTGAAACTTAATTGGGAACATATACTAATACTAACATATATACTTTAGTAGAGTCGATGCCGCTCAGATGTGCAGCGGTTATCAAGAACAATGGATCTTACACCAAATATTAATTATGTTGCTTTTGTTTTACTCTCAGACAAACTGAATGCAGTCACATTAATTTTAAATTTAATAAAGAAAACAAAACCAAATTGGAATATGATTTGTTTTTAATATGATGTATGAATATATGCTTTGGTTCCTATAATCATTTTGTGTGTCCCTAATATTTAAAAAGATACACGATTTTGTAGCAGCGTACCAATTTTGTTGCTACTGTTTTGCGCAACACTGTATATGTTAGTTAATGGTAAACTTTTAAGCGCTTGAGTGGTTTATTTTTACAAACACTTAAAATATATTTTTTTAATGAAAAAAGAACACTAAGAAAAAATTGACTAATAAAATTTTAAACGCAGTTGGTATTGAAAATAATTTTTATTTCTGTTTTTTAACCTTTTACGACTTTTGAAAAAACATGTGTTTTGGAGTATTTGGTTCTCATTAAATAAATAAAGCAATAAAAATAAAAAAAGAGTTTTCTGAACGAAATACACATTTTAAAAAATTTTTGGGGAGAAGTTTGCACTCATAGTTGATAATCCAAAAGTAGAAGGTTCTGAAACACTTACAAAAGCAATACCGCTCGAAAGGCTTTAAAAGATGCTTAGCTTCTTGCCGAGTACCTCAATCTGGACCCGGATTTAATCGCTAATTTTAAAACTATTTTAATTGCAGTTTCTTAAAATTTTCCAATTAATATATTAAAGCTTCAAATAATGTGTGATAAAACTGAAAAAATTTATATCCAGAACTGTAATTGGCATCTTTTGCCATCAACATTGCATAAAACTCTCACGGTGCTGATATTATTAGGACATGGCTTCTGCTAATAGGTATGTTCGCTGAAGAAGCCTTGGAATGTCGCAATAAGGATTATAAGAACTACAAGTTATATCACAGTACAACATACAGATACTGTCAAGCGACCATAAGAGATATGTTCTATAGAGCCATGGATAGAACATGGATAAAAATCTGGTATCTATTTATAAGAATAAAAATGCGTCAGGGTTTAATAAGTAAGTAAGGGATTTACTGGAGCTTCCTCAAGTAACTGAAAAATTGGAGTGTGCCTCAGCTGAGTTACCAGGTATCTTCCAAACTTTTAACACTTTGGATATGTTAGAAATATCAGATGAAAAAAAAAAGAAAAAAAAATCTTCGATTTATAGCTCCTACAAAAACTGGCATATAAAAATTTTAAAAGCAAGACTTGAAAATTAAAAAAAAATGAAAAGCAGAGAAAAAATATATAAAAACACAAAACTAAAAAAAAATGGGATTCATTCTGTAGCTAGTACGTGGTGAACCCTTGAAGCAACGTTCTATATAGTTAATGTAGGCTAGTTGCAGGTTTTTTATTAATTAGTTTTAATAATTTTTTAATACTTCCACGCCATTTAGCCGAATCCTGCCCAATTTTCCGATTGCTCTTGGAAAAGATCATATCGATTTCTATACCTAAGATAAAGACCTTACTACATACCAATATTAGTGAGACACAATATTTTATTAATAATGTTACGCTCCTTTTTCGAACCCTTTTTCCACCATGGTTGGAAAAAAATCTACTCACGCCATATACAAACATACGAATTTATATCGTTGTACCTTATATACAAGCATATTTATAGTGTTTGAAAATTGTGGGTGGTATGGGAGGTGGGCGTAGCTGTGGGCTGATTTTAACAATTTTTATTAGCACATATCTTTGGACCAAGATACACATGTGTACCTAGTTTTATACAAATCACACAACTTTTGTACTTTTGGCCACCAAACCGGCCTTGCTGGACCAGTGTGCGGCGTTACAAACGGAGTGATAAAGTTAATATACCCCTTACGCAGAACGTGTGGGGTGTACGAAAAGCAGAAATCACTCGTAACATTCCTTGTTTATACCATATATTCTTTTACATAAAAGAAATTTTCTTATGTAAATTTTCTTTATTCTTTTCGTTATTCTTTCACGGAAATTTTGGTATCGCTAAGTTCGGTAACCGCTGAACCGGTTTTGATAATTCTTTCACTGTCCAATTTCTCCTATAGTTTAAACTGAAATGGTTTTGATATACTGTTAGAATTATCCTAGGATATGTTCATTGCTTCTTAAGATTTAAAAAAAAGTAAAAAAAAATTTAATGGCAAAAAATTTTTTATTTTTCAACAAAAGTTAGTTTAAAATAATTTTTAAAAAATATTGAATTTGATTTGTTTTTATTCTTTTGTTTCAAATATAACTACAAAATGTTTTGTTACTATTGTTTTGATGTCATCGGTTTTGAAAAACTTGACGAACTGAGTACAAACGTTATGATATCTTTCATAGCAACACTGGCTTATGTGCATAAATATTTCTTGGAATACAGTAGTATAATCTAATTTGTCATTGCAGGGTCTAAAAGACAATAGGGGTATTCACAATTGAGTGCACTTGCCTGTACAGTTGAGGACTTGTGCAGTTAGATTTTCGTAAAAACGGAGTTGTTGGGTTTTTGTTGCCTTCTTAAAACTTACTTGATCTAAGGCTCGCAATTAAATTCATGTAATAATTTAAGTAATAGATCACAACTTATTAACTACCGTTCATTTTGTTTTTGTAAAGTGCACAGGTCCTCAATTGCACTGCAAGTGCACTGAATCGTGAATAGCCCTAATATTTCTGTATTAAATAGTATATTTTTGTATTTCTACACGTTTGGGTTACGTTTAAAGGGTGACTTTTTTACTATTTGTTTTTCAGTGTATATTTTTTGACACCTCACACGTGATTCGTACATGTGACAAAGCCAAAAATGCTTAGTAAGGTTTGCCATTTCACCATGACTAGGCTAACTAACAAACAGCGCTTGCAAATCATTGAATTTTTTATCCAAATTCGTGTCCTGTAAGAAATGTGTTTCGCAAATTACTTCTATTTTATAATCGCCATCATCGAACCACCGAACAGGCTGTTCAAACTATTATGACCAAATTTTGCACCAGTTTCACTTTATTAGTTATTAATCCACAAACCCGTATGCGGAGAATGCGTTCCGAGGAGAATATCAGTCAGTGTCAATGAAGATCGCGATATGTCAATTCGTCGCCATTGTCAACAATAAGGCTTGTGTTATTCGACCACCTGGAAGATTTTACGTAGGGACCCCAGTATGAAACCATACAAAATACAGCTGATGCAAGAACTGAAGCCGGGATAACTACCACAACGTCGTTTGTTTGGTAAATGGATCTTAGAAAAGTTGGATGAAGATTAGCGTTTTTATCAAAAAAATTTTTTCAGCGATAAAGCTTATTTTTAGCTCAATGGGTACGTCAACAAACAGAATTGCCTAATTTGGTCTGAAGAGCAGCCAGAGGCAGTTCAAGAACTGCCAATGTACCCTGAATAATGCACTGTTTGGTGCGGTTTGTGGGCCGGCGGAATCATTGAAACGTACTTTTTCAAAAGAAATGAAAATCGCAGCGTTGCAACAATGGGGCAAGATGCCGTGCGATCATTGCCGACCTTTTTTTGCCCAAAATGGAAGAATGTGGTTTCAACAAGATCGTGCCATTCCACACGGCACGCGATACCATGGATCTTTGAGAAGCGAGTTTGGTGAGCAATTAATCAATCTCACGTTTTAGAAGCAATCCAATGGCCGCTAATGTCATGCGATTTGACCCTAACAGACTATTTTTTGTGGGGCTTCGTGAAGCCTCTCGTGTACAGGAACAAGCCAGCCACAATTGCAGCCCTGGAACACAACATTACAGCCAGTGTTGCCAGGTGCATTTCACCATTTACCCCTAGATTGGATTTCAAATAATTTAGCTGGATCTCAAACCCACGTTCCTGAAAAGAACTTACTTAGATATGTAATGATGCAAAATAAGCGAAACTATGTTAACAACTGAGTTGGACGAGTGGATAAGGTATTGGACCAGCACAACAGAGGAGATGTGTTCAAATCATGAACTGATTAGAACATTTTTTATATGTTATATGGGCCAATATTTATGATAATTTTATGATTTTTTGGAGGTTTTTTGGCCAGTGCTTTTTAAACTGCAATCAAACAAATGATTCAATTTTGTTCCCAACGTTTCATCGCTTTTTTGGCGAATTCCTCAGGGGATTTTTTAATTGCTTTAAAAACACAAAATTTAAACAATAATTAGATAAACAATTAAAGCTTATGTGCTATATACATTGGACTTACAGATATCTGTTTAACAAATACATTTTAATTTTAGCACAAGTTATTCTAATTTTCACGTACATTAAACATAAATAACATAACAATGATAAAACATTCAAATTTTGCGACTCCACGGTTTTAAAACAATAGCATAATTGTTATTAATGTTGTCAGTGTCTTCTTTGTAGTTCATTGCTTTTTCCCCTCTCTCTTGGATGTGTAGACCAGTGTTCGGACTTTACTGCAATTGCAGTAGATCTACTGCGCTTTTTGGCAACATTTAATGTTCTACTGCATCACTGCGGTTTTTTCAAATCTACTGCGATTTATTCGCAACAAACACTTCTATGGTTATTTTTTGAAAATGTCAGCATTGATGTTTATTAAAAATGTAGAGTTTCAGGGGTCCATTACATCTGTAAACTGTAGTCTTAGCGTTCAAACAGAAGAAAGTAATTTGTTAGATGAAGCTGTCATTGCGACAAAATAAAATATTTCATAGTTTAACATAAGGTTTTTTGACCGAATTAAGAACTGATTTGCTTTTAACGACCGTGATTGAATTTTTCTACAGCAAATATATTTTGAATCGGTAAAAAATATGTTTCTGCAACATGCAAATATATAAAGTATATAGTTATACATACTCAGAGGGAAAACCTATGGACTCACTACATAAATTTATGTACTCATGACATTAACTTCTGCACACATAAATTTGGTGGTTTCCTTGTTCTAAGTACATGTTGAAATATGTATTGACTATATAAATCTTTAAAACAGTACTTCATGCAAGAGTTTTATGTAGTCATCACAAAATTATGTGTCGTGAATAAATACATAGATGTACGTGGTGGGTACATTCACACTATGATCATTAAAAAGTTATTGTTAATAATTTTATGTAATGAGTACAGTTCTGATGTATGTAGTACATAGATTATTGACCAATTATATAAAATATTAAATAACTGTATGTAGTGAGTAGATATATAATGGACATATTACATATATATTAACTTTTTGCAATGAGTACATAGATTATTGACCCATTACATAAAATAATAAATAATTGTATGCAATGAGTACAGTTCCGATGTACGTAGTATAAATATTATTGACTCATTACATAAAATAAAAAAATTTGTGTATGTAATGAGCACAATTTCGATGTACCTAGTACATAGATTATTTACCCATTACAAAAATGTATGTCCAGCATATTTGTGAAGTCACACATGACTTCATTTAACTGAGTGAATAAATTGATAGATAACCAGTATACGCTCACTTTACCTGGTACATATAGCTCTCGTTGCGACCCCATACAAGACGAAGTACATAGATTTTACACAGATGTCTCTGTAATGTCTACATAACTTTTTCCCTAAGTGTATATTTACACAGAGTCTTTTTATGGATATCGTCGTTGGGCGTGCAATAACGCGTATCCGTCACTGTGCAAGTAAGCATATAAGGTAAAAGTAAAATTTTACATGAGTGCAGAAAAACTGATTTTATTTCAAGCTATTGAATAGATTTTTAATTGAACTAAAAATTTATTGAAATAAGATATTTGCTCTGTTTTCAAGTAAGCATTTAACGAAAAATCAAAATGAATAAATAAATCATGAATGATCAAAATGAAATGAATTTTGGCCTTTTTGCAATATACGCTGTATTGTAAGTGGTGGATACGCGGTATTGCACGCGCAACGACGATATTGTTATTAGTAGTAAATGTACGTACATGATTGTAAATAAAAACAAAAACAAAAAAACTACTGCGAAAAAAATCGTTTTACTGCGTTTTTTTTTTAAATTTACTGCGATTTACGAATTTTCAAGTCCGAACCCTGGTGTAGACTTTCCAATGTCAATCTTTTGTTGTAGTTTTTCTCCATGTTTAAAATTCTTACTTTGTCCACATCAGTCGTGTGATCCGTGTCTAACATGTGTTGAGCCAGTGTTGTAGTCATTTTTTTGTTTCTTATGTCTCTTTTGTGTTCTGAGAGACGGGTTTCCAGTGATCTCTTCGTTTGTCCAATGTATACTTCGTCGCATTTTGTTTGTTCTCCGTTTGAATCTTTCCCGCCAGCGCAAGCTATCATGTAAACAAGTCCGCTCTTTTCTTTGTTGACTATTTCAGATTTTGTGTTAGTGTATATGTTGGTGAGTGTTGTGTTAGATTTGTATGCAAAAATTGTGTTGTCATCCCTCACCATCGTCTTTATGTTTCTTTGGTCTGTTAGTGTGGGTATGAATGTTATGCTGTAGTATTTCTTATCAGTGTTGCCAGATATTTTATTTTGTTGTATTGTGTTGGGATTTTTTCCATTATGTTGGTTTTTTTGTAGTTCATTTTTTATTATGTTGTTTATGAGTTTTGACGGATAATCGTTATTTTTTAAAATTGTTTTAATCTTGTATAGGTTCCTGTCCAAAAATTGTGTGTCAGTAAGTGTAATTACTTTTCTAATTAGATTTGTTGCAGTGTTTACTTTGTAATGTGGTGGTTGTGTTGTGTGATAGTTTAGAAGTCTTCCCGATGATGTTGTTTTTGAGAACCACTCAAAGATTATTTTGTCATGTTGTCTATGCAGTTTTAAGTCTAAGTATGAAATATTTTTGTTATTCTCTCTTTCTATAGTGAATTGTATTTTTTCGTGGTAGTTGTTTAATGCTTGTAATATAATATCTACTTGGTTTTTATTAACTATGGCTAAAATGTCATCCACATATTTGCATATAAACTTTATGTTTATATTTTTATCCTTAAGTTCGTCAATTGTTTCGTCCAGTAATTTATCTAGAATTATGTCTGCAATAGTTGGTGATAGGGGGTTGCATACCATTTATTTGATGGTACACTGCGTTGTCAAATTTAAATTAGTTGTTGTCCTTTAGACAGAATTCTAAGATTTTTAAAAATTGCAGTTTTGGTATTTTTGTTAGGTTTTGTATTTTTCCCCATTGTCCCATTATATTTTTTATTGCTAAATATATTGGGATATTCGTGAAGAGGGAAATTACGTCAAATGACACTAATATGTCATCACTTGTCAAATAGAATTCTTCTAATTTATTCTTAAGGTCAACCGCGTTCTTAATATTATATTTTTCACTAATGAGATTTTTTCGTATTCCTCCTATATGTTTTGAGAGGTTATAGCAAGGGACAATGTATGAGGACGAGATGGGTCTGAGAGGGGTATCACTTTTGTGGATTTTCGGTAGACCATATAATCGTGGTGCTGTGGCGGACGGACTGGTTAGTCTATATTTTGAGTATGTGTCAATGTATTGTTTATTGTGAAGTAGTTTCACTATATTATTGTTTTTTTCAAGTAGTGTTTTTGTTGGATCTATTCTCCCAGTCTTGTATGTTTTTTTATCTTCTAAAAGTTTATTAATTTTGTCCATGTATTCTTGTTTGAACATTATAACTGTTTTATTGCCTTTGTCGGCTTGTGTTATTATGATGTTATCTTTGTGTTTTCTTATGAATTTTTTTGTTTCTTCATATACCTTCAGTATGAACTTCTCCTTAGTCGTGTTTTTGATGGTATCTTTAAATCTCAATATTCGGTTGGATGCCACCGATCTGGCAACACCTTTCTCTCTTTCATCGTTCATCGATTGGAAATATTGTTCCAAGTCTGCTATCAACTTAATGTGTGAAAAACTATTCCGTGTTATCGGCAGCGCAAATTTCCTACCCAGTGAGAGGAGCCACTTGTTGTCCTCTGGAATTTCGATGTTTGTTTTGTTCTCTATCCAGTCTTCATTTAGAGTGAAACCAAATTGTTTGATGCATGTTTGTTTGATTTCTCCAAGTTTTTTGTCGTGAGTCTTTCTTGTGTTATCCATGATGTGTTGGTATATGTGTGCTTGTCTTAAAATAAATTCCTTATATTCTTTGTCATTTAGTGTAGTTTTCATAGTTAGTTCAGCTTTAATTGTTTATCTAATTATTGTTTAAATTTTGTGTTTTTAAAGCAATTAAAAAATCCCCTGAGGAAGTCGCCAAAAAAGCGATGAAACGTTGGGAACAAAATTGAATCATTTGTTTGATTGCTGTTTAAAAAGCACTGGCCAAAAAACCTCAAAAAAATCATAAAAAAAAGAACATTTTTTATTTTACTTTAATTTAGCTAGTTATCGAACCATCGTTTCTGCTTGCTTGCTTACTTACGGCAAGCTTACTTGCATTCATTATGATGCAAAATAAGCTTAACTTTCTTAACAAATGAGATGGACGAGTGGATAAGGTGTTGGACCAGCACAACAGAGGACGTGTGTTCAAATCATGAACTGGTCAGAAAAGTTTTTCATTTTAAGTTGATATTTATATTGCTTTTTTCAATTTTTTCGGATTTAAAACTATTCTTTATTGGATTGAAAAATTTTAAACTTTTCCTTTGACTAAAAAGTAATCTTTTTTGATGGTGTCTTATATGTAATCCAAAAAAGTTTAAAATTTAGTCCAAGATTTTTAAACGCAAGTTTGAAGTGAAGTGGGAAATAATTTATAATTAATTTGAAATGCTGATATAAAATACCCAAGAAGACAAATATCTTATTTTCTTAAATTTTTAGCATAATTTTAAGGAAAAGTAAGAAAACCGTATTTTCAAATACCCCTAAAAAACATTAAATCTCCCTAAAAAAACCCCTAAAGATTTATTACCCCTAAAATCCCTCAATTCAGTTGAAAAACCCCTAAATCTAAGGGGAAATCCCCTAACTTGGCAACACTGATTACAGCTGCCATTGGTAAGATACCGCCCGAAATACAGGAAAAGTACGCCAAAATTGTTAAATATTTACATGAAATAATCTTTAAAAAGTAAATGGCAGGCATTGATCTATCGCTACAACTAAATATTTCACGATTGAAAATTTTCTGTTTTTTTTTCAATTTTCAAAAACCAAACGCTTAAGAAATCACCCTATATATGCGTTGAAGGATTTATTTCATTGCGGCAGTTGAAAAATTGTCCACTGGTTTTTTAAACTTAGTCTTTTCATTTTTAGGTTACAGTTTATTTTTTAGAAATAGAATATGATTTTAGAACTCCGTTTGTAAGGCCCATAAGTGGTTGTGGCAGGTAGAGAAAATATACACTATATTCTTGATCGGCATCACATTGAGTCGATTTATTCATGGGCGTCTGTGCGTTTGTCTGTGTGTTATCATCATAACAGCCGTAATTTTAAAACTATCGTAACGAAATTAAATATTCTCGTAAGAACTTTTTCCTTAAAAAGAAATAAGTACAAACAACGATAAAACAATAGTCCATAAACAATAAGTAAAAAAAAAACATAAAAATAGAAACATTGCCTCCCATAAAAAGTGCACATATTTATTAAAACAGTAAAATCTCTTTAAATTCAACAAAAATTAATAGGGGAAGTTTGGATTGTTGGATACACTTTTATTTCGGCTAAAAACTCTCTAAAAAAATTACTTTCTTTAAAAATGTCAAAGTTTGGTCATGTAGTACGATAAATAATTTTATATTTGTTACTAGCAAATACCCGCTGCTTCGCCTGCGATAAAAATATTAAATGCCATGTAAAAATTTAAAATTTTAAAATTAAAGTATTTATTTGTATTAAATCAAATGCAAATGTAATAATTTTTGTATTAGTTCTGTTTAATTATGAAAAAATGGTGTAAATAATAAAAAATTACTTTATTTAATTTGAATACCATATTTAAACGGTAATCGTTATGATAATATAAATTTGTCTGTTTTTTTTTTTGTTTTTTGTTTGACTTTAAAAAAGTCCTGCATAACAGGGTTAGAAAAAATTTGGGTAACAATTTTTAAAAATTCTAATAAAAAAATTATTTTTTAACATAAATATATTCTTCTTAAATTAAAAAAAATCCGTTATTATGACATCAAACTTTTTGCGATATCTCGAAAACTATAGATTTTCTCAGTACAACACATTGTTATATGAAAAGTCATTGATTAATAAAAATAACTGTAAATGAAACCTTTTTCGGAAATATTTTGTACGGATAGTAGGTATGTTAAGAAAATTATATTACTATGGCATCAAAATTATTGCGATATGGGCATTTCCACAGAAAAGTCTATCATGACCAAAAAATTAAAACTTATTAAAAAAGTATTATTTGATGATAAATCTAAAAGAAACATTTTCATTTTATTAATTTAAGCAAATTATACATAAATCTATTTACCCTGAAGATCAAATCGTCTGCACTGGCTAACAAAAGTTATTTTTACTTTTTTGTAAATGTTTAGTAAAAGTTTCGTAAGCTTGTTTGTAAGCTAGAGATAATGAAAAATGGTTGAGGCATGGAAAAGACAATATATTGAATGTGTTTTTAAATTACGAAATTATATAATTATGTAACCTTATTACTTAATTACCCAATTGAACTACATTGGAAATTTAAGGTACGCAACGCCAGAAACGTAACGCCAGATCAAAAAGACAAATAAAAAAACATAAGATTTTTCAATTTGATCACTTGGAAAATGAACTTATATTATTTAAAACCCTTATAAAGCTGAATACAAAAAGTCTTTTCCAATTCCGAGTTTTTTTATTATCCAAGTTAAAAATCACTTCTGTGTTTTGTAACGTAACGCCAGCATATATTTTTGCTTATGTCTTTAAAGCCTTATGGTTAATTGTTGGCATTGTTTGTACTTAATATAGTGCTACTTAATTGCTAAGCAAATATAAAAAAAATTTGTAAATATTAGAATTTCGGTCTATTTTTTTAATATTTATTCGTATAAATCAACAGTTACGCCAGTTTAGAAATGCCCATTTCTCAAAACCTATAGATTTTTTCAATACTAAACATTTTCTTAAGCTTGAGAATGAAAAAAAACGATTGAAATTTCAAGTTTTGACTTAGCAAGCAAACATCTCCGCCATTTTCAAATCGATTTTTATCAAATTTTCTTTGTCTGAAAGTTCAATTAAGTGAGATGAGAAAAGGCTTAACGTTACCTCACCAATGCAATGTCTTATATTGTTTTCAAAAAAACTCTAAAATATCCAATCGTACTAAAAATAGGCCAAAAGTTATTTGTTATTGTAAACTTTTTTTATTTTCATTTTCCCTACTCTCTTATATGACATGTCATTTATCTACAAAAATTGTGCCATTTTGATACATAAACAACTTCTATCGTTAAAAATCATTTGCCATATACCCCCCGCCCTATGATTTTTTTGATGAAAATTAATTTGCTTAAAATATTGTTTTTATATTTTTTACAATGTTCTACAGCTTAAAAACTAATGATCTAAGGATTATTATGAATTTATTCTATCAAACAAAATTTTCAAATATAGCTAAAAAGTAATTTCGGTAAAAAAAATTTTAAATAAAGGATGGTTAAATTTTAAGGGCCGATGTTGAATGTGAACCACACCTCAACGTCAACTTTTTTTCTGCATTTCATTTGACATTTCTCAATTTCAGACTAATTCAATTAGAACCATGGAAAAATACACAATCGAGCAAGGCGTAAAAGTTATTCAGGCTTATTATGAAAATGGACGTTCAAATCAAAATGCATATTGTGCACTTCGTGATTTTTTCGGTTAATTTAATCGTCCAAATGTGCGTACAATCGGAAAAATCATGCAAAAATTTGAGCAACCCGGATCTGTAGGAGATGTGAAAACACCAGTGCATGCTCGTACAGCTCGTACTGCAGAAAATATTTCTGCTGTTCGCGATAGTGTGGCTGAAGAGCCGTCCACCTCAACTCGTCGTCGTGCCCAACAATTGCACCTCTCACGCTCGTCGTTGATGAACATTATGCATAAAGACTTGTATTTACACGCTTACAAGGTGCAGATAACTCAAGAATGAAAGCCTCTTGACCATTTCAAGCGTCGTCAATGGTCAGAATGGTGGCAGAAATGGCAACAGTGGATGATCAATCCAAGAGTGATTGTCGAAAAACCAATGCACCCACAAAGAGTGACTGTTTGGTGCGGTTTATGGGCTGGCAGCATCAACGGGCAGTATTTTTTCCAAAACGCGGTCGGTCAGGCAGTTACTGTGAATGGTGTTTATTTCAAACCTGGCCTTCGAACGAAACACATTCCAGACGTTTCCTTTCGAAACATCAGTGCATGACGATCAGAACCTTCTGATAAACACAGCACTCTTATTGATTTATGGAATTCCCCGGCAGACGTCCTGCCGCAGTTACTGCTATATACGAATTTTCATGCTGTTCGGAAAAAAATCTAGCACAGCATATTACGATTAAGTTGAAATAACAAATAGTTTGATACTTATATCGTCTTATTCGGTTCAGTGGTTGTCAAACATCCGTGCAGTGTCACAACTCTTTTATATAGGTATTCGTATAGATAGACTAACACAATCTCAAGTTGGGAAAAGCTTGCTGGAAAGGCTGCAAAACATATTTTATGCTTATAACTCAATTCTGGCAACTCCCCTCAAAACATTTGCAATGAAAATTAATCAACACTATATGACAGCAAGAATCTCACTAAAAGCAACTACACAACATGGCTGCCGTGTTCTATTAAGAGAAACTCTCGCGACAAAGAGAGGAAAGTTTTGTTTGCTGTTGTATTGGGCTGTTGGTTGCATGGAAGCATAAAATAAAATTCTTGATTCTGTAGTAATTAAAGAATAAATTTTTCGAAAACCTTGGTAAGCTATGACAATCCTAATTATCATAGGAATCGAACAAAAAAAAAAAAACTATCAAAATCGGTTCAGCGGTTACCGAGCTTACTCTGGATCAAATTTCGTGAGTCTCCTTTTATATAATAGTATAGATATATTTACCTGAGGTGGTCTGTAGTCAAGAACAGCATAATACTAAGTGAAAAAAAAGTTTGGAAGTATCAAATTTATTTTTGCTATGGCAGCGAGGTAACAGTGTGTGTACACAGGTCGAGTGCTCAATGGAAAATGAGCTTAGCATTAGACGAGTCGATGACAAGTAGTTGAAACTGTCAAGCATTACTATGGAAAAAATATAGCTCTACAAACAATACCCCGAGTCCAAGAATAAAATTTTTTCCCATTTTCTGATGGTAGAATATTTCAAAGGTATTCCCAAAAAATTTCAAACTAATCGGATTATTATTTATGGAGATAAATAACTTTTAATAGGGTTTTTTTTATCTGCATGCACATAGTAGTCAAAACTTTAAACGCTTTTTTCTCAAAACCATGTTTTCGAAGTCGGTGATCACTGTAACTTTACCGATTGGTGCACATAGTTTTCCTCCGGATGAACGTAGGTTTTTTTACGATTATTTTATTTTTTTTTTTTTGTTATAGACGAAAGTTTGAGTGAATTTTATGTCGAGTAAACAACTTTGAATTTCATCATCCACCATTTATCGAAAAATCAAAATTTTTTCAAATCCCTCCGATCATTAAGAACATGATTTCATTTACTAATTATCCATTTTCTTTTTTATTTCAGATAATCCAGTGACGAGCAGTAGTGATAATGGATTTTTTTATGAATTAAATTGCGAGCTTTAAATCAAGCTAGTTTTTAAGAAGGCAACAACAACAACAACTCTGTATAGAGTCAATCACTTAGCTGACTAAGCAGTCTGTTTCGGAAATCGCTACATTTTTCTCTTCAGTAGTCTTTGATTGATTAAGCTGTGATCAACTCACTGTTTAAATTTGCAAATGACTTCACTCATTTAGGAATTCATTCATTTGAATTATACGGCTACTAATCATATGACATTTTAAAAGCAGTATGCTATTTGTAGACTTATTATTTATTTATTTAATTTAATTATCATGTTCACATATAAGACAAAGTCTTTTAAATTCAGTAAGCAATCAAAGAATAACAACAAGTTATAACCAACAAATAAATAAAAACAAAAAATTTTAAATTACTTATTTTAAATTAAAAAGAAAATTGCAAGCAACGACTAAATTTAACTTTAAATTTAAGTTATAATCAACAAACAAATGCATTTGACTCAAGAAATTAAATTTAGTTATAAGCTTAAATTTTAACAATAAATTATAATTGAATTGAATTTAGACTTATGTATAAATTACCTTTAAGGAACTTTATCAAATAATTAAGAAGATAACATTAATAAAATAGAAAATAGAAGAAAGAAGAAAGATAGTATCAAGAAAAGTGTTGGAATATTGCATGCTTAAAGTTGTGCTTATTTCGGATACTTTTGATTCTTGAAGGTAGCGAATTCCACATTCTGATAGCGTTCACAAAAAAGAGTCTGTTAGAATTCAAAAAATTGTATACAGGGATTACAAGGTTCATATTTCTGGTCGATCTACAAAACTGTAACTTATTAAATAAGTAATTAGGAGTTTGTGTATAAATCAAGTTATGCAAAAAAATACAGTTTCTAGCATCCAAATAATTGAAAATATTGCAACCAAGTACTCGATTGCTCAAATGACTTATACGGTCAAACTTTTTAAGACCATAAACATATCTGACAGTATTATTAAACACAAGTTGTAACTTAAGCTTTGACCTCGAATCAAGCTTACTGTATACAACTTCTGAGTAGGAAATTATTGGCATTATGAGTTGAACCTTTAGCTTTCTTCTAGTCTCAACAGGCGCAAATGATGCAGTTCTCCTCAGGTTCCGTAGGATATAGTAAACTTTACAAACAACAGAGTTTATATGATCTTCACAGGAAAGTGAGGAGTTAATATAGTAACCAAGAATTTTAACTTTACCTATAAATTTCAAGTCGACTCCATTCAGAAAAATGGCTGGTATATCAGAAAAAGAGTATCTAGACTTAAAAATCGGCAGAACAAATGATTTAAGAGGGTTAAGATTAAGCTTATTAGCTTTAGCCCAATCTACTATTTTACTCATGTCTTCATTTACCTCAATACATAAATCATCAACAAGAGATCACCGCCATTAACTCTACCAAGGTTTATCTGTACTAGTTGCTTCTTTATTTATTTCAATATTCATTTGTGTTCCACAGCTTGTAGAAATGCACCATAGAAATGAAACGAGTTTTCTTGTTTCGCCAGAAGCTAGTGTTCTAACTTAAATGTGGCTATTGACTTTGAACGAAATCGATCAATTATTAGATTATTTAAATAATTTGACATTATTTAAACTTATTTAGCCGTGCTCCGCCATAGTTAGTTGGTTTTTTGATCCCTCGCAAATTTGCTGTATCCCACTAATTAATCCAATATTTTGTTATAAAAAAATTAAATATTTTCTCCAAATATATCTTTCATGTAAAAAAAAATTGGTTATTAGTTATTTTAATGTGTGGCCAAATAAAAACCTAAACAAGACCTTTTCTTGTACGTCCCAACTAGTTGTGCCGCTAATAGCAAAATCTTCATAAATTTCACAAAAACATTAATATATTTACTTAATATTCGACACATAAGCATTGATATGAAATACTAACTCTGAATTTGAAGTTTTAAAAATTTGAATAAAAGCCTCCTAATAGATAATTTCTTAATAAATTTTTTCATATGACTAGCTTATATAAAGTGGGGGTACTATATGAAAGGATGTCGCCTATTTTTAGTACAGTTACCAAAAGAAACCTTACAAACTAATTTTCCAAAATTTAGTCTAATAAGTCCCAAACGGTCCGAAATTTGCATTTTTATTGATTTGTGAGCAAAGGGGAAGTAGCAACAATTTATTTTTCTAATTCATCGCTCGAAACAAATCGACTGCTCAAATTTTAGCTCAATCGGCCCAGTTGTTTTGCCACCACACAGACACACAGACAGACGCTGAATTGCTTTTTATGTATGGGTATTTCCACAGAAACGAAAACCGGGACCAAAAAGTAGAATGTTAATAAACCAATGATTTTTTCTAGCATTATATTAAAATAATATCAAAATTTTTATAATATAATATATTTGCAGCTTATCTCAGTTGTTATGATGAGAAAATTCGCCTGAAAACTTAAAACATATTTTTCCTTGTTCTTAGATAATTTAAATGACATTTTCTCATTAGTATTTATTGTGGACATATTTATATTATGAATGCACACACCTTATGAAATCTTTGTATCAATAACAAATTAATACAAAAAATGAAAACATACCAAACAAAGCTCGTTTAACGGTAAATTTTTCATTGTCTTTTGTTCATGTTGTAATGTCGCGTTAGGGTACTTAAAACATCATATTTTATCAGTACTCCGCGATCGTTCTAATTAATTGGCTGAAAATTTTAATTCAAATCAAAATTTAGTGACATTAGTGAAAAAAAATAACTGCATATAATATTCACACTAAACATTTAATTTTTATTTTCAAAGTGTGTCGCGTTTGGTATTGTAGGCACATTAAACAAGTAACTTTATTCGATATTAACTACTTTATCAATTTTGTTACTCATAGTAACTTTTTGGTAATGTCAGATTTTTTACAAATGAAGATTGTAAATTACAATTCTCAACAAACAATCTAGTGTATCAATACGTTGAATATTCTTTAGGTTCCAACAGTCGTAAGTATAACTTTTTACAAAAATAAATCTTTTTATTATTTTAACATACATATATGTATGTACATATGTATATTTATGTAGATGGGTAAAACGTGTGCTGAGGGGAGAAAGGAAGCAAAAATGTGGTACTTAGAAAAAATTAACAGAGATCCACTAAAGTACAAAGAATATTGCGATAAAGCAGCTGAGAGTATGAGAAGACACCGTAAAAAGATATCGAAATTTGCAAAAACAAGTAGCAATTTTCTGAAAGAAAAAAGAGAAAAAGATCGTAAAAGGCAGAAAGAGTTGCGCGATAGAAAGAAAAATGATGCTAAAGAAAAAGACAAGTTTGAGCCTTATACATGCAAGCAAGCATTGGCAAAAGCAGTAAAGAAGGCAGAAAATGCATTACCAGTGGAGTTATCAAAAAAAGCTAAAGTTGTTGAAGCACTATTTAAAAAGTATGGCGAACCAGCTACAGAAACGACCTCTGGACTCTCTTTTGGAAATGAAAACACAATTAAACGTCGCCAAAGACTTTTACATGCTTGAAGGTATAAGTGTACAGGCTGCAGGCAGAAAGGATACTGTCATCGTTGATGGAAAAATTATTGCTAAGCGCCATATGCTGATAACCGTATCAGAAGCTTACGAGCTTTATAAAAAAGAGTTAACTGACAAATGGGTAAGCAAGTCAACGTTTTTCCATTGTCGACCAAGGCATATCCAACTCTCGAGCAGAATGCCACATAACATGTGTGCATGCATTTATCATGCGAATTTTAGCTTTATGTTAGAGGGTTACGCAAAAGTTATAAAATCGTCTCCTACCGGCTTCCAAAGTTTTTTACAATCTGTTTGTTGCAATATTGATGATGAAAATTGTATGGCAAAAGATTGCGAAAATTGTATACAGGATCTTAAAAATGATATAGTTCCTCTAAAATACTTAGCAAAAATGGATGAGAATGTGAAATGGCAAAATTGGAGGAAAGTGGATGACCGAATAATCTTAACCTACACTGTTGCTCCATTATCAGACCTATTTCATGAATTACAAGTGCAGCTGCCACTATTTAAACGACATTTCTTTGTAAAGCGAGCCCAACAAAGTTATTTTGAAAGCGTAAAGGAAAATATAAAGCTCGGGGATCTAGTCTTGCAAATTGATTTTGCAGAAAATTATAGGCTGATCTGCTAAAATGAAGTTCAGAGCGCGCACTTCAACTACTGGCAAGTTACGATTTTTACTTGCGTTGCGTGGATGTTTGAAAAATCGAAATCGTTTGCTATAATCAGTGATAGTTTAAGTCACAGCAAAATCGACGTTTACGTTTTCATAACGAAACTTGTTCAGGAGATAAAAACTCAACACAGAAATTTTCAAAATATATTTTTATTCTCGGACGGAAGTAGCAGCCAATTTAAAAACAAATTTATTATTTCGAGTTTATCTGATTTATTAATTCAATTCGGTTGCAAAACCATTCAATGGAACTTTTTCGCAACTTCGCATGGGAAAGGTGCAGTCGATGGAGTTGGAGCGGTTATAAAAAGAAAAATTTGGGGTATAACCAAAACACAATATATTATTTTAAGTGATGGATTTTCTTTCTTCAATTGCGCACGGGAGCACATCACTGGAATTACAATAACGTATATTGGTGCTGACATAATCAAAGATATATTTCCAACATTAACAGAAAAATGGAAGGAAATACCAAATATTTCAGGCATCCGAAAATTGCATTATTTCTCCTGTGACGAACATTTGAATATAAAAGCTGCTCAAACGGCGTATTCATTGAAAAATTATTTGAGATAATTTTACTCTATATATGTATGTATATATAAAATAAAATAATAAAGCTGAAGTTTTTGCTTGAACTAGTCATTATTACAAAAGTGACGGGAAAAAAAGTCGCGTTAGGAATGTCACGTGGGGAATCATCCTAGAGGTTGTAAAAAAATAACGAATGCAAATATTTCAATACGACAACTATCAATATAAAGCCACATTATTCTATTATAGTTTACAAAAAATCAATTTAAGAAATTATATTCCAATTCGCAGATTTTTGCATTTATGTAAATGCAGTCGAAAACGACTTCTATTTTTTGTCGCGTTGGGAATCACATGTTTATTGGTAATATATTGGAAACAACAAATTGACAAAACCTACCTTTTGCACTAAACATAGTGCTCCTAAAACTATATCTAAAAATGGAAACAAGAAAAAAATTCTTAAGAAATCTTTACTTTTTTTCACTTAAAAGGCGTGCGAATGTCACGTTAGGGACCCTGGAAATACCCATATAATAAGATATTTTACTCTTTGTTTTTTTAAATACAATTTTTTAAAACTCGTCACACTTTTTTGCCTAAATAAAATATTCTCAAATTGTAGTTTAAGCTTTTAAAATTTAGTTGTAGTAAAGTTTTTTTCTAAATGACCTCTATATTAATTATGTTGACTTTATATGATTTAAATACAAATTCTAAATGTTTGATAGTTTAAATCATACTTGATTTTAAATACAAATTCTAGTTGTTTGACAGTTTTAAAATCGTTTATTGAGCTTAAGGTCAAAGTTAGTACAGTTAATTGTTCTAACGAATTTTTCCAAAGAAACAACAACAAAGTTTTTATTGCTCAATAAACGATTTTAAAACTATCAAACAACTAGAATTTGTATTTAAAATCAAGTATGATTTAAACTATCAAACATTTAGAATTTGTATTTAAATCATATAAAGTCAACATAATTTAGTTGTAGTTGTAAAATGTAGTTTAAAATTTTCTTTATAAATTCTACATATAAATATGAAACGAAAAAAACCAATTCACTATTTCAGCAATTGAAAGTACTTTGACCAAGCTTCTATAAATCAATTGTTTTGTGCGTGTTATTAGGCTTGAGCATGGCAGAAGAATAACAGGCATGCTACACAGGCTAGTATACTGGCTTTGTAGTTCGAAAAACTCAATACATTCACACTTTTTACAAATACACTCACACTGGATTCACTTTCATGCCACTATCATTGCTACTGGCAACGAAATTTCAGAGCCAGTGGATTTGACAGCAGCGACCAGTGTATATCAAAAAGGGGGATATCAGTGTTGTTTTTAATTACTTTTGGTGGGCTTATTTCGGGTTTTTGTCGATTTCGTACAGGAAGCAACACTGATAGCTTGTTTACAATTAAAAGCAAACAAAACAGCACACGCAAACTGCAATAGAAGCGAGAACCTTCACATTCGTTGGAATTTTTTAATGAAATTTCACGTGCATGTGTAGCACCTCTTGCTACTAGCATGAAAGTTCGAAATTTTTCGAATCATTCGAACAGTAACTTTCACTGTCACAGGCCTGTGTAACCGGCCTGTAAGGTAGGGTAAAGAGGGCTGTGCGAATAATCGCTCAAGTTACAATCTCCCAAAAGTGCGGAAATGAACAGTCGGCCAAAAAACCGGTTAAAATTTTTGGGCGATTGTTCATTTTGCGTTTGGGCGATTGTTCGTTTTTTTTTGGGGCGATTGTTCATTATGAACAAACGCACAACTGTTTTTGGGTGATTGTTAATTTTTGGGTTTGGGCGATTGTAACTTGGGCGATTGTAACTTGGGCGATTGTTCGCACAGCCGGGTAAAGAGATTCACCACACCGACAGCTAATGTCAAAATCACTAAATACAGTGCTTTCGTATCTTTAAAGAAATGTTTTTTCCTAGCGTTTCTGATTCGGTACTTAACTGGAAACGGGAAAGTACTCGTTTGTAATTTTAAGCAAACTTTAAAGCAGTGTCTTAAAATTTTCTGATGTAATATTACGGCGTGGGCCATTCGGTTCAAGTACATTAGGGGTATTCACTATTCAGAGCAGTTGAGTATTTTTGCACTTTACAAAAATAAAATACACGTACGCCAAAAATGCACAAGTGCTTTTCTACCATTGCCCTAAACTTGAGTACTTGAGCCATTGTTGCCAACTTTGTGGAAATACTCCTTTTGTAGTATTTTTTTAATTGCTGTGGGAAAAAGTTATTGTTTTAAATTTTTTAAAAAGTGTTTGCCACACCCCATTTTACCGCCCAAAATTCAATAAAAATTCTATATTTCGGACAGTCTGGTCCTTTTAGACTAAAATATGGTAATTAAGTTCGTATGCTTACTGTCAGCAACTCTAAAAAATGGGTTTATTTTGAAATTTTATTATAATTTCTAAAATAACTTGCGTCATTTGTAATTAACAAATTTTAAAAGAAAAAAAAAAAAAAGATTGAATAACATTATTCTCACATTTTGTATATAGCCAGAAACACAAATTGTTGCAACACTGAAGATGTTGTGTCAAATGACACCAGCTGGATAAACACCAACATCAAGATTACTTTTACTATTGCTCAAAATGTAACTGCTTCCGATGCTTTTGTTGATTCCTTTGACAATTTATTTCAAAATGAAATAAGTGCGGTGAGTTTATTCTTCCGGAGGAAACATGTGATAAAAGCTACATTAATTGCTTACATGAGGATGGCCTGTTCTATACTTAAAAAAATAAATTCGGAAGAAAATTAACTTAAAACTACATATACAGTACGACCTCGCTCAACGCAACCAATTAAATTCAAGCCAATTGCGAAATCTGAGGTTATTGCAAAAACCGAGGAAAAATTTTATATTGGCAAATAGACCTATTTCCAAAAAAATATATGCATTTTCTACACATTCAAATTAAAGTGAATCGAAAAATGTTTGTTCAGAAACATAATTTCATTTTATTCAATTTATTTTTTTAAAAATTGGGAAATTTTGGTCTGCACTTTGTTGCAATTTATACTTTGCGTACAATTTGGGTGTTGAGATTATCGAGGAGTTGCGTGTAGCGAGGGTTGCGTTGAGCGAGGTCGTACTGTATATGGGTTGACCAAGTTTCACAATAACATTAAAATTTTCGAGCAAAAGTTTAACGGGCAAATAATAAAGCACTGTCCTAATTTTTAAAAATAAATTTTTAATTTAGGTTCTACAATTTCTCTGTCTGGCAAAATAAAAAACTACTTATAAGATTAACAGCTTTAATCTGGCAAAATAACAATAGTTACCTCGTATTTTTAATATTTTTATGTAATTGTTTTAATTTTTGTTTTCAAAACAAAAAACAAAAGTTTTTAATGAAATTGTCACTATCTGAAAAGCAGCTGACAATATTATCAAAATTTATTATTTTTAAGCTGCAAATTTGGTTTTGAAATCAAAAAATTACAACAAACACAAAGAAATATTAAAAATACTGTGTAACTATTGTTATTTTTCCAGAATAGGGCATTGCATACAATAATTAAATTCTTAATTAAAAATTAATAATTAACACAAATAAAAAAATATAATGTGCAGTGATAAATTAGTTAAAAAAATACTTCGAAATCACATAAAAGTTTATTTATTTAAAGTTTTTTCCTAAATGACCTCTATATTTATTATGTTGACTTTATATGATTTAAATACAAATTCTAAATGTTTGATAGTTTTAATCATACTTGATTTTAAATACAAATTCTAGTTGTTTGATAGTTTAAAATCGTTTATTGAGCTTAAGGTCAAAGTTAGAACAATTAATTTGTTCTAACGAATCTTTCCAAAGAAACAACAACAACAACAACAACAACAACAAAGTTTTTTCAATATGAAAAGGAAAAAATCACTAGCTGATCTGATTGCAATTTCTGTCTGGCTAAGGACGTCATCAGAAATCTTTGTGATACCCGTGCAAGCGCGCACTAACGCACTGCACCACCGGGGCGATGAGATTTGCAGTGTCAATTTCTCAGTTTTTTCTCAATTTCATAATTTCACATTTGTTGTTGTATTTCTGTTTTACTTTAGTGTCTTTGCTTATGTTATTATATGTAGTCCAACAGACTGCTAAAATCAAGTATGATTAAAACTATCAAACATTTAGAATTTGTATTTAAATCATATAAAGTCAACATAAAGTTTATTTATTTAATTATAGATACATGTGTTCTTACTTTATCCTATTTAATTTTGGCATTAGCTGTCGTTGCGGTGAATCTCTATACCCTACCTTATTCGTCTGTCATGGGTTTGAGTATTTCGCTACCTTAATATAGAAAGGTACTAACTCATTTTTTTTTTACATTGCATGGGAAGGAAACACTTAATAAAAATTAAAATTTTGCAGGTGCGAATTTTTAAAAGTGGGTTTTTTATTTCAGACACTCTTCAATTTAATGCTGTAGCAATTTTTTTGTAGCAGCTTTTTTTTCTGTAGCAATTTTTTTGCAAACATCTTAAAAAAATCGATTTTGAAAAAATTAGTAAGGGCCTTTTTATATTAAGGAAGCAATTTTCTCGTATGTTCCTCGTTATTTTAGTTCATTTTAATGCAATTAATTTTACAGCGAGTACGAACAAACGAACGAGAAGAACGAAAAATAACTAAATTCACTAAGCTATGGTTTGAGTTCTTACTTTGAGACACTTTTTGTGCTTGCACTAGTAGAAATTATGGAGTTAATGGCTGTCACATTGGCAGATTTCTATCTTTCATTGACGTTATTTTTAATATAAATGCTTCAATATAAATGAACATATCGTTTTTTTTTAGTTTGTTAGTTTGTATTTTCTTGTCTGCCGGTCTAGGACATGCCTATACAAAAAAGATATAAGCGGGTATGGAGGCGAGCATGTCTCCTGTCCTTCCGAGGCATGTTGCGGGCAGACATACAGCAGGGCTCCTTTTACAACTGGGAACGAACTCGAAGACCAAACGAACTACAAGATTGAACAATCAACGGAACAAAAAGAACGAACGAACTAAAAGAACTAAATGAACGAACTAGTTCATTACATATGATTGAACTAAAAAGAGCGATCTTTGTGGTGAACTTAATACCCAAGCCTACGTGTTATTGAATGTTTGAAAATGCTCGAGAACTGGACCCTGTGAGTTTTATGACGACTTCGAAAGGCTCATGTTTTCAAGAAGCTTTACTCGGCAGTTTGAACTTTCTAAGATTTGCCAAGGTCATGGCAGAATAATCAGATAAGTGCAATTCGGAAAGCAAAAAACGACAGCTAAACAAATCCGTAGGCAGCGTTGCCATATCCACAGTTTTAACTGTAAATTACAGTTTTTTGAACAGGCTCAAAGCTTATATTTGGTTTTCATTTTTGATAATTTAAAAATTTTATAAATAAAAGTCCTGTGACTACATTGCAGCCCTGTTATCATATTCCATCATTGCAATTATACCATCCCTGTAATAGCATGGAAGGCTGCAAATTTAATTTGCTTCGATATGTCAATTTGGTTGTCATTTATTTTTTTACATGTGGTTTTTAGATGTTGAACTTCTATCTCCAACTAAAGTTTTATGTACTTTTCAATTAGGTACATAAATCGCAATTGAATTGACATTTGACAGATGTTATAATCATTGATGAATTGCAAGAAGTTGATGAAGAATGGTGCGAATTGCGTCAAAGTAATTTTAGCGATTTAATTTTAGATACTGTCTGTAAAATTAAATTGTTTTGGGAATCTATTTTAAAAATAGAAAAATATATGGTAGTGAAGTATTTCCTCTTTTGGGAAAAATGGTTTCAGCTGTTCTATGCATTCCACAAGAATATTTTCAGTAATTAATTTTAATAAAATAAAACTGAGAAATATGTTAGAAATTGCTGCACTTTATGGCATTCTAAGAAATAAAGATTTCTTAAAAAAGAATGCATCTAATTGTATTCAATTTTATAAATCAAACCAAATGTACTAAAAAATTTACAAGTCAATTTACTAAAATTAATGAAATAAAATTTAGAAAACAAAAACAAAATGTGAGCTATTCAAAAGTATAAATGCTATTTTTTTAATTGCTTATGGGGTTGTTGAATTATATTGTAATTGTTTTTTATTATTTTCATTTTAATAAATACATAAACACCAATAAAATTAAACTTAATTTTTTTTGGCTTGCGGTTTTTTTGATTGAAATACAGTTTTTTTTAATATATAATTTAAAAAAAAAAGTCTGGCAACGCTGGCGTAGGTATAATGTTACTTTTGACGTTTACTCGTTCAGTCATAGGAACGTATAATTTACTTGTAACCGTATAAATGAATTGAGTATCCAGATTAGTAAACATTACAATTTTTTTAGGAAAGCCAAAAAAACTTAATAAAATGAGCTGTTTTAAGTTATAATACAGAATTAATTGTGCCTTGACTCTGAACAAAGCAATTAAAAGTAAACTTTTCATATAATTTTCATTTCGATTGTTCAGTAACCAATTTGTTTGTATCGTTATATATGGCTGAAATTTAGAAAAAATTGTACTAAATGAAAACTAAATAGTATGAAATACATTTTGTTTACTCCACGCATACTGCGTTAACATTGTCACTCCGTTTACAACGCTGATAAGGAGGCGTGATAGGTATGGAAAAGTACAGACATTCTTGATCAGCATCACCTCGTGAGTCGATTTCGGTAGGCCAGTCTGACGACACGATTACAGCCGCAATTTAAAAGCTATCGTATTGAAATTTGGTAAAGTGCTTATATTAAAAAAAAATCAAGTTCGAGAATGAGGAAAATCGGATGAAAACCACGCCTTCTTTATCAAACAATAAAATTTCTAAAAACGCCACAAAAATTTTTGCAGTTATTTGGTATTGTGCACAAAGGCTCTGAGGTAAAACATTCACCATATATTTCAAACTTGTTAAAATCGGATAAAAACAATGCCTACCTCCCATACAAAATTACATTATCAAGTCTTTTAAATATCTAAAAATGACACAAAAATTAATGTCATTATTAAAAATTTGCACATAAATTTTGGCCGCAAAAATTAACCTTATAATTGAAATTTTTAAAATCGAAAAAAAGTACTCAACAACCTCTCATACAAAGTGACTTTAACAAAACGGTAAACTCTCTGAAAATGCTACAAAAACTAATGTAATGACTTGAAATTTTGCATATGAACTTTGGTCTCAAATATTTATCATATATTTAAAATTTGTCAAAATATTATAAAAACCACGCCTACCTCCTAAGCAAAGTAACTATATAAAAACGGTTAAGTCTCTAAAAATTCGGTAAAAATTAATTTAATAAATTTAAATTATGAACATATTCAATTAAGAATATTTAAATTTACTTTGACTTTGGAATTTGGCAAAATTGATAAAAACTGGACCAATCTCCCGTACAAAGTGACGTCATCAAAGTAGAATAACTTTTATAAATTCCACAAAAATGTGTGTATTAACAGCATATTTGACACATAATCTTCCATATCTGTATCGTGTACTGCATTTGAATTGCACAACCGTAACACCACAACCGTAATCTATACGAGTTATCAAACTTTAAAAACATACATAACTAAGTATATACTGTGGGGGAATCTAAACTTCAACCCAGTCGAAGATAATTTCCTGCTAGTATTTATTTAAATTAAAGTGAAAGTGTTTTTAACCAATTAGTTTATAAACCTTAAAAAAAATGCAAAGGTTTTTAGTTATGTTTTATTAATCACAAAGTTTTTTATAACCACATAAATGAACACAAGTGGTATAATCATATTAATAAAATGAGATCAATAAAATCTATAAAAAAAATCATATACACATAAAGTTTAGGTCTTTTTATAATTAAAATTAAATTTCTATAAACGTGCGAATTTCTTTCGTTACCTTAATATAGAAAGGCCACTAACATTTTTTTAAATCAGGTTCTTCGCAGATGCCTTTTAAAAAAAATTTAAATGCTAGTCAGGGCCTTTCTATTACGAAAAACTTAATGGAAAAATCTTTCATTCAAGCAATTCTTCACTTTCAGTTAAATTTTAGAAATTTTTTCATTTGATATATTACTTCTGTTATCAATATTGTGGCATTTAGTTCACTACATTTTAAAAAATATTTTGCTTAAATTAAATAAATTGTTGCAATCTGCATTCTGTTTCTGTAATTTGTTTGTATTTCACTTTGAAAAAAATGCTCTTTTAACATTTGCTTCGAATGAGAAATTTAAAGAATTCATTGAGCAATTTTATTGTATTTTACAGAGTACCAAAATTTAGAACTAGGAAAATTTTTTAATTCTTTTAAATCGTTTCCTTACTTAAAGTTCGAAGTTCTGTGTTTGTTATAGAGGGAAATAAAATGTACCGAAAACGCTTCGGTAGTAGGAAAGTAGTACCAAAAAAGTACACTTGTACCGAAAATATCAACCCTGGTGCACCTGCCTGATAATTCTACCATGGTCATGGCCTACAGAGAGGTGACACCGGAACAGAAGTACTCATTAAATTTTAAAACAGTTTGTCTCAGATGGGAATTGAATCCGGTGTACCGTGATTCTTTAGCATACATCCTACACACTCTACCCAGTCTTACACGATCGCCACTGTCATTTATGTATATCTTAATATATAAAAACGTTGGTGCGTATGTGTGTCCGAGTATCACGGCCGAACTACTGAAGTTTGCCACCTTGAACTCACACTTATGTTCGTGTGGTGCTCCGGATGGTTTTTGTTTATGTTAGATCCCCCGAGGTGGTGCAGGGGTCGAAAATTCTTATTTATGGACATATTTAGCCCAAATTCACACCATATATTGTTTAAATGAAAAATAAGTCTTTGAAAAAATGTGCACCCGGTAGGTGGCTCTGGGGTGGAGATATTTATATACATAAAATCGTTGGTGCGCCTGTTTCTGATCGCATAACTTCTGAAGCGACTTTACCGATTTACCGTATTTTTGGAAGATAGAAAGTCTGCCGGCTCATCTAGTAATATCATATTTACATAGTTAAATCTTTAATTGTATTTTCTATTGATAAATTTATAATTTATAAAACTGCGAAGAAGCTCCGCTTCTGATGAGTGTCTAAATTGACGCACCTCTTTTTTTATATTCCATGTTCTTTTAGTTTTGTTGTTGTTAATAATAATTGCATATTCGATATTTACATTGATTGATTTCATGATAGAGTTTTTATAATAACATTTATTATTATTATCATTGAATTACAGAGTTCTTATATGTAATTTTTATGTTCCATTAAATTAAATTAACATTTTTTTATAGTTTTCTTAAAATTTCACATTAAATGCGTATTCCTATTCACATTTTTTGATTTTATAATAGTGTTTTTTAATAACTTTTATTATTATAATCATTTAATATAATTAACAAGTTAATTTATCAAGTGGTCACTGCTCACAAAATATATAAAAACCTTATAAAATGTGTGAGATAAAATATTTAGTCTAATTAACTTAGAGTACATCAATTGGGGAATTTGTAGGTAGAACCTTGACTCACGATGTCACTTTTTCTAAAAAATCTTAAATACTAATAGTCTTGTTGTAACCAATAAACTGTGCATGGAAACTATAGGCTATATACAGGGTGAAGTGGATAAAGACAAGCTTGGATCGAAACAAGAAAAACCATGTAAGAGAAAGGTGTTAAATTTCACCCCCTGACCTTAGAATCATCATTAAGTTAGAAAATCTAAATTTACGATATCGAAATTAAGGTAGCATTTACGAAATCTTTACGAAATTTTTACCAACAAAAAATACCGTTTTAGAAATTTAATTAAAAAATTTCTATAAAAACATAGTGCAATAGTAAAAAAGTTTTTATGCACGTAAAAAAATAGCCTTTTCACAAAAACTTTTAGTTGGATGCGATTTTCTCACAGATTTTATCCAAAAAGTGCTCTTTATACATACTCTCAAGTGTAGTCTAAAATTGTTTCATACTTCTTTTTAACCTTTGATAAATAGGTCGTATAATTTAGGAATGTTCAATTATGCTCAAAATACCTATGTATGTAAAGCACAAAAGCTTACATTGCTTTGTAGATTAAAAGAAGCACACCGAAAAAAAATAGATCAATATCAATTTTACCTTTGCTGGTTAATTTGATCTTATCAAGAATACAGTTTTTTCATATTATTTTGCTAAAAAAAATATCTAAAATTGATCTGAAAACATGTCATTACCCAAATATTATCTAAAAAATTGAAGTAATTATATGAAAAAATAGTAATGATGAAATAACTGTTGATTTACGTCACCATTTTTCTAAGTGAAGAAATTTATACACTCACTTGCTTTTGGTCAGATCAATTTTTTATTTTAACAGCGAAGGTTTTTAAATCGGTAAGAATATCAATTACAGCGGAAATCAAGACGACGAATTGCCAATTAAACAGTTTTTCTATTGTAAAAATTTTGGCTTAGACAGATAGAACTCAAAACTTCGCTTTACTTTTTCTCTTTTTTTTGTGTTGCCCGATTTTTGAAATTTTATATGACTTGTCAACTTATGTTACTATTTTGTCATATCATTTCTTCAATTTTTTAGATCATCAATGAGTTTTTTCTTCGTGTTTTTCGGAGCAGAGAGTATAAATTATATAGAGATGTCAGTTCGAAGTTCACTCAAGTTTCGTTGTACAAGCGTTCGGAGAATAGAAAAACAAAACAAAAATAATTATGCTTCTGCCTTAGCAGTTGTTTCATGCGCACCTATAGAAAAGTATAGGCAGAGTCAAAACGAACGCTGAGGCAAAGCATAATTATTTTTGTTTTGTTTTTCTATTCTCCGGACGCTTGTACAATGAAACTTGAGTGAAATAGAATTCGAAGTCGAACTGGGACCTCTATATAATTGATACTCTCTGTTCGGAGTTGTCAAGCTTCATGGTCAAGCTCAAGGTTCATTTATAAGGTTGTAGACTTGAGAGAATTAGACTCTTTTTCCGACTTTGCTTGAACCGTCACTGTGCTTTTCTTTGCTCTATGCATTCATTTTCTTGCTTTCTTTTCATCTATTCTGACAGCTCGACCGAGCTCGCTTTCAAGTGCCACAACTTTATAAATGAGCATTGGTCAAGCTTAGTGTCCGATGATGCTTGCACTCATTCTCAATTTAATTGCAAGTCGGTCATTGCTGTTTGCGATCGTACTGCGTTCGCGTTTCTGTTGTGCGGTTTAAAGGATAAGATACAAGTCGTTTGAATAGTGGGCACGATTACAATTTCCGGGGCGCCGCGATTTGAAAGCTTTTTCTGGTAGAGAACAACAACAAAAATGTTTGGCCGAACAAAAAATCGATTACTCAACTAGTAATCGAGCTATCGATTTTTTTGCTTTTTTTTTGTTGCTAAAAAATCTTCAAAAAACATCCATTTCCTTGCCATTATCCAATGGATCTAAAAGATTGGTATACCATTTGAAAGATAATTAAATTACCTTTTCAATGATATACAATACTTAAAAATACCTTTATTTTCTGCTAAATTTGCGTTATTAAGGTACTAAAATTATATTTAGTTTTTAAGCTTACAATTTAATCTTTCATTTTATATATTAATACATATATACATATATTTTTTAACAATTCATACTATATAACATAAAATTAATAAAAATTGATATTTGATATTGCATTGTCCAATACTGATCAACTAAAAATTTCAAATTTTTTTTGCTGGCTAAAAAATCCTATTCATTCATATAAATATTCAATATACAATATACAAAATAGAATAAGAATACAAAACTATACAATATAGAATAAAAAATATACAATATAGAATAAGAATACAAGGTAACTAAGGTAAAAATACTTGAATTAACAACTTTCTATACAAGGGCAAATCATTTCATCATGAAAAACACATAAAAAATCAAATAAATCATATGTTTTATACACCAAACGAAAGATAAATTGTCAGGCTTCAATAATTTACTTTTCATAAACCATAGCAATAGCGGTAGTTTAAAAAAAAAACGGTTTTATATAAGCAAATATTTTACTTTTGCATACAAATAGCTATAAATTAAATATTCAACGGATTTGACTCATTTAAAATTAATATAAAAGCTTTATGTATTACCTTTCAAATAACACCTTAATCAGCAGTATCGGTTATACACTTAGAAAAGTAAAGATAGTTAATTAATTAATAGATTTTTCCTTTGCCCATTCTTTTTTTTTTTAAAGACCTTCCTGAATCCATTGTCGAATCGCCACGCCCCGGAAATCGTAATCTCCCCGAAAAGTGACATATATTGTGTCAGTCGTTCTTGTGAAATAAAAATGCGCTGTCTTTAATAGTTTTTAATAGAACTTTGCACAAGAATTTATAAAGTGCAAGAAATTACTGCTGCTGTTACTTTGTATAGGGTGTTTTTCCATCGGCTGCTGTGTTCATTTCGAAACAGTTAACAACATAGCGCAGCAAGTGGTGGCGGTTATCTCAATAATAATTTCATACTCATATAAAAAATGTAAAGTTTCTATTAAAAACTATTCAAAACCATACACTTTTATTTCACAAGAACAAGTTACACAACATTTGTCACTATTTAAACGACTTGTAACTTATCCTTTAAACCGCACAATATAAACGCAAACGCAGTACGATCGCAAACAACAACGACCGCCTATCAATTAAATTGAGAATGAGTGCAATCAGCGCCGGCAACTAAGCTTTATTTTACTTTTAATTTATTTGTAAAATGATATCAAATGATATCATATTGATCTTGAGAAAGAATAATTTGATATTCAAAATGTGATATTTTCAATATGACAATTATTTTGAAAAATATCAAATTGATCTTTAAAAAAATATATTGAATGATATTATTTTGATCTTGGGAAATATGAAATTGATATTAAGAATTTGATATTTTTTGAGAACTTATTATATCTTGAAAAATATCAATTGGAGATATTCGAAAATATCAAAATGATATGTTCTTGTTTTTTTTTTATATGAAAAAATGTACGTTCATGATCATTTTTTTTCGGTGCATAAATAATGCACATGCATATAAATCGCTGTATAATATTGCTCATTTTCTTTGATAACGTCATTTATAAACAAAATATTTACAATAGTAATTTGTAAGTTATTTGTAAACGCTAATTATAAACATTACAGAATAAAACAGAGTATAAGGTTATTGCCATTCAAAATTAATTAAACAATGAACTGTACAAAATCAGATGAGGCATGTTTCATACAAATTTCAATACCAAATACACTAATGAACAATTTGGAAAAAAATTTTGCGCGGCAAAAACGACATTGCTTGTTCGATTAAGTATTGTTTCAGATACTAAAAAATTAAGACTTTTCGGATTGTTTCGGATTTTTTTTTAAAAGAATTTTTCGATTTTTTAGTTTTGAAAAATATATCCTCAATTTTGATCCTATAACTCCAAATTTTGTTATGATTCTTTATAAATTTTGAACATATTTGCAAATAAAACATTTATACCTTTCACTTTAGATATCACTTGCACTGATTTAAAGATTTTTGTAAAAATTTTCTGAACTACATTTGTGAGAGTTTAAAAAATATCGTTTTTTTTTACATTTCCCCATTTCAAAGTACGAAAAAATATAACTTTGCTGAATATTTTGATTTTGGTTTTTCTATGTTGTTAAAAAAAAATATTTTTACAAACATTTTAAGGTACAAAGTATGTTTGTAACAGGTTGGATACACAACTTATTGCAGCTTTAGTGAAAATACTCAAAATTACATGCATCAAAGTCGACTTGGTGAGTTCGCACCAAAATTAACTAAAGGTTTTACTTACAGACAATGTTCTTGTACATTTTTAGCCAAATTTTAAAAATCCATAAATCACAACTTTAAGTTTTAATAAGATTTGCAACACTGTAAACTTAAGCCCTTTGAAACTGTAAAACCTAAACAAGAGCGTTGAGCGGCGCGTTGCTAGCTTGGCGTTAACGCTGAATTGTCATTCTTAAATAAGAGCAGCGGATTATGTCAAATGTTGTCAAAAAGTGTTTGTCATCTAGTAAATAAATTTCACATATATTCTGTTATTAGTACAAAATGAAATTAAATAAAATCTAATTTTAATAATTAATTAATTTCTTACCTCCATTTATACAAGCAAATATTTATCATCAACATATTTCAATACTTTTCACAGAAACGACAACGTTTTCTTTGTTTTCTGTATCAAACTTCACTTGCAAACTCTCCGTCAAAATTGGATTTTCCAACCGCTCAGCGTTGCCGTCGCGTTATTATGGTTTGTTTCATACAATTTATATTAGCATGACGATTTTGTGACAGGTAAACAACGCTGCCACTCTTGTTTAGGTTTCACAGTAAAATAACGGAAATAACGTAATATAAGATATGCCAAAAATAAATCAAAACAAAAATAACAGAACTTCTCACTGGTATAAAACTCCTCACTGGGCTGAAACCACGCCCCCATAGCCAAATGCCCATAAAATGTTATCAGTGAAACTGCATGTGTAAACTGTTGTCGAATGATGAATTACGTGGCTACGCAACCTATAACTCAAAAGCTATTCAATTTCTCAACGTCTTCTTGTCCAACGCCATAAAATTTTATTAGTAAAACTGCAGTGCAAATTGCTATTCGATATCGCAAATTTGTCCTGTATGGGAGGTAATTTTGAGCATTTTTACTAAAACCGCAATAAGTAAAGTATGAAACCTGCTACAAACATACTTTGAACCTTAAAATTTTTATAAAAATATTTTTTTACAAAAAAGAAAAAAAATCAAAATATACATTGATGCTTTATTTTTGTATACTTTGAAATTGGGGAATGTAAAAAAAACGGTATTTTTTAAACTCTTTCACAAATGTAGTATTTGGAAATGTCTAAATACTACAAGGTATAAATACAAGAAAGGTATAAATGTCTCACTTGTAAAAATTAACAAAATTTGTAATATAAATAAATACTTTTGGAGTTATAGGATCATGCTGAGGGCATATTTTTCAAAATATGAAAAATTCGAAAAATCCTTCCAAAAAAAAAAAAATCCGCTCCAACTACGGAAAAGGCTAAGTGATTTTTATTATCTAGAAAAAATTCTAAATCGAACTAGTTTAAAAATGCTTCATTTTTATTAATTACATACAAACAATACAGAAAACTACACAAAAAAAAAAATCAACAGGTTTTAAAATTAAAAACAATGTTAATTTTAAGGCAAATTTTAAACAATTTTAAAATATATCTTCCAAAAAAGTTTTAAAAAGTGTATGACTAGTTCATATCCTTTCAAAAATGTTTTAACGCAGACGGATACCAGTAAAGTTTATTTCTTAGTATTGTATGTGTTTATAATTTTTACTACTACACAAAAATTTTATCAGATTCTTCCATACATTATTCATTTTGGTTTTTCATTTTTTTAAGTTAGCACATAAAAGTTAATAAAAATTTGTATGTACATTCATTTTAGTATTAATAAGCATATATTTATTAGGATTTACATATGTTATAAGAATTCTTAAAAAAAATTCCTATACAAAAGAAGAAACATGAATATACATTTTTGTTTTATAACCTTTTATTATTACTGTTGTGAACAAAATTACATTGTTCTAGGATTTAAAAATTTTCTGTAGTATTAAAAACTTCAAGTCTATTTTCAGAGTTGTTTGGCAATTTATGATTTATGTTTTGATTTTAGTGCCTGAATTTTTGGTTTACATTATTTTCTTTACTCAAAGAGTACTTAATGGATCAACTAGTTAATAGCCTAAATAAATTTTCTGCCATTTGTAGTTATAAGAATTACATATTTTACCTTTCGAGGCCTGGTTCGATGTCTAAAGGCTTAAATGCAATAACGGTACCATCGATAACTTGTAAGTTTTTAAGTTAAAATAACTAGCTTAGCTTACTTCTTTATCACAGAGCCGTGTCACCGACCCTGTGGGAGTCCTATAGTCATACGGTACTCTCTCGCTTCATCATAAGAGGCGTCTGGACGGTGACTTCGTCTTCTGATAAGCAACTACTACCGCCGTGATGGCTTCCTAAGCAGCCATTGTTTCCTATGCCAACGCATATTCTAGCTCTTTGATTTTGGCCTAAGTGTTGAAGTGCTATGGTTGTACCACTTGATGAGGGCACAGAGGGACCTTGAGTAGTTGTTGAGGCCAGTTCTGCAAGATGTGCGTGTTGTTGGTGCGTACTCATGGTCTTTGGAAGTTGGTGCAGTGATGGCATGGGCTGTAAGTTCCTTACAGATGCCATACCGTTGTATCCTGGCCACATGTGACTGGAGGAGTGCCTAGGAAGTGTACATTGCGCAATGGAGTTCGAATATATGTGCGGCGCAGCATTCTGGAAAGCAAAAAAAAATTTTATTTCAATTATATATTTGATGAATATCAGTTTTTAGGTCTATTCCCATTCTTTGCAAGAAAAAACTAAATTTGAGAGAGTAAGCAAAACCCAGATGGAAATAACCCGAGTAGTGTGTAGTTTCTTGCATGCTATCATACATATCTTCCATAGCACTACTTTTGTGTACGAAAACTGCAGTACATGCAGCAACCTCCTGCTTGATGCTCGATACATATGTATATGCTTAATCTGAGCACAAAGATTCATTTTACAATTTTCACTCCGTTATTTTTGTTTACATTTTTTGTCTTCTTTGTGCATGCTGCTCTTATTTACGTTTTCTTAGACTGAATACTAGGGTGGTTACAAGAAATCACTTTTTACAGTTCCCCCCTAAAATGTGCCAATAGACTAGAAAATATGATTTACAAAGTTTAAGCCCAATCCGATAATGCTAACACGTGCCGGATTGAGGTTCAAGTTTGCAAAGTAAAGTAATAAACCTTAAATTTAAAAAAAATACTAAAAATTAACGAGTCAACTTATTCCAAGTTTTAAAGTGTGAGTTTATTGAGTACATAAACAAAAGTATTTAAGGTAAAAAAGAGGTTGATCAACCAATAGTTGTAGCTTTGGTGTCGATTTTAATTTTTAGTTACTTTTTGAAAAAAAGCCAAGTTGGCTTATTTTACTTTTTCTAATTTTTCGACTCTTAAAAAAATTTTCTAAAAATTTGTTCTGTGGAAATCTCATTTGTAGCAAAATTGTGAAGATTTATTGCCCAGAAACTATAAAATAGGTTGAGGGGTTCACAAGATACACGCCTTCTAACATGCGTAATTGAAATTTTTTATGTCAACTCGTAGTGTCCGTCTGTCCGCGTGTCTGAAAGGCGTATCTTGTGAACCCCTCAACCTATTTTATAGTTTCTGGGCAATAAATCTTCACAATTTTGCTACAAATGAGATTTCCACAGAACAAATTTTTAGAAAATTTTTTTAAGAGTCGAAAAATTAGAAAAAGTAAAATAAGCCAACTTGGCTTTTTTTCAAAAAGTAACTAAAAATTAAAATCGACATCAAAGCTACAACTATTGGTTGATCAACCTCTTTTTTACCTTAAATACTTTTGTTTATGTACTCAATAAACTCACACTTTAAAACTTGGAATAAGTTGACTCGTTAATTTTTAGTATTTTTTTAAAATTTAAGGTTTATTACTTTACTTTGCAAACTTGAACCTCAATCCGGCACGTGTTAGCATTATCGGATTGGGCTTAAACTTTGTAAATCATATTTTCTAGTCTATTGGCGCATTTTAGGGGGGTACTGCGAAAGATAGTAACAAAAAAAAAATTCCCATACAACTTGTAACCACCCTACTGAATACAGTTCGTGGAAGTACCGTTGCTTTTATTCACGGAGAAAGTGTACCAGAAGGCCATTCGCGAAGCTTTAAAAATTTAAAAGACTAGAACTGAAGCAATATAACATTCGTAAAATATTACACAGTGCGAAAGCCAAAACCTGAGAAAGAAACCGACAAATGTTTCGAAACCAAAGATTTTGAGAAAACGGTTATTCAAGGTAAAAAAGCTTGAAGCGTCGAAACTAAAAATTTGTTATAAGTTGATAAAAAATGTTCATTCATACTTCCATCCCCCCAACTTCCTTATTCATCCTTATTTTTACGATTTCAAAAATACTTGATTTAGCATAATCTGCAAACCATTAAGTAATATAATATTATGTGTTGGCAAAAGTAGTCCCCATAAAAAAACATTTAGGGTCTTCCGACAGCATAATTAACCTAGATTCACCATATCCAAACAATAGACCCCAAAATGCAAAATTAATTTTTTTACTGTAAACTGTTGAGTTATAGGCAGTAGGGCGTATCGAATTACAATTTTTTTCGAATTTCACATTCTAAGGCCCGTTAACTCATCTCAATTTTAAACAAAGCTTAGCTTAAGCAAAGTTTAAAATTCCTTAACCTATGCTTTAATTTTATCGCCTATAACTCATCTCAAAAATTCTCAGTTTAACTTGCTGAAGCATGTTAATATTTAAACACAGAAATTCTAGGTTTTAGCAAGTTAAACTTAGATTTTTCACAAATGTTCTCAGAACAAAAAATATCAAATAAAAACATAAGCAACGAAAGTTCAGTTTAAAACCAAATTACTCAAGGATTTTATGGGCAATATTTACAACAAGCGTGACGGGTGTATTGAGAACTCTCCAAAATTCCGGACGCTAGAACAATCGGATGAAATGGAATGATACAAAGTTTTTTAAACGATTCCGTATGTCAAAAAAAAACTGTGGCTTTTGTCTTGCAATTAAGTAAAAAAATTAAGGTAATTTAATTGTTATTATGTATATGTAATTTTTTCAGCATCCAGGACTTTGTTGGTGTTTCAACGATGAGTGCGTCCAAAGTGAAGTGTCGGTTTTAGCCAAACCACACTTCATCGAATTTCCAAAAAGCAATCTTGGAAAAAAATGCCGACTTCTTCAAAATAGACAAATTTCTACTCTGTTATGTTGTACTCATGTGAGGATTCGTCAACCAGGTACATTTAATATGATTAGAGTGCTTACAAATTTTGAGCGAAAAATGTTTTTCAGTTTATTATTCTTACTGTTAATTTCATTCAAAACATTGGAGGGTATTCTAACACTAGCAAGCAAATAGCTTTGTATGCTGACATAAGAAACCTATGGTGGCAGAAAAAGCGCTTAGCCCGTGAGCAGCAGAATGCCCAACAATGTTTTAAAACAGATAACTCAAAAATGCATTATAAGTACCATTTAGTTTTGATTGATTTTAAGAACATTAAATTAATCCTTGTTTTATTTATTGCGATTTTAGTTAGAGGTTTTGGAGAAATATATCGGAACCGAAAGGGATTTTTTTTTCAATAAATGTTCAGACGATAAGTGACAGTAGACTTAAAATTTTAGATATTGTCGCTAAATGGCCCGGTTCGGTGCATGACTTTTCCCACCCGAACCACAATTTTCAATAATTCTCATCAATAATCATCAAATCTTTTTTAGAAAGTCAAGCATTAAAAAATTTTCATATAATTGGAGATAAGGGATATGCTCTGAGTACTTACTGCCTGACTACACTGAACGAAATTTCAAATAAAAGAGAAACCCCCTTCAACGAAAGCTTAATAAGGTCGAGAAATGTCGTGGAAAGGCAATATGAAGTACTCAGGCGACGTTTTCCAATATTAGCCACCGGTATTAATCTCCAAATGGACACAACACAAAGCGTCATTGTTGCGTGTGCTGTGATTCACAATAAAGCTTGTGTAATGCTCGGGAATTAGTTTCTGATATACCAGAAAAAATCAGAGCGGATGTGGAAAACGATATTGCCATGCACGGTATTTTCAGCATTGACAATTACTTTTTTGAAAATCATGGACGCCGACTAAAAAATCACTCAGAAAAAGCGAAATATACAGCCCAATTCTGAATGATATTTCCCGGGGAATCGGAAAAGGGAGTTAAGATAAAGTTCAAAAACATTCTGGAAATTTTTAATGCCAGTTTGTTCATCAACCGTCAGTATTCATGAGCGTAAAAAAAATTTTTATATCTTTATCTGCTGTCTTAAAAATGAAAACTCCCTTTTCCAATTCCTCGGTAAAAATCAATCAGAATTGGGGTGATTATCGCCAAAATAAAATAGCATGCAATTTCGGAAGATTGTAGAATTTTCCTAAAGAAACTAAGTTCTTCGTTAATTTTAAATCAAGTTTTTTATTTGAATAAACATTAAGAGTTCTCTTCTATGCATGTAAAAAAACTGTGGCTTTTGTAAACATTGTGAACTTACATGTGCGTAAACTATATGTCAAAATTCGTATGGGCGTGAGTTTACATCATTTCCGATCTTATTTTGGTGTCTGAACTACATGTAACTCTACGTGTGTGAATGAGTGTTGCCTTTAACGCTAATCATTACATACTTAAAGTAATTGAAGTAAATACAAATTTAATATAATTTTCTGTGTTAATAACGGTTTTTAAATGTTTTCAAATTGAATAAAAGTGATTCCGCAACCCTAACCGCAACTAACATTTTGTCGACATTTACGCTATATACACTTTATCGCTCAACAAAAATTTAAATGTTTTACATGTTTACATGCTTAGATGAGAACCCTTATTATTTATAACAATAGTGAAAATATAACAAGATCCATTCACAGTTAGGGATGCAGACGAAACATTGATATTATCGTCATCGACGATATATCGTTCATAAACATCGATGTTGACATCTATGTTTTTATGAGCGATACATCGTCGATCCATCGGCGATACATCGGTCTGAAAAGGAAAAAAATCGATATCGTTCGCTCATTTTTAGCCTAATATATTTCGAATGAAAAATTCAACGAAAGATAGCTATTCTGCAGCGCAGTTGCGATTTAAACTACCTGGTGATTGTATCATGATATTACCTTGTTTATTATATCATGGTAGCGACGAGTGACAAACACGCACCCATAAGCGAAGTCATCATATTATATACTGGTCATACTATATATTTAATTTTGTAAAAAAAAACAACAAAAATACTGTGTTCTGTATGAACAAAAACCCCGTTTTTTGAGGTCGGAGAAAAAGTACAAAAATAGAAGTTTTTCATGCAAAATACAGAAATTTTGTCGATTCTTTTTTTTTCAAATTTTATTTTTGTAAATTTTTCTACGTCCATTATTCTTTCTTTCATATAGAGATTATAGAGTGCAAATAAAAAATATGTAATCTATAAAAATAATACTTATATTTTTTGACCTCAATACTACATCGATATATCGGTCTTATAAACGATGTCTTTAAACATTGGTAATTGTCAAGTGAACATCGATGTTTTCAAACATGTTTTCGATCATCGATGTTTTTAAGAACGATGTTGCATCCCTATTCACAGTTGTCACTTGTCGAGTTCCATTTGAATGTCACACAATTTAATTTGCTTTTGAACTAGCTCTAAGCAATTTTTATTTTTTTATCTATTGCTACTTTACTTCTTTTTTCAATTTTGTAATTCATAAGCCTTTCTCTTTTTGGAGTGTGGGGAGTATAAACCTCCCAAGAAATATCAACAGACTCTTCGCAATAGTCATAGTTTTGATTAATTTCATATTCATAACATCTGTTTTCTTCAGATATTGATTCAAAAATAACTTCAGTAAGGCCATCTACATTGTCGCAACCGTATGAATTATTTATTCCAACCACAGTTTTTTTCGGAAATATACTCTAAATTTTTATTACTGAAAAAATTAAAAGGGAGTCTTAAACCTTTGTCCCTTTGAGGTACCAGTGCTCTTCTCCTTTCTTTTTTTAAAATTTTGTTTGATGCTTTGGTACTTGTTGCTTTAAATTGAAAGGAAAGATTTTTCCAAGCTTTGTTTTTACTTCTCATTGAAAACCTATCCTTCTTCGAGTTTTTAATGGCTTATTTACTTTCCACTACCAATTCAACAAGTAAGTAAATATTCACCTGGCTGAAATTGAATGAACGCTTGCGCTTATTTTTACCTCTTAAAAAGAAGATTTTAGTAAAATGTAAAGAGTATTAAATTTAGTCACCATATGTTCATTTCGCTATATGTATTGTTATTCGTCTGCTATCTCAATTAAAATCTGCAATATCACGCAGTTGAATTTGATATTGATTTTGAAAATTTTTGAAATAATTTTAACCTCTCTGAAATGTTTGGAAATTATATGTCAAAATTTTAGAAAATTTACTATAGTGCTGCTCAAATTTAACAAACAGCACCTACAAAGCCGAGTTTAAGTAAAGTGTCGATAAAAGTGAGATGAGTTAAGAAAATAATTTTAATTGTGTTTAAAATTTAAACTTTGATTAGAAAACCTGAGGTTAAGGAAGTTTAACTTCTGAGATGAGTTAACGGGTCTAAGAGTTTCAATATTCTTTATATGAAAGTATACATTTCTCGAAAACAAGAAAATGCATATGCAAAAAATATGCAAAGTATTTATTCGCCAAATTTAAGGAAAACGTGAACACTATAATCCAAAACCAAAATATAGAAAATTAGATAACGATTAAAATATCTGTGCTATCCCGGGTGTACCTTTAGATTGGAATATCCTTCTCACAGGACACTGAGGGTAACAATAGAGAGTTGCATCGTGTTCGGTATGATATTGTTAGCTAAAGTCTATATTAACTATTACCTTAAGACAGTAGTTTTTCCCAAGAAACTTTTTTAAGACTTCAAGTAGTTTTTCTTTAAATTTTTTTTGGAGATCTTGACAAACGTAAGCAACTTTTGAGACCTCTTAGAATGTGAATTTCGAAAAAATTGTAATTCGATACTCCCTTTTGTTCATATCTTAACAGCTTACATCATATACATAAGTTAAAAGAAAATTAATTTTTGAATTTTGGGGGTCTATTGTGTGGATATGGTGGATCTAGGGTAATTTTTTTGTCGGAAAAATCTACGACTATATGTGTTTTATATGGGGATGGTTTTTTGCCAACACATAATATTACATTTGTCAATGTTTTGCAGAATGTAGCTATGCAAAAATAAAGTATTTTTGAAAAACGTAAAAATAAGGGTGAATAAGGGGGGTGGCGGATGGAAGTATGGACTTGTAGTTTCGACGCCTCAAGTTGATTTCTCTAAGGAGAATTTCTGACCTTGAATCACGGATTTCTCACAATTCTGACGAAGTGGAGAAATTTTGGTGCCGGATTCTTGATTAGGACCCTGAAAACATTTATCGGTTTCTTACTCACAGAAAAGGGTATTTTTGGTGCACAGTGTTATTAATAAAATATGATAAATAAAAATTGCTTAATAATTTTTAAAAATTCAAAATCGAAGACGAATAGCCCTAAGTCTCTATGAGAAAAAAATTATGTCTCGTGTAGACTATATGTAAGGTCTATTTGCTTTCCTGATCACTAACAGATGATTGTTATAGCTCGGATCGATACTTTTTCGCACGCAATTGTATTGATAAAGTAGTAATATACTTGTTCTGAGTTTTATACGTATACATTGTCCAATAAAAAGTTATTAAATGCTGCAAAAAGGAACCAAAAATATGATTTCAAGCACTAAAATATAATTTTTGTTGTAATTATAGTGTTTTCAATAAATCTTAACACAAATTTTAATTGAAAGCGTAGAAATTCTGAAAAAAAGCAAGATTAATTGGTTTTTTATTCATATATACGTATGTTAATTAAGATACATAAATACACATTTTTATTGAATTCCAAATAATTGCTTTTAAATTTAAGTCAAGCACAACAATATAAAGCTTTTAAAAATTCTTTATCACATGAAAAAAACATAATTTACTATTGAAATTGTTATTAAATGGATAAACTTTGCCAAAAATTGTTTGTCGTCTTAAATATTTTTTTACAGGTTCTATTTTTCCTGCGGACATGTTTATCGCACGACGAAAACAAATGTACTGACGAAAGATTGATCAATCAAGCCCTTTCACACATCAACCGCTTGACCAGCATTGCAAAATATCTAATAGTTCAACCTAAATTGGCTCGCCTTGCGTTTCATTTCCAAACGCCAAGCAAATGTTCTTTGTGCGCTACCGATACTGAACGCTGCGTGAACTTCAACAATCATTGCATTTGTTTTTGTTTTTCTTTTCGTTCTCTTTGTTGCAGCCAACCTCACTACCGAACGCATTGTCGAAATTGGAAATTCGAATCGAGTTTCGTTAGTGCGTTGCGTATTTCGGTAGGCTTCATACAAAATGTATGTCGCCCGTTTCAGATTGAGGTGACTTATTAGTCGCACTGACCATCTCCGATTTGGCTCAAATTTTGTTCCTACATTGGTTTATTGCCTAGAAAACCAAATCCGAAGTTATAATTTTTTTGAACCATTTTTCAAGGCCAAAATAGGGTGTATTTTGAAACGACGTAGCTCAGTCAATTTAAATCCGATTTTCGTAAATAAGGTATCATTGGAAAGGTTATTCCGTCTTTTTTAAGGATAAAATATAAAACTTTTGGAAAATTGCAGTAAGTTGGTCCAGTATTAATTTCAAAGTTTAGTGCCAAGCCAAAAACAGACGCTATAATTTTTTTTCAGTTTCTTTATTTTAGTTTTTTGTACGTTTCAATACCTTTCGAACGATATAAAATAAAGGTGTGCTCTTCAAGGGTATAGAAGTTATGGCTTAAAACGTGCAGTGTTAAGGAACTTTCAATAAAAATTAAACTAGCTATCAAAGCTTTACAACATACATGCTCAGCAAGTAGATTATTTTGCCGCTTTTCCCGCCATACAAATTTTTTTCTATTATAAACTTGTGTTTTGCAAAAACTAAAACACGTACACACAAAAACACAAGCTGCTGTAAGCGATCGCCTAATTTTGATCAAATTCAACTTTTCTTTTCAAATTCAACAAAAGAAAAAAAAATTATTCTGAAAAGCTTTGATAGCTATTTAAATTTGTATTGAAAATTTTTTAACACTGCACCTTTTAAGCCATAACTTCTGAACCCTTCAAGAGCACACTTTAATTTTATATCGTTGGAAAGGTATTGAAACGTACAAAAAACCAAAATAAAGAAACTGAAAAAAAATTATAGCGTCTGTTGTTGGCATGGCATTAAACCTTCAAATTAACAATAAGTCGATTTACAGCAATTTTTTTAAAAGTTTTATATTTTATCTTTAAAATAGAGGAGATAACTATTCCAATGATACCTTAGTTAATAAAATGTGATTTAAATTGACTGAGCTACGTTGTCTAAAAATAGGCCCTATTTTGGCATTCGAATGCCTGTGGCTCCGCAAAAAAATTTTTTTGACACTTTAAACATCGGAATTGATTTTCTTAACAAAAAACCAACCTAAAAACAAATTTTGAGCCAAATCAGAGATGGTCAGTGCGACTGATAGGTCACCTCAATCTGAAATGGGCGATGTGCATGAACCAATTTTGACAGATAAATGACGCTGACGCACCAATTTAGGTTGAACTGTAAAAATTTAGATTTTGGTCAATCAAGCCATCAACGAGTCTGTGTAACGTATATAAACAAATATTTAGTAACACATATAACTGATTGATGTAAAATGATTGACAGTGTAAGGTTCGCATTACAGCATTCCATAGAATTTCTTTCTTTCAATTCGACACAGTACACATATTACAAACACCATCTTACTCGCGCAGTCCCCAAAATACTCGCCGCAGTCCTCATCACTCATTTCAGGCTAGCTGCCGCTAAACTCAAGAACCGCTGAACGGATTTATTGAAATTTTCACTATTCGAATCATAATTGATTATAATAGATGGTTCATGTATAATCAAAATTTTGATGTATTTGATAGCGAACAAGTTATTGACTGAGAAACTGGCTTTAATTCAAATTTTTGGTAAAATTTGGCGCTTTTTCCATTTTCTGTTTAAACAGTAAAATATATCTAAAAATTATTTATGAACATATGAAAGATCTTCCCGGTTCCAATAAAAAAGTTTACGGTGCCATGCACCTACGATTAATGGTTTTGTCGTAAAATTGACATTTTAATAAAAAATTAAATCATATTCTTGCAAGAAGGTCGTTTGTGTATTGACTTTGATGCCATTACTGCTTGCAGTCAGTGTTGCCAAAATGACGTTAAATACTTTTTTTTGACGTATTTTGAACCCAAAAGACTAGTGTACGACGTAATATCTGTTTTCAGTTTCGGTTACGGCCAGTTTCGGCCCTTTTTGTCAGTTTCGACTATTCGGCCATATTGAGGAACTAGCCGAAACTTTTGGTAAAAATTTCTTGCATCAGTCATTTAATTCAAATATATAAGTTTGGTTTAATAAAAATTTTTACAACGCATTATACAAAACAAAAATTATAAATTCGTCTATAATTTAATTTATCGTGTTATTGCAAAACATTTTGGTTAATTTTATGCGTTCGATGCTATCATTTTCGATTGTATCATCTCTATTGCAATTAATGTTAAAGTTTTTTGAAGCCAAACATTGATAATTATTTTATTAACAAACATTTAATTATAATTAAACTTCCGAACAAATTCTGTTTGTGTGGAATAAAGGAAAAGTAAACTAAAAATTTTTATTTTTATAATACTAAACCTTTAAAAAAAATGACTTCGTTTTGTAGTTCTATAAAAATGTACATTGTAGGTGCATACTATTTTGAGTGTGCACGGAAGATATAAAGTATGCAATAATTTTGTAATAAAAAATAAAATAAAATGTGATCTCGTTTATTATTATAGTAAACTTCAATTAATTATTATAAGCTTCCTATATATTAAAATATTACTTTTTTATATTAAATTTTTTCTTATGTGTATGAAAGTACTTTTGTTTCATTTTAATAAATAAAAATTATTTGTATAAACTATATTATAAAATGGCCGAATATTCGGTTTCGGCCAAGATTCCAGAGTCGGTCGGAATCTACAAATGACGTTTGACGTATTTTAAGGCTAAAATTACGTATTTTGCACACGAAAACTTTTTTCACAAACTTTTCTTTGTTTTGTGCTTTCCTTGTGTTTTCTATTTTCTTCAAACAAATGCAAACCTTATGCTAACCTTAATCATACGAATTTTTTTTATTCAAATCAGTTAAAAATTAACTAAGTTATTGGCTTCTTAGCATAATATTTTTTATAAAATCTCATACAAATAGAAAAATTTCATTTTTTGTTGGCGAAAGGAAACAATAAGTGAACACATTTTTTTAAGATTTTTATAATAATTGAAAAGATTCAAATTTGGCAGTTCCTTCAATATTTAACCAATTTAAGTGAAAATTAGTTCATGGAATTCAAAATATTACAAGATTTTTATTTATTGAGATATATAAGGGGTCGTTCATAAACTACGTTACCAATTTGCGGGAGGGGTGGAAAGGGAATTTGAATTGCACTACGATAAGTAACGGTAGGAGGAGGAGGGGTTTCAGATATTGTAACGTGACCAAAAATTGAGAAAAAACTTTTAATATTAATATTTAATATTATTTAAGGCTAGCTGATAATTAACCCGTTGTTACTCAGGAGTGTTAATGTTTTTTAAAATTTTTTATTTTTGCGGTTATTATTTGAAATTTCTTTAAAAATAGGGAGGATTTGCAAGAGTGTGCTATAAAATGAGGAAATTATGTATTTTAGGAAAAAAATATATTTTTTATGATTTGAGTAGTTAAAATTTATAATAGTTGTAATTTGTTCCCCGCATAAAAAATGGAAATTGTTCTTGAAGACTAAGCATTTTTAATACTTATAAAAACAATATGTTAAAAAATTCAAATCCTTACAAAAATCAAATGTGTACCATTATATTTTTCTTAATAAAGCATCAAATTTTGTGTCAAACAGAAACATTTTTTTAAATCATATGAAAGAGTATACAGACAAACAGATAGATATAAATGTTAAAAATAACAATTTTGGAATCCACATCCTTCAAAATTTTCAGCGCAGAAAAAATTTCCAAATAACATTAAATGTAGACTTTTGTTTACAGTTTCATTATATGTATAGATTTATGCATTTAACAGCGCAGGTCCACTGATTATAAGCATAAAAGAAAACAAAAAACATTTAAATCGGCTTATTAACTCTGTCAAAGACCACTTGAATTTCTTTGCATTAAAAATCAGGATAAACCTGAATGGGTCGACATAGAATTCGATGAAGAATTTGAAGAATCCTCAACAAAGCTTCTAGCTTCTCAATTTTTTTTTTAAGAGAATTTGTAATTTGGCTTTATTCATATATTAGTACATAAGAAATAGTTCTTTTGCGTACAATAAAATAGTATAATATATATCTCGAACAAACATAAGATCAGAATGAAAAAGAAACAAACAGTTATTAAATTTATATTTAAAAATTACTTAAGTTAAATTCTAAAAGTAGTTTAATTAAAATAATAAAATCAACACAAACTTATATCTAATGAATAATTAAATAAAAAAGGGTTAAATGAGAAGAAGAGAGAAAGTAAAAAAAAAAAAAGAAACGAGAATTCAAAAAAATGTGCAGATATTAATTGCTTGAAGTTTTGTGCGTTGGAAATAGATTTAAGATACCTCGGTAAGGAGTTCCACAATCTAATGGTGCTTACGAAAAAAAGTCTTGAGGAATTTAAATATTTAAAGCGAGGAATTACCAAATTTAATCTTCTGGCTGATAAACAAAACTGTTTGGACTTTTTGAGTGTATCAGCTTATGTAGGAATATACAATTTCTTTCTTTTAAATAATGTTCTACATTGCATCCTAGAATTCGGGTGCTTAGACCAGTAACATGGCTAAATCTTCTGAGACCATACACATAACGGGCCGCATAGTTTAACGCCACTTGCAGTTTATGTAACGAATGTGAGTCTAGATTACTAAACACCACTTCAAAATAATTTATTAAAGGCATAATCAACTGTAAAGGCATAATCAATTCCAGTGATTGAGAGCATCGACTCTTGAATCGAAGACGGCATAGCTTTTAATGATGATATAAATAATTATTATTTTTTTATATATTGTACCTTTAATTTATATAGTCATGTATATATTTATATAGTCAGTAATACTGGTAAAAATTCTGAGGGCTATTGTGTTAAATAATATAATATGTTTAAATCAATTAATTTTTTATTTCATATGTCACGTTACTTTAGGGTGAGGTTTTGAAATGCAGTACGAAAAGTAACGGAGGGGGGTGGGGGGGGTTAACAAGTGCTAAAAATCGGTAACGTAGTTTATTAACGACCCCTAAGTGCCTTAGTACACAATTTGTTCAAAAAATTGTTAGAAAAAATTTGAACAGTTGGTTGCAAAATTTTAATAATTTCGATTGTATCTTTGTAACTTTCCCCTTTGAGAATTAAAATAGTCATATTAAAATAGTATAATATTTTTCTTATAAAATAAAGACATTTAACTCAAATCGAACTTTAAATGCCGGTATTAGTTTTATTTTATTCGTTCACCTACCTTAAAAACCGGTTTTTGACCCCTAATCGCGATTTCGTGGATATATTCAAAACCAAATATGCATTACTTGCCCTTAGACCTCGACTATGACCTGAGCTAATTTTTTACTGTAACACTGTGTTAATATTGATACATATTACATATATTTATATAATATTTTCAGTGTTTTTAAAGCTGAATTACTTACATAAAAAAGATCCCATATATATCATTATATTAAAATTTTTATTATAAATCACATATATCTTACGTATATTTTATTAAAGTCTATTTAAGAGTTTATTTGTAGCTTTCTAAAAAAAATTATCAATAAACTAACAAAGTATGTTGTACTTTATAATGTTCCTGTTTTTTAGATTTTTCTAAAGCATTTGATACGGTCGATCATCATATTTGTTTAGGCCGCAAACCTAGAGGTTAAGGAAAGCAGCAGATTTACTTACTGCTTTATCGACTCATTTCAGAATCGACTCTCGATCCACGAACGGGTCACTCGATCGACTTCTCCGACGAGTTCCTTTGGTGGTCGCAATTAATCACTTAAAATTTTGACTTCAAATTCAAAATCAGCGACCCCCTAACACTGTTAAATGATGTTGAAAGCTATTAAAAATACATTTAATTAGGTGGCAACCCTATTATAACAAAAATTCATAATTTTAAAATTCTGGCTACGGATTTAGATTCAGCGACCCATTTTTACCATGTACTCGCGCCAGCAACGAATTCTAAAAAAAAATTTGAGGTGACAAACTTATCCACCATCTTTAATTTTAAAATTCTGACTTCAAATTCGAAATCAGCAACCCTCTTACACTGTTATATGATGTAAAAAAATACATACATATAAAAGGTATGCATACAACCCTATGCAAAAATTCATAATTTTGAAATTTGACAATGTATTCGGATTCAGCGATCCATTTATACCTTGTGATCGCGCCAGCATCGAATGCGTAAAAATAAAACAAATTGAGGTGGCAACCCTACCCACTATCTTGAATTTTAAAATTCTGACTTCAGATTCGACATCAGCGATCATCGATATCAGTATCGATATATCGAGTACTTGGTTTTTTGTGGCGACATCGATATTTTATTTCCGATATCCAAAAAAGTTGTTATCTCCATTTCAATCTGGATTTCGTTCTGGTCACAGTTGTTCGTCAGCAGTTGTTAAAATTCTTGATGATATACGGCAGATTATGGTGCTAGTTCCATGACACTTCTGTATTTGTTGGATTTTTCAAAAACATTTGATAAAGTAAGTCATCAACTTTTGTGTTATAAGCTTTAGTCATTGTTTGGTTTCTGTGATAGTGCTGTCAATTAATTGTCTAGCTACTTGTATAATAGGTCTCAAAAAGTAAAAGTTGGTCAACTATTGTCAGGATACAAACCTGTCTTCTGTGGTGTTCCTCAAGGTTCTATACTTGACCCTCTTCTGTTATCAATGTTTATAAATGATATTTTTTTTGTATGTGAACATGCTAGTGTTCACGCCTATGCTGATGATGTCCAGCTTTATCTATCACTAAGAAACCTATCCACCATCTTAAATTTTAACATTCTGACATCAGATTCGAAATAAGCGATCCCTTAACCCTCCATCATGCACATGTATCTGGCCAGATTTTTTACGAATTTAACTTTGATTTAAATATATTTATAATTTAGCTAGGGGTTTGAGTCTCCAGGTACCCTCTACAAATATTGTTAAGTATCGTTTTATGAAAAAACACATTAAAAAAAACAACAAACAAAATTTATGTGGATTTTTTCATCTATACATCGTATACGTAGCGCATGTATCTGGCCAGATACACACACATTTTGTATGAAGAGTACTGTACTTTATTGGTATTTTTTATTTTTCTCTGCGTTTGTTTACTCAAATCACTCTCACAGCAATGGAGGCAAACACAAACAAGGGTTTTTTTTTGGTTTTTATATTTTTTCGCTACAGTTTTCGCTTCTTCAAACAAGAAGTACAGTTTGTTTATAATACACGATTTAGTAGTGGTAATGTGAATTTCCATACACGACTAGCAGAAGCATTGGGCAATGAGTTAGGGCGTGAAAGAGCAGCTGAAGAAGTGGTTGCAAATGATGAGATTGATGAATTCCCAGGAGTTGACGACGATATGGATCTAAATTATATGCCAGACGATGGCGATGCCTCAGATGTAGAAAATGATTGGGTTGTCGAAGCAGATGAAGTGTTTGATAGTGACGATAGTGACGACGATGAAGAAATTGAAGAACAGAATGCTACCAAAGATTCTTTTCTTGGTAAGGACGGTACTATATGGTGTAAAAATGAACCAAATATTGGAGTTCGTTTACATCAACACAATATCATGCGTTTTCAACCTGGTCCGAAGGAACAAAACAGTGTTCCAATTGAGGTGTTCAAAAAATTTTTCACACCAAATATAACATTTATTATCATTTCTGAAACGAATCGCCATGGAAAAGCTGTAGTCGAGAAGTGGAATGCAGCTAATCCCAGTAAAAAACAAAAAGTTTGGACAGATTTGACCGCAACTGAATTAGACGCATTCGTTGGCATTCTTTTGGCAGCTGGTTATTCCCACAATAATATGCAAACAACAAAAACTTTGTGGCAGTCAAATAATCTACCCATATTCAGAGCAGCCATGTCTTTTAATCGATTCTCTGCACTGGCACGATACATTCGTTTTGATGATGGTAGAACACGCGCTCAACGATTGCGCGATGACAAAGCTGCACCCATTCGCGACGTTTGGCAAATCTTGCCAAAAACTATAGTTCGCATAACAATTGATGAACAACTGTTCCCATATCGTGGAAAAACTAAATTTACTCAGTACATACCATCAAAACCAGCGAAATAAAAAGGAGAAGAACGGGAAGTGAATTAAGGTGAAAATGTTTTGATACAACTCGCAAAGCCGTACAGCAATACTGGCCGTACAATTGTAGCTGACAACTTTTTTACTACTTTAGAAGGAGTAAAGCGTCTGGCCAGAATTGGTCTAGCATTTGTTGGTACCATTCGCTCCAATAAAAGATGTATTCCTAACGAAATGAGAAAGGATCGTTCTCGTCCTGTATTTTTGGTACGAAAATTTGGTATCAATTTGCAGCTACGTGCCAAAAAAAAAATAAATGTGTGAACCTACTTTCGACCGTTCATTATATGAAACATTGTGAAGGGGGAAGCAATGAAACCCGATGCAGTTTTCTTTTACAATGAAAATAAAGCTGGCGTAGATTGTATGGACCAAATGGTTACACATTTTATTACAAAGCGGTCAAGACGATGGACTTTTGCGTTTTTCTGCAACATGTTGGACACCATGGGACTGGCTGCATTTTGTATTTGCAAAAAAGTTGATGGTCTCAATAAAAATTGTGCTAGAAGAAATTTTCTCACTACGTTAGCTGATACATTGGTTCTTCCAAATATTGAAAACCGAATGAACAACATTCACATCATCAAACAGTTCAACACTCGTTTGGCTATGGAATCGTATTTTGAAAGACCACTAAATGTAAGTTTGATTGATATAACATTTGCCCTTCATTACATCTCGTTTTTCTTTTCTTTTTCATTTTCCTCGTTTTTCTTTTTCATTTCAGATTCCAGTAGTAGTTCCTAGCTCAAGTGGTGCTGATACTCTACAAGAAAAAGTTGTCAGCTTTGTACATTGGGAGATGAAAAAATTCGCCGAATAACTCGTTTTTTTTTCCAAGTGCTCGAATCCGGTATGCCTACAACATTCGAAATCAGAGTATACATGTTTTAGTTGCTTACTTGAAGGTGTGTAAGACCTTTTTAGAATTAATTAAAACTTACTTTATAACTACTAAATTTAATTGAAATGAACTTTATAACAACTTTTTTTTGAAATTAAACCCAAAAATAAAATTTTTCTTGTTTTGTTTCTCATTAAAATTTTTTTGCACGGGAAGGTGGTTTAGCATGTACTAAGAACAAAAAAAAAAAAATAGAAAATATATATCTGCCTGGCGTGATAACAATATAAAAATGTAATACTATCACTAAAATAGCATATTTTTCATATAAATGTACTGAAATACATAGTGTATCTGGCCAGATACATGCGCTACGTACGCGACTATCGGAACATGTGCATGACGGAGGGTTAAGATGTTAAATAATGTTTAAAACTCTTAAAAATACATTTTACCAGGTAGCTATACTGTGGTAAAAATTGGGGTGGCAACCCTAACTTATACCTCAAATTTTAAAATTGTGACATTAATTTCGAAATCAAATCCGTCGTTAGAATTTAAAAATTACAAGAATTCGCAAAAATATAAAAAATATCTAGGTGGCAACTCTATCCGCCATCTTTCACCATTAAAAAATTTATTTAAATATAGGGCTGCCACCTTTATTTCTGCAATTTCGAAGCTGGGGCAAACATTAGGTAAAAATGGGTCGCTGATGCCAAATCCGTTGTCAGAATTTACAAATTCCAAAATTTATTTGACAATAGGTTTGCCACCTTAAATTTTTTTATTTTTGCGATATTGAAGCTGGGGCAAACACTACTATATATAAAAATGGGTCGCTGATTCGAATTGAGCGACCAGCGCATCAACAAAGAATTTATAAGACTGTTTCTAGCCGATCGACACTGAAGGAAGCACTCGCTGTGCATGCTATGATTTCCCGTTTTTTTGCTGTATTGTCGCATTATGTTTTGATATTCTGTTTCACAACATAACATAAGTACTGTTGTTACTGTAGCAAAAATCATTTCAAAGTATGAAGTGTTTGTTTTGTTGCTAAGCTCCACCATAGAATTTGTGTATTTCATGTCAACGCTACACTGAAATTCAGTGCTCTGAAGTACTACACAGTGGTAAAGTGGCACAAATAGAACGTTTTGTGCAGCTCTTTAGTACTAACTTGTTGCAAAAAGATTAACTAACTAGTTGCAAATAGATTCTTCCTTTTGCATGCTGATTCCTAATTTGCTTTTTAAACAAATTTCTCATAATTTACATCTCATGATCAAAGTTATCTACATTTCTGCGTAGGGTAGAAGGAGGAGGCTTCGACAGTTGCAGTTTTTGACATTTTTCTTTACACTATTTAGTTCGCACAATTCAAAACACGTTTCTCCCAACCGAACGCGGTTGCCATGAAAATTTGTTAGTGCTGCTTGATGCATACACGTGTTTAGATGTGATTTTGTATTTCTGCAACGTGTTTTTGTAATATGTTAGCAATATGAAAGAAGTTTATATGTATATGTATTTATTTGAAAAATTGATTAATCACTGTTTGTTTCTTATTTATACAAAGGTAGCTTTTAATTACATTTTCAGAAGCTCTCTGAAAAAATCAACTTCGTAGAACCAGCATTAAATTTTTTGGCCCATAGGATGCAAATTCCAAAATTTTTGACAGTTTACAATAAATACACTTACAGCAGAGACAACACACTGACAAAGAACGCCAAACATATAACCATTTGTTGAAACTGTTCTTATTTGGATGTTTTCTGTTTTTACTACGTTTTAATTTGCTAAAAAATCTCTACTTTCGTATGTTGTTCGCTAAACTGAGTACAGCTAATTTTCTATTGTTCGTTATATAAGGTACTCAATAAAGAAGGTTGTTCATTATTTGCAGTTTTCGTAGAATCGAATGTTCGTTAAATCTACTTTGAAAACTACTGTACAGTGAATGGTTTTAAAAGAAGATATTCTGTACATTCTCTCATCTCCTTTTCATCTACCAGGAACTTCTGGGACCTGGCTAAAATACATCTTCAAGATAGTCTATCTAAATAATATAATACTCAAGTATAATTTACTGCTCTTACATTAAGGACAATTTATAAGAATTAAAAGTAAGGTAATTTCCAATAAAATATGCACTTAAATATAATAATATTATTTAAACAAACCAAATGACGAAGCCTCCCTTATGACTGACAAAGACTCCCTTAAAGAGGGAGGTTTCGACATTTTTTTGAAATTATGTATTTTGCTCACAGTTTCCAAAATAACAAAAATATTGAGTTTTTGGTAATTTTTAAACGTAGCGCACACATTTGCTTTAATGACACGTGATTTGAGTTGCCACATGTAAAATTATTGTATACTTTTGCCGTGTGCTGCACTATTGGCATCACTGGTAGGTCGTGTTAACATGACGAGAAAATTCTCTCTGGAGAACAAATTGTAAATCATTTAGGTGTTAAACAAAAAAATTAATTTTCGTCAGAATAAGAAAAAACCTAGCCGAATAAAAAAATAGCCAAACGAAAAATAATATCGCCAAATAGCCAAAAACTGACCTCGAGAAAAAATAGCCACTTATGGCTATAAATAGCCAAAACGGCAACACTGATGATAGGCCCGAGCTATGGTCTCTCCTTAGCCAACTTAAGTTTATTAAAATCTTCACATATTTCACAGTATTCACATACAATTTATTAATTGTACCTTATTTGAATTGCTCTTTATTAGAAAGAAAAATAATCAAAATCCTAGGACACAATAGGTATCTATCTTCTGCGAACCTTTAAATGGCAGGAAAGTGCGCTACCAATTTTACTCCCGTGGCCGTCTAGATAAGGTTTTAAGTTGTCGCATCAAACATTACTTCAAAAAGAAATATTTTCAATTTTTTAAAAACATTTATTGCTGTTTTAAAAAAAAGAAATTTCTTACGTATCGCGAGCAAAGCCGCGGAGGGTTGCTAGTTTAATATAATTTGGATTAATGTTGCTATATATTTATAATTGTTTTATTAAATCTTTTTTAATTATTTTTATACAAACCATAACATAATACGTGACATACGTTATGTGACAGATTTTTCCCTTCAAAGAAGTACAAATATTTTATAGTTTTATTTATTTAATTTAACTACAAAAACATATAAAGTGCAAGTCAGGACTGTAACAATCGAAATCTGAAAAAAATGAGTCAAACTTTGTATTATACGAGTATTTATTATGCTTATAAAATTCCAATTATCGTTAAAATTTTTCAACTTTTGTCAATATTTTTAAACTTTTGTCGCCATTCGTCATGTCTGCTGCCACTTTTTAAATTCAAATTAAGATCAGCTCCCAGTACTCTCACAATATAAGTTCAAACATTTTTTCTCTATTATGGAAGTTTAAAAGAATTTTAAGTAAGGCTGACTTCGTAAACGTATTTATGCAATGCATCAGTGTGCATATAACCAGAGTTGCGCAGTTTTGGTCAATAAGCTTCGGACCAATTTAAAATAAAAAACTCTGATGCGTTCACGAAGTCAGCCTAACATTAAATTTTGTAGTCCCGGTAGACCTTTTGGCGGTAAGCCCATATGCAAATGCAGTGAATAAACTTCCAGCTTTAAACTATAGAATAGTCCATTAATTCATTCGAATGACTAAAGAGTAACTAGTGCAAGGATCTATCGAATGATTTTTACAATCGAACTGATAATTCATTCATTTGACATAAAAAGCAATACTATTAACTATTACGATTTAATCATAATTTCTTTGAAAATTCATTAGTTCAAGTTTTTTATGCAATAATAAGTAGCATTGTGTACTTTTAAGTGCTTTAAGCCTCCAAATTTAGTAATTTCAATTCCTTTAAAAATAAAGAATTAACTGGCCATTACAGCCCTCGGAAGGACTTTGACCTAGCTTCTATTGATCAATTGTGTTGTGCGTGTTATTATATGTTTGATCACAAATGACCGAGAACTGGACCTACGTGTTTTATGCCGACTCCGAACGACTTATGTTCTCAAGAAGCTTTACATGGCAATTTTTACTCTCTGAGATGTGCCATTGTCTGCAGAGAGGTGACGACCGAACAGAAAAATTAATTCAATTGAAAAAACTTTCTGTCTGAGCTGGAATTGAACACGGGCTACCGCGGTTCTTTAGCTTAGGGCCCACGCACTCTAACCACTAGGCTACGGTCACCCCACATTTTAATTCCTTTATCGAAACGAAAAACAAAAATTCGTTTAATGATTTGAAGGCAAGCAAATGAATTGTGAACAAAAGTAAATAAACAATCGAATAAAAAAAATCTATCGAATGAACGAATGATTTTGAACTATCGAATAATTTGAATTCCCATCGCTAGAATATAAGTGAGCTCAGCTAATTTCAAAAATAGCACATTGCTTAAAAATGTGTAATATAAAATAATTTAACTAAATGCAAATATCGTCGTCTCACATCCCAACAATTAAAAGTAAATGAATTCATTTATATTTTGTTATTAAAACCTAGTCTTAATTTTTGACGGAAAAGAACTTGTAAAAAAATAATTCCAGATCTTTTTTAAAATTTTTTATAAAGTTTTCGATATTAAAAAATATTTCTTAAAAAAATGTATAAAAGAAATTTATTTTGTTCATATCAATTTAATTTATTTAAAGAAATGCCGTAATAAAAGCAACAATTTTCTAAAAATCACTGTTTTTTAAACAGTTGTTTTACTAAAAATTTGGCATCGAAACGAACACGATATCTCGGATTTACCATGACTCATTTAGAATTTGTTTTCGATCGATGTTTAAAAATATATAGGTATACTAGCGGGCCCGACTGGCGTTGTCTTGCCCCAATTCAACTAATATTTTTGCGAACATTTTCATTTTGTGAATTTTTGGAAAGTCTGGAAGTGTCCAAAGAACGTGCCATTCGAGCCACACATGCCACACGTTTCTTTTTGAAGCTTCAATTCGTGACTATCAAAACCGTCATAAATAAACCATTTTTATTTAATTGTGGGTGGTAAAAGCGGCTGCGGCTATTTTTTATTAACCGAGATATTAACCTTAATAACATATATTGCACATTTGGTGGCCCAAGGTGTTTCCGTTCCTGAAATGTTAAGAGACACAGCATGAACGATTGTGTGTTTATAGAAGGGCGGTAAAAGTAGGCGTGACAACATTTATATATACATAGTGACCACTACTTGGTCTCATAGTACATATACACCAAGTTTTATTATAAAACATGCAAAACTCGGTAATTATAACGCTTTCTGAAAAGTGAGCATAGTTATAGTTCGACCACGCCCATTTCTAGCTGAGTGTCCGAGAGTAACCATACGAACTGAATTACAAAATTTTGGTACAATACAGTAATCGTCAGAAATATAGCATTTAAACTAATTTGTGGGCAGTAATAGGGGGTGTGGATACTTTTGTTTTTTATTACTTGAGATATTAACCTTGATAACAGATGTTGCAAATTTGGTGGCCTCAGGTGTTACCGTTCCTGTAATCTCAAAAGACACTGCACAAAAGATCTATGATCTGTGTGATGTATATCGAAATGAAGAAATATCACTGTGAATTTATTTAAGTATTCCCGACAACTTTCGATACAACTTTCGAAAAGGACTGCATGGTTTTATGGAAATGCAAATTGGACTAACTTAAATAATTTTTATAACAATTTCAATTGGAAATTATGTTTTGCTGATATAAAAGAGAATGCCGCATTGTCATGATACAAGAAATATTTTATGGGTATGCTGTAGCGTGACAATGCAAATCAATAAATACTTCGTTCATTCTACATATAAACTCATATTGCACTTATCACCCTAAGTGTAAGTGCAGTATCAAATAGCGCGGAATTTATTCAACTCCAAATTCCACAATAACTTATTAAAGTTATTGACCGCGTCATATTTCGGAATTTATTGAACTCCAAATTCCACAATAAATTATTAAAGTTAATGACCGGGTCATATTTCGTTTATTCTCATAGTTTCGCGTTTAGTCATTGAACTCAAGTATCAATGTCGAATTGCATCGATACTTGACTTTCTACTTTTGTCACGTACATCCTTCTTCGTAAGTTTCTTTTTAGATTAAGACTAGCATAAGAAGTCAGTCAAGGAGTGTAACTGTATTGAAAATGTTTGGTCACTCGCGATCTAACCGAAATAAATAAAATTAAAACTAAAATTAAATATTGTGTTTTTTGGACTTCAATAGCAACCAAGCTATCCTAACATGGCGATCCTGCCAGTCCTGCATCCTTATAATCCGCAGTCAGTAAATTATTAAAAAAAAAATGTCCTGCAATAAAACTACCAAAAGTGTAAAGTGAAAAAAAAAAAACAAAAAAAAAAGAACATAATCATCAGAAGTGTAAAAATTATTGGTTCAAACATTATAATGAAAATGAAAAGACTTTCATTAATAAAGAATTATTAATTCAAAAGTGATATGAAAATAAAGAGTATTTCTTCCACACAAAAACAAATTCGAAACAAATTACACAAAGACTAATATAAAACTGTTTAAGTTAAATTTTTGCAAAAAAAAAAGAAAGAAATAAAAATAAAAACAAGACCAACTACAAATACCCATATAACAACAACCACCAACAACAACATCAGCAATAAAACAAATTTCCCAACATCAAAATCGAAGCGGGGCAATTTGACGCCAATGAATTTGTAACAACGACGCAAATTAAATCAAACGATCTGTTGATTGCAACTCTAACCGATGAACAGCTGAATGTTATACAACTGCAGCAGCATTAGCACGCAACAACAATGAGCTGCACATCAACAATAGCAGTGGCAGCAATAATAGCAACAATATGCATATGACGACAACAACAACAACTGCTGCAGATGATAGCTTTACAATTCATTTGTAGCGCAAATAACACAGCAAAATAATATATTGGTAACTACAACAGGGAAATTCAAGCACCAACTTTAATTTCTTCAAATGTCATCATCATCATTAACACCTGTACCAGAACTACAACAGCATTCAACTTTGACTTGGCAGAAAATATATTAACTCCCAGTATACCATACAACAATAGTTGCTTTGTTTCGATGGTGTTTCGCACCTGTAACGATATATCTGAAAACACATCTCTAACTACTCGCTTCGTCATCTCTATTTGTTATTGCCGATTTTGAAGTAAGTTAAGTTTGATATTTATTTGTTAAAATTATTAGAAACATATATTTTCTGAGCTTAATGTCAAATATTCTGTGAGTATTTTTTGTATTTCAATTTTCTTCTAAAGAATAGTAAGTATTTATTCGTTTTTGTTCTTTAATCTGCTGCACCACTTCAATTTATTGAAAAATTTTCCTCTTTCACAGATAAATGGTTAAAGTGTACGTGGAACATTAGTCAGTAATGGAAAATGGTGCTGCAAAAAACTTTTCCTGGCAACTTTTCCTGTTGAAAAAGAAGCTGCAAGGGAAAAGGCAACAACTGCCGCCATATGCTGTAAGTTCTGGTATATTTTTCATTAAGGGGACAGTACACCCATGGGTTTTCACAATATGAAATTTCTAAAATTTTTTATGAAAGGAAAAAGATATCTTATTGAAACTTCGCATATTATTTTTATGTAAAAAAGAGTGTACAAAAAAATTTTTAGATTTTTTCAGCGTGTTTTTTTGGCTGTTGCAGGCTTTTGAAAATAACATCAAAAACACGGCGGGCGTGATTTTGGCTCACTGGAACGTCGGAAAAAAATTAAAAACGGAGTTTTAATCAGCATCAAAGCTGCTATAGATTGAACTCAAAGAAAATTTTTTGGCCAAAATTGACAAAATGGCGGCGTTTTTTCGAAATTAGCCGATTGTTGGAAACAAAAAACCTCTTGAGAACCCAAAAATACTTTACCTATCTTTCTATACGTAGTTCAATCTATAGATTTATATGTGTACAATAACATATTAAAATTTCAGAACCATACGTCCAGTATTTTTTTTTATCACGCCCGCAGTGATTTTTTATGTTATTTTCAAAATCTTGTAACAGCCAAAAAATACGCTGGTGAATTAAAAAAAATTTTTTTGTACACTCTTTTCTACATAAAAATAATATGGAAAGTTTCAATAAGATGTCTTTTTCCTTTCATAAAAAAATTTGCATTTTAAAAATTTCATTTTGTAAAAACCTAGGGGTGTACTGTCCCCTTAAATGACACGGGATAAAAATCGAAGTTTGGAAAAATTGGTTATAAAATGCTAATTTATTTTTTACTTTAAAAAGAAAATTAACCCTTATGGGTATTGAAAGAAAGAATATGCTATAACTTATTCAGGAAGCTATTAAACATAAAAATCTATCCATAACTTTTGAAGATATAACTCTTTTTGTGCATAGAACATTTTTGTTTAAATATATGTATTTTTGTCCCGTTGATATTTTTATACCCATACACTTTCTGTTGTTGGGGGAAAACTGACATATCTCTTTAATATTGATAGCTTTGTTACTAACGTTTTATTTTTAATTCCAGCTGCATTTCAACGCAAGTTTCGCGAAACAGACACTAAAGTTTTTGAAGAAAAAACAAAAACCTTTTTATATGCAAAAGATAGGGAAAACAAAAGTATTAAATACCACCAAAACAAACAAAAATAAATTAATTACATAACATATTAATAACGATTATTAAATACATATTTATTAATTATTTTTTACAAATTAAAATAAAAACCATGTAATTACTGTGAAAGTAATAAAATTGATTTCAATTAATAGAAAATATAAATTTATTGAAAATTTTAATTATTTCAATGTGGTTTCAAGATTGCAATGATATCGATTTTCGATATAAAAGTGTTTCTTAAAATTTCATTATTTCGATATCGAAACGATATTGGAATATATATAGAAATCAGGTAATATTTAGATGTCGGAACAATATTGAAAAATTGCAGTACTTAGATAACGAAACGATATTGAAAACAATGCTTAAAACGATACAAAAACGATATCGGAAACATTTAAAAATTAAGTATTGCAACAATATTGAAACAAGATATCGAAAATGATATTGTAACGATGGGTCCGAAATTTTTGAAAAGTGTATTGTTTTCGTATCGAAAACGATAATCGAAAATGATACAAATTTTGATTGCTATGATATTGTTTCTATATTGTTGCAATATCATTTGGTAGACTGGGCTACTACATCTTGAAGTAAGCAAATTCCATTTTAAGATTATACAAGTTTATTTTAAATTTAAGTGTTACAATTAGAAGAAAGCCAACTGACAAAACACAAATAGTTTAAATTATATAAATACTTTTTTTCCAACAACAAAATAAATTTCAAATTATTATTAAAATAATGTAAAACGAAAGATATTAAAAAAAAAAAACAAAAAAATTGTATTCTTATTATGCAACTACAAACATAAAAGTAATTTTGGAATAAACCTTTCAGGCCCTAACAAACGTACCGTTGATATAGGTCAAGTAAATGAATATAAAATCAACAGTAACAACAAATTAAATTGTGAATGAAAAAAAATATAAAGGAACACTAGGTATCAAAAACCACTGCAAAATGACGTGGTGGAAAAATGTGTTCAACGGCATATTGATTGCAATTTCGGGTTACGAAATTGGAAAAGAATTAAATACAGAAAAACAAATAGTGAAATATGAGCAAGTAATACATGAAGTAGCAAAAAATGGAAAGGAGAATGAGAATTGGCCAATTAGTGGCAATGTACTTTTTATACTCTTCTTAATATTAATGATAACATTAACATGTGCAAGATATTATATTAAGGCGCATTTTAATAAACCTAGGAACGTTGCGCCACGTATATAAGAAGATCGAAAAAAATTAAAAAAAAAAAATAAAATAAAATAAAAATAAATAAAATAAAATAAATGCCTCATACGAAATATAAAAGTATTGAATGGACAGACTTGTATGAAGAATTTAAGAAGATAAAACTTGACTTTGATAAAAGTTATAAATGTGTCAATAAAACAAAACTCCCATCAGCACAGACTCAATTAAAGCACATTACAGAACTCATAAATAAACACAATGAAGTAGCTGTAATATTGAAAGATATATTTCATGTTCCATCAGAACAATATAAAGTGTCTGAGTTCTTTACAGCAATTAAAGACAGACTTGAGATACTTTTTGAAAGGCTCGAGTTGGACATTATTATCCCAAAAGATTTAATGACTTCAATCGAGGCTAATATTAGTGAAAACTCCTTCGTTTCAGACAGTTCCGCAGAAACAGTTAAAGAAATAAAGGATCCAAAAATCATGGCCGATACTGTGGCAAACTTTTTAACATCAGCGGCTAAATTGTTGCCAAATTTTGATGGCACATACGTAAATTTGCAAAGATTTATTGATGCAATAAATCTAGTAAATTTAATAAAAAGCACATATGAAGACGTTGCAGTTAACCTGATAAAAAGTAAATTAACAGGCACTGCAAGAAATTTAATAACAACTGAAAACACCATAGTTGAAATAATAGCAAAGTTGAAATCTTCCATAAAAGCAGAAGATGCTCAAGCAGTTATAGCTAAGCTAGTAAATGCTAAGCAAAATAACAAGTCAACAAATGAGTATGTCCAAGAAATTGAAACCTTGGCAAAACAACTCGAAATGGCATACATTTCCGATGGTCTGCCAAGTGAAATAGCCAAAAAATATTCAACACAAACGGCCGTTAAATCACTTACCAAAAATGCCAAATCGGACAAAGCTAAATTATTATTACAGGCAGGGACTTTCAATCAGCTTAGCGATGTTGTTACTAAATTTGTTGAGACTAAGCAACGAATCAGAAGATGTGTTCAGAGTAAATATGGTACGGTATAAACCAAACTACCGCAATAATCGTAACCAAAATTCAAACAGGGGTAGTAGCAAGTATAATTACCGCGTTAGAGGTGGTCGTTATAATAACAACAATAATCAACAGCAGCGAAGATCCTTTAACCAGAATAATCCACAAAATCGCAATAACAATCAGAATCAAAACAATGATAGAAACGGTAACAGAAACGTGAGAGCAATCGATGCTGATTCGGAAAACGGTTACAGACCCCAGCAAGCCCAACTGGGGACTTATCAGGAATAAATAACACATGCACATTACTTAACGTAAACCTAAAGTTCTGCAATTATGTGATTGTCGAGAGTTCTAATAATGACTCGTCAAACGCATTTTTGTTAGACACTGGGTCCGATATAAGCATAATAAAACAAAAATTTATTAACAATATAATATTGAATACAGATTTTACTTATAAGCTAACAGGTATCGGGGAAGGCACAATAGCAACTTTGGGATACATTGAAAATACGTTATTTTTCAAAAATTTTAAACTAAAGCATAACCTACAGGTGGTTGAAGACAATTTTCCTATACCTTGTGATGGTATTATTGGATTGGATTTCATCAAAAAGTTTAATTGTGTTTTAGATTATAATTCATCTAAAAGTTTGTTTGTCATTAGACCAGTTTTTTCAAATTCGTGTGAAATTCTCCAAATCCTTGATGCTCCAAAATTAAATGCCATATCTTTACCAGCAAGAGCAGAAGTTATCAGAAAGATCACTGTTAATATCAATGAGGAAGAATTCTTAATCCCAAATAAAGAAATAGCCCCAGGAATATTTGTATCAAATACAATTGCATGTAAAAATGCACATATGTCAAAATTTTAAACACAACACATCAAAATATTTTGCTAGAAGATTACAAAATTGCAGGTGAAAGTTTAGAATCATATACCATATTGCAGATAGACCCAATCAAAAAATGTGATGAAAGAGACAAAATTATTTTACAAAAACTTGAAGGTAATTGTCCTTTGATATTTAGAGAAAAATTATTAAATTTGTGCAGAAATTATACAGACATTTTTGCAGTTGAAACAGACAAAGTTACATGCAACAATTTTTACAAACAAAAATTAAAGCTGAAAGACGATACACCCGTCTATATAAAAAATTATCGATTACCCCAAGTTATATTTATATATTTACAAACCCGAAATAGAAAAACAAATTAATAAAATGATTGAAGATGATATCATTGAACCTTCAGTGTCAGAATACAATAGCCCTATACTCCTTGTTCCCAAAAAGTCATTACCGGGGTCGGCAGAAAAAAATGGAGATTAGTAATTGACTTTCGTTAGTTGAACAAAAAACTAACATCAGATAAATACCCTTTGCCACGTATTGATGACATTCTAGACCAGTTAGGTCGAGCTATATATTTTTCCTGTTTAGATCTTATTTCAGGCTTTCATCAAATAGAACTAGATGCTTCATCCAGAGACTTAACTTCATTTTCCTGTATAAATGGATCATTTAGATTTAAAAGATTACCATTTGGACTCAAAATAGCTCCGAACTCCTTCCAACGCATGATGCAGATAGCATTTTCAGATCTAGGTCCAAGCAAAGCGTTCGTATACATGGATGATCTTATTGCAATAGGTTGTTCGGAAGAACATATGATCAGTAACTTAAAATCAATTTTCGAAATATGTAGAAAAACTAATCTTAAACTACATCCAGATAAATGTACTTTCTTTTCATCGGAAGTGACCTTCTTAGGGCATAAATGCACCGACAAAGGCATACTGCCAGAGGAATCGAAATTTGAAAAAATTTTAAATTACCCAAAACCATCTAACGCAGACGAAATTAAAAGATTCGTAGCTTTCATCAACTATTACAGAAGATTCATTCCCAATTTCTCTCTTTACTCTATACATTTGACTAGGCTTACACGAAAAAAAGCACAATTCAACTGGACTGAAGATTGCGAAAAATCATTTGACTATTTGAAAAATTCCCTTATGAATCCCAAAATTTTAAAATATACAGATTTCAACAAACAATTCTGTATAACCACAGATGCCAGCAAAATAGCATGTGGCGCTGTCCTAAGTCAGTAATACGATGGCTTACAACTTCCAGTTGCATTCGCCTCCAAAACTTTCACGAAAGGCGAAAGTAACAAATCAGTAATTGAACAGGAACTCACTGCCATTCATTGGGCAGTAAAATTTTTCAAGCCATACATCTATGGCACTAAATTTTTAATCAGAAGTGATCACAAGCCCTTGACATAACTTTTTGCTTTAAAGAACCCATCATCTAAACTCACCCGTATGCGTCTTGATCTCGAAGAACTCGATTTCGATATTGAATATATAAAAGGTAAAGGCAACTGTGGCGCTGATGCATTATCGCGTATTGATTTTGGGCTTATCAAACGCCTTAATGTAGATAACGCACAGATTTGTGCAGTGTAAACAAGATCAAAATCCCATGAAAACGTAAATATAAACCCTTCACCTGTGAAAACAAATGAAATTAGACAACAAATATATGAAACGATAGCTCACAAAGAAATGAAAAAAATACCTTGCCTTAAATTAAATGAAAGCATGGAGAAACTACTCATTATGAAAGGAAAAATAAAACTTCTAGAAGTATATGTCAAAAACCTAATTGTTCAAGGGAAAATTTTACTAGAGAAATTCTTCCCTAGACTTGAAAAATTAGTCAACAAAATAGGTTTAAGCAACATAAAAATTGCATTAAATGATGACCTTTTTAAATATACAAGTGTATACAATTTTAAAGAAGTAGGCAACGAGTTATTAAAGAAAATGAAAATTGCGTTAACGCCAGAAATTAAAACAATAACGGATCCAAATGAAAAAACTGAAATTTTAATTAAATTCCACAATGATCCAAGCCTAGGTGGACATAGCGGAATTAACCGACTATTAACAAAAATTAGAAAATATTACACATGGAAAAATATAACCTATGATGTGCGTAAATTTGTGAAGAATTGCGAAAAATGCAAATTAAACAAGTCAGGCATAAAATCCAAAGAACCATTGGTAATTACTCAAACACCTCAAAAGCCTTTTGACAGAATACAAATTGATACAATAGGTCCATTACCAATATCGATCTTGGGTAATGAATACGCAGTAACAATCATGTGTGAACTTACAAAATATCTCATAGCAATTCCAGTTACAAACAAGTCAGCCAAAACTATAGCAAAAGCAATCGTCGACAATTGTATTTTGATATACGGCTCAGTTAAAGAAATACTCACCGATTTAGGAACTGAGTATAAAAATCAAATATTTGCAGAGATATGTAAACTTCTAAATATAAACCAAATTAATTCAACCCCTTATCACCATCAAACTTTAGGAATGGTCGAAAGGAGTCATAGAACCTTTAATGAGTACATACGATCGTACCTTTCCCCTGATAATGCCGATTAGGACGAATGGTTAACGTATTTTGTATATTGTTTAGGCTTGGGTAGTTCACGAACGAACTAGTTCAATTGAACTATTCGCTCTAATGAACTATGTGAACTAGTTCGTTGATTCTCGTTCTTTTAGTTCTTTTAGTTCAATCAATTTTGCAGCGAGTCAGAACGAAATGAACGAGAAAAAATGTATTCCACAATGGTTTTAGTCCGTGCTGATACAGTTTGTGTCTTAGATTATTTATTGAAATGGTGCTGCTTAGGGCTGCAACTTTGATAGTTTTTATATTAATTTTATATTGTCTTTAACACAAACATATGATTATCAGTAGCTGTAATTTGTCATTTTTTAGTTTCATAAAAACATATATATTAATATGAATTAAATATATTAAGTTTCATAATAAAAAACCTAAAATTTAATAGAAGTGTTTCTTTTGCAAGATTTGCTACAATAATAACTTTTACATGGTAGGTATGAGTTACAGCCCTGGTAAGAAGAAGTTTGTTTTGTGGAGCGAACGACCGTTAAAATTTCGTTAAATAAATTCAATTGAACTGTTCAATAATTGAAGAAACACTAATTGTTATTGTGTCGCACCGGTTTTTTTTATTGAATTAATTTTTCTATGCTTTTTAAAATTACTTGCTAAGTTAATTAAAGATTTTTTAAATGTCATCCAAAAGAAAGCACAGTGAAATTTGGAATCATTTTAATGAAGATGGCAAAAAAAAAGCTAAATGCAAATATTGCGCGACGGCGTTGAGTACTGCTGGAGGATCGCTGGGCAATCTCAGGCGCCATATGAAATTCAAGCATCCTACGACTCCGATGGAAATCGAACGACAGTCGTTAAATGTTGGATCGGAACCACACCAATCTACAGGAGCCAGCAGTTCTACTGTTCCTACATCGATTGCCTCTACGTTTTTGTCGTCGCAACCACATATTACTCAATTTATTCGAAGACCACCACCTGTTCGAAAGGTGGAACAAATTGATAGGCAAGTTGTTAATATGATTGCAAAAGGACATCACGCGTTAAAAATTGTAGAAGAACCTGCATTTAAAAAATTGATTGAAGTAGTTTCGCACTGTCCTGGTTATCAATTGCCAACAAGAAAGACAATTTCAAATAATATTTTGCCGAATATTTTTAATGAACTCGTTGCAGAAGTAAAAGCAAAAGTGCATGCTGCTCCGGCAGTATGTCTTACAACAGATGGGTGGACCTCTCGTAATAATGAGAGTTATATTGCAGTAACAGCTCATTTCATTGATTCTGCAACGAAACTTTGTTCTGCGTTAATTGCGTGCCATGAATACAGCAGCAGGCATACAAGCGAAAATTTATGCAATTTTTTGAAAGAAATTATGTCTGCTATTGCTACTGCTATTGTCAGCGATAATACTGCTAATATTATCGCAGCTGTACGATTAGGTCAGTGGCGTTCTGTAGGATGTTTTGCTCATCTTTTAAATCTAATTGTATAAAAAGCCACAAAAGAAATCCCTGAAACAATTTTCAAAGTTAAGGCGATTGTAGAATATTTTCACAGAAGTACGCAAGGCTCAAAAAAATTTAAAGAAACTCAAAGGCAAATGAATATCCCAGAGCTAAAATTAAAGCAAGATGTTGTAACACGATGGAATTCTACGTTTGATATGCTGGAACGAGTTTTAGCAACAAAAGACGCAATAATTGCTACGATTGCGCTTTTGCGAAGTGATCTAGCACTAGATTGCCAAGACTGGATCATCATAGAGGAGGTTTTACCTATTCTTAAACCTTTTTATGAAGTGACAAATGAAATCTGTGCAGAAAAAAATGTTTCTTTGTCAAAGGTTATTGTGTTATCTAATTTGCTCCAAGGGTTTCTTTCTAAATGCTGTCCAAAAAATTATAAAGTAATTTCATTGCTGTCAGTTTTGAGGGATGGAATGGTGAATCGGTTCCGAGACTTAGAGCGAAACACGCTGTACGCTGAATGTACAATATTAGATCCTCGATTTAAGCAGAAAGGTTTCAAAAACCAAACAGCATATGAAAGTGCTCTTCAATGTCTTCGGACAAAAATTGGTAATGTTATATTACCTAATCAGGATAGCAATTTTGAAACTGAATCTTGTACGGAACCTAGTTCTTCAAACATTGCCAGCAGCATTTGGAACGACTACGATCAAGAACTTAAAAAAATAACTAGACCAGAAAATAGAACTGCAGCAGGAATTCGTGAATTAGACAAATATTTGAATGAAGAGTATTTGGAACGCAAGAAAGATCCTTTGATTTGGTGGGAAGAGAGAAAATGTTTGTATCCTCGAGTCTATAGCTACGTGTTAAAAAGGTTCTGCATTGTCGCTACATCTAAACCATGCGAGCGCGTATTTTCAGCTGCTGGACAGATCATAAATGAACGACGAACTTAATTAAAATCAGAAAAAGTTCTAGTT